>JAJOZX010000043.1:1702500-2042500 GCA_023014485.1 Bathynomus jamesi | reverse complement strand
ATGAACGTCGGGCACGACACCACTCCAATCGGCGTTCTGCATTTGTGGCGGTGATATTGGGCTTGTGTGCAGCTGCCCTGCCATGAAATCCAAGTCTATGCAGCTCCCTACGAACAATTGACGTGCTGACAGATGTTTCCATGGCCTGTTGTACCTCCGCCATGATGTTTGCCGCAGACGACGTGCGTAAGGTACGAACACTCCTCCGTAAGGCTCTTCGACCACGTTCCGTGAGTTTGTGAGGCCGTCCAGACCGTTTTTTTGTTGTAGTGGCACCTTCAGCCTTCCATCTTTGAATAAATCCGCTACAGTAGAATTCGGAATGTTCAGACGGCTCGCAGTTGCGCGCACAGAAAGGTTACTGATGTGGCATCCAACCAGCATCCCACGCTGAAAGTCTGTAATTCCGCTCCACGCGCATACTGGCGTCTAATCCACTGCTACTGCCCAGGCAGACATACAGGCTTTATATTGAGGATTTTCCAAGCCACTGCGCATGCGCTAGTCCACAATACATAATTGTGGCGGGGTGTCCGAATACTTTTGGTAATATAGTGTGTATATAGTATATATATATTTAAATATGAATAGTTACGTATAGTTCAGCGAAGTAAAAGAGTTATGTATACGAATGTATATATGTATTAGAGTATATATATATATTTTTTTTTTATACAACTGTATAGATTACGAAAGAGCGTTTAAATTTAAACGAAGTGGTTTTACCGGACGTGTTTTTTGATAATGTCTCAGAGAAAAAAAAAAATTTATTTCTACAAAAATTATTTTGTACAATTAAACTTTCAATTAAATAGTTTTAAACAACTTCGGTGTAAATTCATTATTATTATGATATAAAAAGAAATAATATAAAATTTTCAATTTAGGCCATTCGCGCCTATAACTTACAATTTGTTTTATAGGATACTTATTTAATTCAATTTATATATAACCTTTGTTAATTGCAAAGTTTAATTGTGTGAATTTTATGGTTAAGATCTTTTGTGTAGATTTAAAGTACACTTTGTATCCTCTTCTTTTTCTTCTTCTTTTTGGTTCTCGTTTTGGTTTCAGGTTTTTTTGTCCTCATTCCTTCTGATGTTCGTGTTACTTTGCAGTGAATTTTTTAATATTATGCGAACTCCATTTTGAACTCGCATCATTATCACTTTGTTAATTCAAATACAGAATGACCATCGGTTCCAATTCAATCCGGGTTAAGGCGACAGTTCACTCCGGTTTGAGGCATCAGTTCAGGTTTAAGTTAACAGTTCAATCTGGTTAAGGCAACAGTTCCCCATCACGAAGTGTGTTCCGACTAATGCATAAACCTGCAAATAAGAATTATCCGGCAGTAAATGGGCTCAAAGCCAATAAAAAAATTCCAGTTATTTATTATGCTACGTCTTGATACGATATTATTATTATTATTATTATTATTATTATTATTATATACTAGCTTCCCAACCCGTCAAAAAATGACGGGTTGAAGTTTTGTAACCCCCCCAGGAGGGGGGCCCTCCTGGGGGGGATATATATATATATATATATATATATATATATATATATATATATATATTACTAGTAAGCGTTACCAAAAGACAGATTACCAAAAGACAGATAATGGCTTTTATTATTATTAATTATTAATTCCAACTGCAAACCTAAATTTATTCATAATTTCCATTGAAATTCATCATTGCATTTAAATGTTGAAGTTCAAATTATTAAAGCTTGAAATTTTCAAAATTTCAAATTGAAATTCAACGTTTAATCTAAACTCAATCTTCTCATTACTTAATAAATAATTTGCAAAGAAGCTTTAGAAATATAATTGAGAAACCAAATATACGCTTATGAAATGGCAAGAACGAATGAAAATAGTCATTGCGTCATTACTTTGCTCTTTATATTAATATAATTTAATTATATTTGCTTATAATTTAGTTATATAAGTATATTGACACGTATTAAAGTATACATTCGTGCATATATTCGTATTTTTCATGTCAGTGGTAGTTCCCTTTGTCTATGCCATCTTTACCCTTGTCCAGTCTTTCAAACGCAGAGTGTCCAGACATCTCGAAAACTCTGAACCTTGATTTTAGCTCTCTCCTTCTCTGGATGGGGGGGGTGCAGTTTTGCGGGTGCTCGCCCTTGGACCCTCCTCCCTGCATTAAAAAAGTTAATAATAAGTAATAGTTAATAGTAATTAATAGTTTGGGAATTTCAGTTTTCTGTAAATGAAATTTACGTAGGATTAAGACGCAGTAGTATAAAAAGTCTGTGAACAGGATAGTAGTTCTCGGGAAATGTTACTGCAAAATGGCCATGACTAAGGTTCGAAACCACATAATGCGTAAACAGGGTGAAGATATTTCTTATTTCAAAATATGAATGACTAAGGGTCTCGAACTTATTTTTACAGTGTTTACAGGAAACCCTGTTGTCACTAAAATTCCCTACTATAATTATCCAACATTAATTTTGCTGTTGTATACCTGTATTATACTTGTATTATACTTATACTTATATCAGAATTATATTATTTACATTTACATTACATACACATTCATACAAATTTCAATGTTTGATGTTAGCCTCTCCTTCCTGCACATAAAACAAATATATACAAAATCACAAAAGCATTCACAAATCCATTTTGATGCATCTATACTACAGGTAGCATCTTAATCGCAACAAAATTTGTCAAGCTTAGTAATAGAAAAGAATTTAGATAGAGGAGGAAAAAGTAAAATGTGTATATATATGTATATATACACGAGTGTATATATAAAATAATAATAGTAATACTATTACAAAATATGTACAAATGAAGATCATAACTGTGAGGGTTTTTTTTTTTTAGCTTGGATTTTCGAAATGATTTACAATGACTCGGTTCATAATTAATTTCCAGAAATGTCACATTTAGAATGTTTTTGACATACTTCTCAAAATTCGTTAATTCAGAAATATTCTCAGCAACATTTATAATATTTTGTTCCGTCTTATTCATGGAAGAATCATCACCGTTACAAATATCATTTCTGTTGAATACGTCCAACATCGTTCTTCTCACAATAAACTACATCCTGTTACCCTTTCTCATCATACCTCGATTGCGTTTTCCTCATTTGGTTCATATTCGTCTTTTAGGTTATTATATACAGTTACATCATTATGTACAATTACATCATTACATACAATTATATCGAAGTTGACAGAGTATATAGGACATTCCAAACACGTAGGGATTAATTATCACGTATGAAGCTTGCGCAGGTGTACGATGAAAAGGTTCGATAACACCTAATTTCTGGATCTTATTCGGAACAGTACCTTGAATAGCATAATTACAATACTCTTTCTCATCATCATAGTCAGGGCTCGAATTGAGGGGGGATGACATCCCCCTTGTTAACTCAAAATGAAATAACCATCCCCTTTGTTATCTAAATAAAATACGCTTTAACAACAACCTAATTCTGACGAAACACAGAAAGTAAAATAAAATATTTCGCTATTACGTATTTTGATTTATTGAAAAACTAATATATTCATATGTTTTTATGTGATTTAACTTTTAAAATAAATATTTTATGGTCATATAACGTGATGTGATTAAGGGAAGGGAACAGGGGAGTTGATTGTGATTAAAATGGATTTTATTATGGTATTTCAAAATATAAGTTCCAAGTCACGTGTCATAATTTACTTTCATAAAAAAATATGGAAATCACTTGAAAAAACGTCTCACTAAACTGATGATTTTGCTGCTTATCTTTCCCTGAAAAGTCACCAGAATGTAGCATTATGGAGTTACATTATTTTACATTTTCACGGGGGCCATGCTCCCGGATCCCCCTACCCTACTCACCCTCACCACCATCCCCCTTGTTAAAATTTTACAATTCGACCACTGATCAATAGTCATCATATTTTCATATCTTTCATCATTATACAATCTTTCATAGGAATAATCTCTTCTGCGGTAGCGTATTTCCTATGATATTTGTCATCATTATAATTATTGCATTTTTTTATAGTGTCTCTCATAATAAAATGTGTTATCAATACATTATCAATACATCAATACCTCTATCATCATAATTATTGTGTCTGTCATTATTTGTATACTGCCTTTCGTACAAATAATCTCTACCAAGACAATACCTCTTATAGCTTTCATTATCATAATTATGGTATCTGTCATTGTATTTAGGACTGTATCTATCATTGTAGAGTCCCCTGCAATAGTTTCACTCCACCCTCTCCGAGATGTGGTAGCAACGCAGTCCCTTTCTCTCCTTTTTTTTTTTCTGCGTGTTTAATTTTAATCCACAATAAAATGCATATTTCAATTTCAATTTTTAGTTAACTCGGCAAACCATGATTACATCAGATCTGTCATTATGTTGTTTTAAAAGAAAAATATGACTTCATCTTCAAATATCTTGCTTATCTGCCAGTATGCTTTTACAGCCAAAACTTACCCTTATCTTCAAATATTTTGCAAAAAAAATTCAGCCTATTGAGAATAAAAAACAAAACAGGTCAGTATTAAATAATAATGATGTCACCAAATTATTAATATATAAACTCTTGTAATTTTCCAAATTATCATTCTGATTATTCTGATCTGACCTAGAGGCTGAAGTATTACCTGTAATATTTTAGAAGCAGTAAAATTCAGTCAGAGGATCTCTTTGTCTTCTCTTTTGAGCCCTGCTTTCTCCAGAGAACTTAGTTTTAAAACAGAATAAATAATTTCCCGATACGCTACAAGAAGAATCGGAGAACTGTCAGATAATTTAATAAGTTTTCACAGAATCCTCCGATCCACTACAAGAAGAAGTCGGAGTGTAGTATAAAAGAAACTACTGCGATTCTCTAACCAGAACCCCCGTCAACCTCGAACCACCCAAGGCCATAGACGGAGAGTTAACATATATATTACAGGATAACTGCCCTGTTCATACTGCCAGGATCATCAGACGGTGGTTTCAGGAACAGCGAGATGTCGAGCTGCTGAATTGGCCCACCAAGGGGTGTGACCTAAACCGCATTGAAATTGTGTGGGCAAATGTTGTTAACGCTTGGGAGCCTCGGCAGTTGCGGACATCTCGGCACCTGCTGGAACATAACTTGGCAGAGTGGGAACTTTTCTGCAGGAACCCACAAGTCATCTACAATCACGTGGCATCTGTTCCAAATAGGCTATGAGAGGTCATTAATAATAATGGAGGATGGACCAAGTATTGAGTAATTGTGTATAATAATGTTACGGTTGTGATGTAATAAATATCTATTTATTTACTTGAAAATTGCCAGTTCCTCATAATTTCAACATTATGTTTTGTATGTTCTTAAGAAAATCCCTAAATTTACTTGATTTGTGTTTATTTTTGTAATAAAAAATTGAACTCTGTTATCATTATCTCTCCATGGATAGTTTTTTCTGGATAATCATTTGTTGATGATGTATGGACTTTAAACCGAACTGTTATTGCCTGGACGAAAAGTCGATACTACAACTTATCTTATACTATAACATGGCCACATCAAATCCTATGATTGGAAGTTTTTAAAGTATCCCACACGTTTGTAAAATAATCTAACTACTCTATTCCCTAAATTTAGGAATAATGCCTGAATAAAATACATAGTCGTCCTAGCATTACCACCAAAACTACAGTGAACAATATATTTATTCTGTCATTGGTTTTCAAAACATAAAAGTATTACCATAACAACACCTGAGAGGGGGAGGAGTAGAGGGAGGGAATGAGGGTGGCGGACTGGGAGTCTAAGAGGAACTGCGTTGCCACCACATCTCGGAGAGGGTGGAGCGGAACTATTGCAGGAGACTGTACCTATAATAATTATGTCTGTATCTATTCTTGTATTTGTCATTATTTATATACAGTCTCTCACGTATATCTTGGGATCATTTGCATACGACCTCTCATAAAAGAATTTTCTCTTCTGCGAAACGATCTTTCATATTTTCCATCATCATATTCGTGGTATCTTTCCTTTCTATCATTCCTATATCTTTGTCGAGGATTACCCCTATTATTATTATTATTATTATTATTATTATTCAGTCTTATATCATCATTCTTTCGTTTCTTGTTTTCAACATTCTCTCTCTCTCCTCCTTTTCTTTTTACTTTCTCTTCTTTTATGATGTTTATGTAACTCGTTCATATGCTTAAATTTAACTTCTAAATTTAATCAATTCATATAGGAAAAATTAATTAAAGATTGAATTTTAAATTTTAATTTTAAATTAATTTGAAGCACAAAAAATTACACTAAAATTATTGACAATTTTTTTTTTTTTAAATTATTAATAATATAATTTCTTTTAATTATTAATAATATAATTTTATTCTCGTTATTATATTATAATTAATTTTAATTCAAATATTTGTCAATTATTTATCTTCGTTTGAATCTTTACTTTGGAAAATTTATCGTTAAAAATAAATACCGGGTCGGAGAATTTGGAAAACCTCTCGTCATGCAGATTACTGCTTACCTCGTATTGCGGAGGCATGTTGGAGTAGATGAGGCTTGAACAAACGCGAAATAGATCCCTTAGATAACGCTCCTGTTCCCTATCTCAGGTTTTGGATGAAGTCTCAGATGTATCTTTACCGTCTTAGACGTATCTTTAGTGGAGTAAAGTGGAAAGTGGTGATCAAGTAGACGGACGATGTCAATTCCAGTTTCGTACGTGGCGGATGTAATCTTTTCTCAGTGTCTTCAAAAACTTTCTTCAAAGTAGATTTCGTACGGACGAATCGCGCTAAATCATCGGTTTTTTAGACGAGTCGTATACGTAATTCCGATCAATCACTTTCGTTGCTTCACTCCGATAACTCCATAATCTCTACTCCTTTAAAACAAACAGGATTGGAGCGTTGTCGAATAAAGAAAGACGCACGGAGCAAACTCTTCTTAAAACCACTGTTTAGTATTATAAAAATAAATATTTTATAGTTTTTTTTTATTTGATTTGCTGTTATTTCTTTCGGGATGGGGGTTTGAATACTCCTTACTCCTAGGTCTTATGGTTTCAATCTTAAAGTGGATGATGTCTTTTATATTAAAGGTTAGGGAACAGAGGGGAATTTTTCTTGTAACGAATTTATTCTTAAATTGAGTTAAGTTCTTTAGTGGAATGGTAAGCTGATAAGGGAGTGAGTATATCTTCTCTTACAAGCTCCTTTTTGAAGTAATCAGTTCTCGGGCAAAGGTCCCTCAATTCATCATTCTCATCAAGCTGCACATTATTACATATGTATGAGGGGGTAAAGGAGTTTACATAAATTGGGGGATAGGATTATTATAAACAATAATTTCGGAGAAAACCCATAATTTCATTTGACATTATACAATTAGTGGGTTTCTAATATATACTATTATATAACTATATATATAATAATGGCTTGTTGACAGTACGACCTATAATCATAATTAAAGATTATTCGCTTTGCTTGAGGGGGGGGGGGGGTCACCATTTCAACTTTCGATCAAAATAATAAATGTCATTAATAAAGATCGTTAATAAACTTCGTAGTTTTTAGTTTAGTTAACAAAACAAATAAATTATACTGTAAATATTACAGTTGCTTGATTAATTTGGCAGTAATAAAAGTGCATGAATTGTTGATTAACGTCATAATAAAGGTCATAACAAAGGTCAAACTGCGTAATAGCTTATTAAATGAATTACAAGAATGCCCATGAAATGAACTTGAGTATTTGCGGTTAAAAAGGGAATGACAAAATATACCCAGACGAAGGGGCTGTATAATAAGCTGTAGGGCATGACCGAAGGCCAGCGTGTAACTGAAGAAGGTTGGAAAAAACCTTGACCTGGAGTTTCTCGATTCGAGGTGCTGTGTGTGGCTCCAGTGCGCTCTGTCTCGAGAACAATAAAGGCCTTATTTGAGGCAGAGAGGTAATCGAGGGGAAAAAAGGAATTCTTGTGAAGAGGAGAGCGAACGAATGAGTGGTTTAACGATGATAGAAAAAGACATAGATAAGAGATGGAGTTATAGTCCGTTCCGTTATGTTCATATAGTCTTTTTAGCAAGCCGCGCAGACACGCGTCTACATCGAACATCTAACTCACTCGTCTCGCACGCAGGTAGATACGGACACCCGCCAAACTGACTTGATAAGGGGATGAGGAAAGCAATTGAAGCTGCTTATATAACATCAGGAAACGTGGTAAATCATAGAGAGGGATTTAGGTGTGTAGCCAAAATAACGGGAAAAGTTATGGTAAAGTTAGCAGAAAGGGGCGGGGCCAAGGAGCATCAACAGTAACCAGCCAATCAAGTGAAGCCACGAATGTTCGTCCAGTAGGTTTGAAAAAGATCGTCTGCATTTGAATATTGAGCGCGTAACTCATGTTGTCATTCTGTGTGACACACGTTTTGTGCCGAAACGTAACGGAATAGAACTCCATCTATCTCTTATCTGTGTCTTTTTCTACCACCCTTAAACCTCTCATTTGTCTATATATATATATATATATATATATATATATATATATATATATATATATATATATATATGATGGCAGCATTAGAAGACAATACACATATTGTGGAAAGAAGTAATTCGGGGCCTTTAACTTAAACTCGAAGACTATAAATTGGGAAGCAATCAGATCGCACATGGCCCAAATAGAATGGAGAACAATTTTCGAGAATAAAACAACGGAAGAAATGCTAACAACTTTGGAGGAAAAAACGCTGAGAATTTTAGAAAAATATGCTCCGAAATCACAGCCAAAAGGAAAGAGGAGCTGGCTAGAAAGGCAAAAGAGAAGACTATTCCGCAAAAGAAAGAGAGTGGAGGCGAAGTTAGGAAACTGCGGAGATAATGGCAGGAAAATAATAAAGAAAAACTGGAGGGTATCGATAGGGAAATACAAGCCCTGATTAAGGACCATACAGAGAGGGAAGAGGAAAAGGCGGTAGAAGCAATAAAGGAAAATCCAAAATACTTCTATAGCTATGCAAAAGGAAAACAAAACGCGCGCCGCTATTGGGCCCTTAAGGACGGAAAATAATGAACTAACCGACGATCCAAAAGAAATATCTGATACATTGAGAGCTCAATATGAATCAGTTTTCAGTACCCCAAAAAGTGACAAATCGATACCTGACATAAATGCATTCTTTGAAGAGGAATTGCAAGGAGAGTATATAACAGACTTTGAGTTTACACCAGAAGATGTAACGAGAGCTATAGAACAAATGAAACTACATTCAGCTGCAGGTCCGGACAATTGGAACGCATTATTGATTAAAAACTGTAAAAATGAAATAGCTACACCTTTATACTGGATATGAAGAAGATCCCTAGACACTGGGGAAATACCGAGCATCTTGAAAAGAGCAAACATTGTCCCTATATATAAAGGAGGGGACAGATCTCAAGCAAAGAACTATAGACCAGTGTCATTGACGTCCCACCTCACCAAAGTATTTGAAAGAATAGTTAGAGAGAAAATTTATGATTTCCTGGAGACACGGGAAAGATTCAACGAAAATCAGCATGGATTCCGATCAGGTAGATCATGCCTATCACAACTAATAGAGCACTACAACAATATCCTAGATGCATTGGAAGGCAATGACAACTACGATGTTATATACACAGATTTTGCTAAAGCTTTCGATAAATGTGACCATGGTATAATAGCACATAAAATTAAAGACATGGTAATAACAGGCAAAGTGGGAAAATGGATCTACAACTTCCTTAGTGATCGCCTGCAGGTCGTCAAAATTCAAGGTATATCATCATCAGAATTGGAAGTACGCAGCTCAGTACCACAAGGGACAGTACTGACCCCACTCCTGTTCATTATCATGCTAACAGACATAGACAGCGGAGTAAACAGCAATAGTATAGTAACATCCTTTGCAGACGATACAAAGATCAGCAGAAAAATCAGCGATGTACATGACGTGGAGGCCTTGCAGAGGGACACGAACAAAATATACAAATGGTCAGAAGACAACAACATGTCATTCAACGCCGAGAAATTTCAACTCTTGAGATATGGTAGAAAAGAAGAACTTAAAGAGACTGCATATTATGCTCCAGATAGACAGGAAATTCAGAGAAGCATGAAAGCGATTGATCTCGGGATAATAATGACAGATGATGCGAAATTCGAAACATAAAATCAGATAGCGATAAATAAAGCAAAAAGAGTCGCCGGACAGGTTCTAAGAACGTTCAAGAGAAGGGACAGGACAGTAATGATTCCCCTGCTAAAAACACTGATTATACCAAAACTTGAATACTGCTCAGTTTTGACGTCCCCATATAAAAAGGAAGAAACTAATAAACTAGAAGAAACGCAAAGGCATTTCACAGCCAAGATTGATGGCTGCAAAGAACTCAACTACTGGGAAAGACTACCTAAACTAAATCTGTACTCACTGGAAAGAAGAAGAGAGAGGTACATCATAATCTACATATGGAAAATGATCGAAAAACTGGTACCAAACCTAAAACTAAACCCAATTACCATTCAAACAACACTGGAAAATAGGAAAGGCAGAATGTGTACCCAAATTAAAAGCACGACAAGAGACCTCCTCAACCCTGAAGGAAAATAGCTTGGTCGTCAGGGGGCCAAGACTTTTCAACCAGCTTCCTAAGGACCTCAGAAACGTAACGGGGGTCAAAGTTGAAGTCTTCAAGAAAAGACTGGATGCCTGGCTCAGGACAGTACCAGATGAGCCGGGCGTGCCTGGCTATGTACGGTGGAGAGCGCAAGAAAGTAACTCGCTCCTCCACCAGGCCAGACCTAGAGGCGGGGCCACCAGCTTGACCTCCGTGTGAAGACGACACAAAACGAAACACAAAACATAAGGTTCATAAGGGATGATGATGATGTTCTATGTTTGTTTATACACGCCTAAACGGCTAAGGTAATCTGCATCAAATTTCGTATACATATTAAGGGAGAACCAGGGATGTTTTTAGCAACACACTCTTCCCTCCCAGACACCCCCACCCCCAACCCCACTCCGCTAGGTTGTGTTTCGGAAGCTTTTGGTTTGATAGCCGCAGCGGGCATTTTAGTAAAACATTTGTCGAAACCTTTGAATAATAAAGATGTGTGTGTGTGTGTATGTATATATATATATATATGTATATGTATATATATATATATATATATATATATATATATATATATATATATATATATATATATATATATATATTTTTTTTTTTTTTTTTTTTTTTTATTATTATTCAACGATTTCGACAAACTCTTTTTTCATGATCAGTTTAACTGAAATAATAATAATAATAATATAATAATAATAATAATAATAATAATAATAGAAAGTCGAAATGAGCCTATGTCTTTATAAAGGATTTACATTTAATTTCCAATATTGTGAATAGTTTCTTTTTATTTTCAGTACAACTGAGTTTCTTAATAATAATTCTAGATAAGAATTTGCAGTATGCTAAGAATACTGGCTTCATTTTTTCTTCTGCTCACGCGTTTCGTTCATATATCATACTTTGAACATCTTCAGAGCTTTATACATAATTTTGAAGTGAAATGGGTTATATATATATATATATATATATATACACGGTGAACCAAAAGTAGGTGGACAGTAGGTTGAATACGGTTTGTGTTATATTATATTATAACTATGGTGTTCATTATAACTATGGTGTTTGTGTTTTATTATATTAAATATTATAACTAAATTTATTTAAATTTTATTTTGTATTATAGTATACAAAAAAATTAAATATGTATTCTCAAAATAAACGTTATCATTTACTGTCCACCTACATTTGGTTCACCCTATATATATATATATATATATATATATATATAAACCCATTTTACTTTAAATAGGTTATATATATGTAGCCCATTTTACTTTAAAATTATGTATAAAGCTCTGAAGATGTTCATAGTATATGAACGAAACGCGTCAGCAGAAGAAAAAAATGAAGACAGTATTCTTAGCATAGTGCAAATTCTTATCTAAAATTATTATTAAGAAACTCAGTACTGAAAATAAAAAGAAACTATTCACAATATTGGAAATTAAATGTAAATCCTTTATAATAATAATAATAATAATAATAATAATAATAATAATAATAAATTAATTGAATTCAACTAAATAACCTTTAATGATAAAATAAATACAATTTTTACAATTTTTGTTTTTCTTTTAACATAAATAATTGTGAAATTAGACTATTTATTTTATTTAATTTGACCGTTATAAAGCTTTAGGCTTTACTGGGCTCTTAATTGAAAATAAAACCTATAGTTATTATTATTATTTATTAATAATATATAACTACGAATAAGAATTATTAATTAAGTACATATTAATCTTAAGGTTTTTTATTATTATAGATATAAAACAAATATAAAGTCATTATTGAAGGTATGATACCAATACTATACAAAGAAATCAATAATAGACACGATAGACAAGAATTGAACAATCACGAGTAAATGTATCTTTAATCCTAGATTACACACACTAGAAATGAATAAGTAATAGAATAATGTATATTTAATCCTATACTAGATTTTTATTAGTATTCCGTTATTAATCTCGGGATTTCAGCTTATTCTTAAACGAATTTACTACATTCACGATATTATTTATAGGTAATTTTAATGGATGAACATCTAAATTGATGAATAACGTGCTTTGATCTATTTCCAGTCTGATAATATATGAGTGGATTTCTTGATAAGTTACAAAATATTTATTTATCCACTGTAAGTTAATGATTTCGTACTTACCCTCGTAAATAAAATAAAAAGTGCCACTTTGATTATATCTTTGAGTTTTAGTAGTTTTAGCTCTTTAACTAATGTGCTAAAGTGCTCTTAGAAATCAGCATCAGATAATAACTTTATTGCTCGTTTTTGGATGACAAAGATACTGTTTAAAGTGATGTTAGTGGAGGTTCCCCCAACAAGGGTGCAGTACGTTTCAGTTAATAAAACCTGTTTAAGGACTAATTTCTAAGTTTAAACATTATAGCAACGCTCCTTGAAATCTTTTTTGAGATACAACATACATGATCATTCCATTGCAAATGCTTGTCTAGCATTACACCAAGCAAGTTTGTTATAGTACACTCCTCTACAGCGATTTCATCAACATTTAATTCATCAAAATACACATTTCGTTTATTCGTAAAAATCATTAAATTTGTTTTACTGGTATTTAGGAGAGTTTATTGGTGGTCAATCATTTCATTGCATTGATAAATTCTGATTTAAATATATTCTTAGCTGAATTAACATCTTTGCAAGAAAAAGACACAGTTGTATCATCTGCAAACATTATATGAAGTAAGTATATCAATGAACGTAAAAAGTCATTTATATATATTTATATATAAAATAAAAATCAATGGACCCAAGACTGAGCCCTGTGGTACACCATATTTAACAAGCATTTTAGTTGATCAGACCTCATTTACTGATACAAAATGATATCGACTAGACAAATAACTTTAAACCAGCCACTGGTTGCTCCTCTAAAGCCGTAACAATATAATTTGTTAAGTAAAATATTACGGGTTATTACATCAAACGCCTTACTCAAATCCATACATAATGATTCATTATTTCTTTGTTCTCTTTAGCTATATTTGCATTTTCCATAGGATTTCAAATAGCCATTTCTGTTGTTTTATTATTACTGAAGCCATATTGATTGAAGATAATAAATTGTAGGATGCTAAGTAATAATAATAATAATAATAATAATAATAATAATAATAATCACATTAAAATAGTTATACTAAATTGCGAACCCTCCTAAAATATGTTTACTTCGATTATAAACTGTAAGAAAGACAAACTGATGAATCTCGTAAACTTTCTGTTGTTAAGATTTTACGTTTTGGAAAGCTTTCGAGTCTTTTAAAAAGCTTTAGTTTGAGATCAAGATTATACAAGCTCGTTGTATCGCTGTTCTACAAATGCGATTGTACAATCGATTCAAAAAAGTTCTCATGTGAAACGGCGTGGGTTTTTTTTCCATCTATATTTAACGGTGAGAAACGTGGAGTTTCACGCCACGACTTTTTGAAGCAATTGTATATTGTATTTTACTGTAAGTGACATTTTTGATCGCGTGTTAATACTTTTTATTTCATGAATACTTACTTCAAGCTGGCGTGTAATTTTGCTATCGCGAGAAGGGTTGTTTTATTCACCACGGATACACTGATAAATGATAGATAAGCGCCGAGTTGTTTGAAGTTTTTTACGCGAGAAAGTGATCCGAAGAAGTACTTATCGTGTGTGCTAATTTAATTAAGTGGATATAATGTTTCGGAAAAAGTGATTTGTATTAACATGCGATGAAAATGTTTGTAATGAACCCCCCAAAACGTATTTTGTGTTTTGATAAAGTGAACGCAGTCGCGGGAAAGAATTTGCTGAAGAATATGTTATGAAGAAACTACTGAAAATAAAAATTAAAAATGATAAAAAAAAAATACAAATTAAAATTTGAGAAGAAATAGCTAAAAGCAACGCCATCATTTTTTTTACGATCAAATTCCAGTACACTACTCTCCTCAGATACGTACTTTTCTATACAGTACAGTAAAATATAATAATAATAATAATAATAATAATAATTAATAATAATAACTCCCTCCCACAATTTCTAATTGCTGTACAAATGCTACAACAAATGACTCGAGAAAGGCAGCTAAAAAATACAAGTTAAAATTTACATTCAAAATATTTCATGTACTTATTGCAACAGACAAAGAAAGCTACAAGTAGGATGTAACCCTTCTGAATAAATAACAGCTCCTTGTTTGTTTCTTATATAATTACATATTGTTCCTCAGCCCACACCCATATAACCTCCCTCTACTGCTGAAATATATAAGTTATTTCTATGGAAATTATATAAATTTTCTTTACGACAGAGAACTTATCATATTACCTCATTATCATAAATTTAATAGACTTTTCCGTATATAAAGAAAATCAGTTGTCATAAACAGGGTGTCCATAAGTCCGGTTTCATAAGAAAATTTATTTTAAATTAAATTAACAAAAGTAATACATTAGAACAAATAAATTTTCCTATAAGACCGGACTTATGGGACACCCTGTATATGCTTCATATGTTCATACCCAGTGAAAGCAGTGCAAAACAAACTGTTACGAGTGTCTGGTCCTTCACTGGGTAATAAATTTGTTTCCTTTATCGCATTTACTAAAAATAATTATCCCCACAAAATATGAGGCCTTATCCGAAATAATATTAAAATAATAATATTATATTAAATAAAACTGTGTCTGAAAGAATGAAATTTAACTTTAACTCGGATTACTGTAGTTATTTTGAAAGTTGATGAACGAGAAGCCAAACTAAATGCAAACTGATATCGAAAGATTTAACGGAAAACTTTAAATTTTTGCTCTCTACACTGTTCAAGGACGGGAAAGATGGTGGGGAAGGGGGGAAGGGGGGGGGGAATAAAATTTTGTGGGTAACATAGGGGTTTTATTGATAGTATCTCGTTTAAATTAAGTTCGTGCGTGAAGGCTGTTATTGACCCTTGCGGCAATACATATTTACTGTACAGTCATGGTACTAATATATGTTGGTATTATAATGCAGAATATTGTTTAGGAAACATGTTTTATTCTTGACAAAGAAGAATGGCGATGTGAATGTTAAAAATTCCCAATGGCCTACTTCGTATCCAATTTGTTGTCGACTATAACATTATAAGAAATGATAAAATTTCAAAGCAACTTGGTTTGTTTATTCAAGACGTAACTTCGTGAAACACTACATTGTTAGTAAAAATTCCTCATGAGAGACTGTATCACGTACCCGTTCTTTTTTAGCTATGATTTTCATGGGTCCTTAAGGTGGCTTTCTTTCTCGCAGTTTGTTTGGTAGTTCTTCCCAGTGATCGCTTCCTTTTTCTTGCTATGTTCAGTCAGTAAGATTCTCCATCTGGATTAAATTATCTGAATATTTCCACTCTTTTTTTTGATACATTTCGTCAATCAATAAAATGTAAAATGAAAATTGTTTTAAGAAAATTCTGACCGAATTACAGTTTAACATTTACAATTAGCTCACGAATCACTTACATTTTAAATGGAGCTTCACAGATTTTACTTGGAGCTCATGAAGCAGTTAAATTTCAAATACAACTTGTCACATTTTTTTTTTTTTTGTACCTATCATGGCTTCCGATGCGTAGCTAAAAATTTTGAGAGCTACATTCTTTTCTAAATATATTCACCAACTTTAGTTTCTTCATTCCATAAAAGTGTATGAAACTCTGTAAAAGCGTGTTGGGACTTGGTTTATTTGTAGACTTTAATAATGATAGGGAAAGCCACCAGTCCACACTTCCATAGAATTTTATATTTTTATAATAGCCACAAAAGCCAACATATCAACAAATTCCCCCCCCCCCAAAAAATATATATATATATATATAAACCGTGGCAGGTATGGCGACTGCAAAAACACCCCCATTTTGTCCTCAACTGCAACATAGATTAAAGAGCAAAATTTCTCACACTCGACGACAAAAATGAATGTTTATAGCAGTTGAAAGACAATATAAAGAAAATTAGATACCAAACAAGTTACAAATTCTTCCCTCACCCCCTTCTCTCTTCCCCCTCTGATGGCACGGGCAACCTCCCCCATTTTACGCGTGGTTGGACCATGACAGAAGTCATTTAGTAGTATAGGGGAGTCAAGATATAGGAAACAAAGACGTCGTAATAAATAGGTACGAGAAGCGAAAGCCATAGAATTGTACGTAAATAACCAAATAACGATACTTATCGGATATAGATGACGAAAGGGGCATCGGATTATACGTATCTATATATCCGTATCCGGGTATCCGGTAAGCTTTTAAAATCGGATATTAAGAGCTCATTTTAATGAACTGCAAATAAATTATTTAATTTTAGTTGGATATTAAAAAGAATGACAATAATTTCACTCATCATAAACCATCTTAATGAGTCACGCAATGTTCATTACAAAGGTTAAGAAAGGGACATTACTATTTAACCCTTCATTATTACCAACCAACCAACTAACTAATTAACTGTTCGTTCTCGCATTCTGTTAAAATCGTAAAAGGAGAAATATTCATTTCATGGACTTAGTTTTAAACTAAAAATTAATTTATAACCTTAATCCTTAACGTTTTATTACCACAGCTTACGTTGATACCGCGGCTTACGGAGCAAGTGTAGTTTACGTCCCATCACGCAAAGGGGACACAAACTACACTAGGTCAAAGTTGGGGAACGTGAACTACACTAGGATCTTTAAGAGACATTTTTTAAATGATCCATCAAATAAAACGTTAAAACTAACGAAAATATTACCACTTAACCTAACCAATCGTCAATTTATATATATATATATATATATAATATTTAGGAGAATCCAATGACAAGGAGAAATGTAAATGCCATGAAAAGTCTTCTTTATTGCGCAACGTTTCGAGCAATACGCTCATCTTCAGGCTGTTTAATAACAATGTGAAATTAAAATCAATATTGAATGAAAAAACAAACAGAAATTTCTATAACCTATTCGTAAAGACAAATTTTAAAAGACTGAGAAAAGAGGGTTAAGTTCTAAGTATACAGATTTACATATAAAAATTAAGAAGTTATTTTTAAATACAGTAGTAAATGTGAAATTAATACACTGGAAAAATTACCAATAGTACACTGGAACAATGGAGCTATCTACCTTACACAGCAGTATCCGAGGCCGACTAATTTGAGCAGAGGAAACGGGAACGAAGGATGGCGAGGGAGATAGGGGAAGGAGGGATTATAAGGAATTGGGGAAGGAGGAGGGATCATAGCAAATTGAGAGGGACGGACGATGAGTCAACATTCAGACTAGGGGACAATGCTTTAATGAAAAGGGATTCTAAAATTCTTAGTGAGTTGGGACAAGTATTACAACCAAGAATTTTAAAATTGTCTAAAGTGACATCAATTTTGCATTTGATGCTATGTTCACGAATACTCGAGGCTTCCTTAGTTTTAAAATTTTACCTGTTCGGCCACTTATTCCCATATGCGAATAAAATCTAGCCCTGAGAGAGCGAACAGTGCTGCCGATGTAATTCCCAAGGAGACACCTGGGGCAGGTAAATAAATATACAACACCGCTACGCAACGAGTCAGGGTTCGATCCTTCGCTGAGAAAAAGCTACCTAAAGACGTTTTATTAATAAATATGATGCGGAAATCAGTATGATAAAAAAATTTCCTTAACAATTTTGTAAATTTAAGCTTAAATTCCTTATTCAAGGGACCCATTTCAGGTACCAAGAAATATTTTATATCCTTCGGCACTGTAATACATGGAAGTTGAGGGCTATAAACATTATTTAAGAAGGATCTAATTAGTTTGTCTACATATTGAACAGGAAAACTATTATTAGTAAAGTATGATCTTAGATTATTAAATTCATCATTAAGTAAGGTAAAATTAGAGGTCAAATTATATCCTCTGAACAGGAGAGTTTTAATACAAGACATCTTATAGTTGAAATCAGTAAAACTAAAAAAATTCATGCCCAAACCAGTGAAAGTGGGTTTCCTATAAACTGATGTAGTAATAGAATCACCGTTTTTCGAAATTAAAAGATCTAAGAAGGGGAGGGAGCCATTTTGCTCAGTTTCCATTGTATACGTTATATTGGGGTGCAAAGAATTTAGGAAGTTAAAGAATTGTTCCTTATAATCCCTCCTTCCCCTATCTCCCTCGCCATCCTTCGTTCCCGTTTCCTCTGCTCAAATTAGTCGGCCTCGGATACTGCTGTGTAAGGTAGATAGCTCCATTGTTCCAGTGTACTATTGGTAATTTTTCCAGTGTATTAATTTCACATTTACTACATGTATTTAAAAATAACTTCTTAATTTTTATATGTAAATCTGTATAACTTAGAACTTAACCCTCTTTTCTCAGTCTTTTAAAATTTGTCTTTACGAATAGGTTATAGAAATTTCTGTTTGTTTTTCATTCAATATTGATTTTAATTTCACATTGTTATTAAACAGCCTGAAGATGAGCGTATTGCTCGAAACGTTGCGCAATAAAGAAGACTTTTCATGGCATTTACATTTCTCCTTGTCATTGGATTTCTCCTAAATATTAAATTGAAGCTCTGTAGAAGCAACCCGCATAATTATATATATATATATATATATATATATATATATATATTATATATATATATATATATATATATATATATATATATAAATTGACGATTGGTTAGGTTAAGTCGTAATATTTTCGTTAGTTTTAGCGTTTTATTTGATTAAGTATACGCGGACAAAGTTGGGGAATGTAAACTACACTAGGATAATGTAGGGGAACGTAAACTACACTAGGCACCACAAGGGGACGTAAACTACACTTGCTCCCGGCTTACGTTCCGAGAGACCCCCGCGATATCGCGGTCCGCGTTGTCTCTTGTTAAAGATCTTATGGGAAAAATAGGTTAGGTTCCGAAGGTTATCCTCCTGGCTTCAGTTACATCCGTTAGCTTAAAAAAAAAAACGCGTTATTTGCTTCTTGTCCACGTAATCAAAACTACTTGCCCTGTATTTTTTGCCGTGTTATCCACGTAGCGCATTATCAAACGCCGCGTTATCAGCGTATTCTACTACTGTATTCTGATTATAACATATTTGGAAAACTTTTGTAATTTGTAGTCAATGTTAAATATTTTATGAGAATGGAATGTACTCTTTTTTTGCTATTTTGGTCAATTTATTTCAATTACTTTGTGTATAACGTAACTTTAGACGCTCTTATTTTGTACTATTTTTGGGGGGCGAAATTTTGTTACAAAAGTGTGATTGTAACGTATGTGTTCGATCCACGCTCAGGTTCCACTTTAGTGACAAAGAAATTTTGTGCGTGTGGGTGAGTGTGTGCGGGTGTGTGTGTGTGTGAAATTTTTTAATCTTTCTCAAGGTCTCCAAACTTTTATTTATGTATTCAAGATTAAATTAATTAATTATTTAAATGAATGCAGCATTTAATATCTTTCGTGAAAGATAAAATACATTTTCCGAATAACTGCAAATGGCGTGAATGAAAGATAGTTTTGTCGTTAGAAAAAAAATTTTGTAGAAAAGAATTTCAATTCAACTTTAATTGTCACTGTTTTTGTTATGCCATAAATGATTTTTTTTGGTGAAAAAAAAATTAAAATTTTTATAACTAACTTTCATACGCGATAACAAAAGAATAGTATCTACTGTTTGCAGCAACTTCGAATAGAAAAATTAACCCAAAATTTTGGATTTCAAAACAATCAAAAAAATTTACATTAAAATTTGAGTCACGTGACGTAAAAAATATGTATGAAAAATTTAAATTCATATAAATTATATGTGTGAATTTACTCTCCCTCAATCATTCCTTTTCATGACAGGTTTTGAGGAGGAGGAAACCATAATGGCAAAGGGGTGTGTGTGTGTGTGTTGTGTGTGTGTGTGTGTGTGTGTACACGAGGGTAATTCAATAAATATCCGCACTTTTTATTTTCATAATTTTATTGTCACATCTGATAGATTATAAACACATCACTTCTCAACATAGTCTCCCTGTTTCTCAATACACTTAGTCCAGCGATCTACAAGCTTCCTAATGCCATCACAAATGAATGTTTTTGGCTGTGTGCGTAGCCAGTCATGCACCGCCTCCTTCAGGTCATCATCGCCTTGGAATCGCTGACCTCTCAAAGCGTCTTTTAGTGGTCCAAACAGGTAAAAATCCGAAGGTGCCAGGTCTGGACTGTAGGCTGCATGGTCGAGAACTTCAAATTTAAGTTCTTGAAGGCATTTTCTAGTCTGTGCAGCGGTATGAGGGCGCGCATTGTCGTGTAACAGAATAACACCTTCCGACAATCTCCCTCTCCGTTTTGTGCGAATTGCTTGCTTTAACTCATTCCGAGTTATGTTATGCTAACACTGTTTTTGGGATACACGAGGCCCTATCCTTGAACATTATCTAGAGCGTGGAACTACAGTAACAAGTGCATCGTATTCTGACATGCTTCGGAATGAGTTAAAGCAAGCAATTCGCACAAAACGGAGAGGGAGATTGTCGGAAGGTGTTATTCTGTTACACGACAATACGCGCCCTCATACCGCTGCGATTCCAAGGCAATGATGACCTGAAGGAGGCGGTGCATGACTGGCTATGCACACAGCCAAAAACATTTTTTTGTGATGGCATTAGGAAGCTTGTAGATCGCTGGACTAAATGTATTGAGAAACAGGGAGACTATGTTCAGAAGTGATGTGTTCATAATCTATCAGATGTGAAAATAAAATTGTGAAAATAAAAAGTGCGGATACTTATTGAATTACCCTCGAGTGTGTGTATATATGTATATATATATATGGATCACCTGAAGATCCGTCCCCCCAACCTTTTTCAGTTAGCTTTATAAGGCTAACTACAAAAGGCTGGGGTGACGGATCTTCAGGTGATCATTCATATATATATATATATATATATATATATATATATATATATATATATATACATATATGAAACATTTCAATGTACACGTGTGTTGTGTGAATGTAGTTGTATATGTACGTATGTGTAAGTGAATGTATAAATAATCAACATGACAACTATAAAGTATATAGTATAACACTCATTAAACTTCACTTTTAAGAGTAGTGACGGTTTGTCTGCATCGTATAATTATTATTCGTTTATAGCTTTTCCTACAAATGAATCGTATTATAAACACTTCATTTGAGAGGAAAGGCAAAAGGTGACCTACAGCCTCGCTGTAAAGGGAGATTGACATTACGTGATTAACTGTAAGTAGATGAGATTAAAGTAAATATTGACTCAGAAGATCCTGTCCCCTTGTTGACACAACACAAACCCTCTGATCGATATAAAAGGAGGCACGCCTAATTACTTCACAGTGACAGTCTGTAACGATGGTAAACAAACGTTACAGCATATATATATATATATATATATATATATATATATATATATATAGAGAGAGAGAGAGAGAGAGAGAGAGACTACTGAAATTGGAAAGAGGAATTCAAGTATGTTCAGTATATGCCATAAGCAAATAGGGGTTGGTGGGGTTTCTACTTTTTGAATGACAGGGGGAATTGTTTGTTTTTCAGATATACTATCATTGGTTTTCATTATTCTGTGATAAAGAGTAAAAAATTATAAATATAATATATATATATATATATATATATAATATATATATATATATATGATGCACACAGACCGTGCATGGAACAAGGAACTCTTCTGGGAAAATTAAATCCACTATAGTCCGAATAAGTAATGGTAAATGACAAGCACATGTTATGTGCCTTGAAAAGTGGACGCTCAATTTTGCCAGCTGAAGTTTAAATTTTGTTTTTTTGGCTAAAAATACAATAGTTACCCCTTTTTCTTTCATGTATTCAATCCGACGCGAATGCAACGAGTCTTTTGCTTGTATTGAGGTCCTGGATATAATAGACTAGGTGTAGCTGTTTTCTAGATCCTGTCTCAAAGCTGGATCCTATCTGCTTTTCAGATAGCTGGTGAAGGAAGCTATATTTTCGGGACTTTTTTGCGAGTGACCTGTTGCCCATGTTGGGCTAACATCATGAAAAAGAAAAAAACTATAGTGTTTGTCAATTACCATTACTTATTCGGACTATAGTGGATTTAATTTTCCCAGAAGAGTTCCTTATTCCACGCACGGTCTGCGTGTATTATGAAAGAACCTCAGGGGACCATTCTGAGTTCAATCCCATATATATATATATATATATATATATAAAGTGTGTGTGTGTGTGTGTGTGTGTGTGTGTATATATAGACAGACAGACAGAGTATTCTGAATCTATATGATACCCCTATTCATTCTTACTTTATATAATATAGCACTTTAGGGAAATACAAGCCAATATATTATCTATTCCTTCAACGTATTACAGTATATAAATATCGAAATGAAACCAAGCGCTAAAACCGAACAAAAACATACGAATCCTACGTTCAGACCCTTAAAATTACTTAAACTAAAATTTGACTCGCGCAAGCTGAATACCTGTTCACATATTCATGGAATATTTTATGAGGAAGCCCCCGTATTAATTATGCAAAACATATCAAACAACCAAGTTAATCGTTCATTGAATCGGCGACATAATAACTCTTTCTTCCAAAACACCTGTAGCTATGAACTTCAAATATCAAAGCGAGCTTTCTCATACGAAAGAATTTATGCTTGGAGTAATTTACAAAAAAAAATTAATAGCACGCTTCTCGTAAAAAAATTATCATTCCGTTATAACGTAAATTTTTAGATAAATGCTAGCCACCTTTTTCTTCATTTCTCCTAAGCCTCTTTAAAAGAATATCTATTTGATTTTTTTGGCAATCTTCTTCTTTCTCTTCGCCCGTTCCCGCCTCTATGCGGGGTCGGCGTTTCTGACCAGCCTCCTCCACACAGCCGGTCCTGGGCTTCTTCCTCCGACAAACCCTTCTCCCTCAAATCGTCCCTCACCTTCTCCATCCACCTTCGCTTCGGTCTGCCTCTCTTTCTCCTGCCGTGCACCTCCATATTCATCGTTCTCTTACCCACATAATCTTCGTCCCCTCTCATCACATGTCCATACCATTTCAGTCTACTTTCTTGTATCTTCCTCGAGATTTCTCCAACCTTTGTTGTGCCCCTTATCCTTTCATTCCTTACTCTATCCAACCTTGTCACTCCGCACATCCATCTCAGCATTCTCATCTCCGTTACATCTAGTCTTTTCTCATGATCTTTCTTTATAGCCCAAGACTCAGCCCCATACATCATAGCCGGTCTTACCACAGTCTTATACACTTTTCCCTTAACCCTTGCGCCTATTCTTCGGTCACACAACACCCTGAAACTTTCTTCCAATTTTTCCAACCAGATTGCACTCTGTGTTATTTCTGTGTCCAGCTCACCGTCCTCAGCCACTGTCGATCCCAAGTACGTAAACTTACTTACTCTCTTTAACCTCGCTCCCTCTAAACTAATTTCTGAGTCTTGATTTTCGTAGAACCTCAGGTACTCCGTTTTCTTTCTGCTGATTTTCAACCCTCTGTCTTCAAAAGCCCTCCTCCATTCCTCCAATTTTCTTTCTACTACTTCTCTCCTGTTGCTGCACAGAACAATATCGTCTGCAAAGAGCATACACCAAGGGGATTGATCTTTTATCCCCTGGGCCAACACATCCATAATCAAAACAAAAAGGTACGGGCTCAAAGAAGATCCCTGATGTAGACCAACCCTCACGGGGAACCATTCCGTTACACCTACACTACTCCTAACCTGGGTCCTTGCTCCTTCATACATACTTTGCACCAACCTAACGTACTTCTCCGGCACACCTTTCTCTCTCATACACCTCCAAACCTCCTGGCGTGGCACTCTATCATATGCTTTCTCTAGGTCGATGAAAACCATGTGCAGTCCCTTTTGTCGCTCCCGGTGTTTCTCCATCAACTGCCTCAGTGCAAAAATCGCATCAGTTGTTCCCCTACCTGGCATAAAACCCAACTGCTCTTCCCCCACGGTTGTCTCTTCTCTTAACCTTTTCTCTATAATCCTTTCCCAAACCTTCATCGTGTGTGACATAAGCTTTATTCCCCTATAATTTCCACAATCCTGGATGTCCCCCTTCTCTTTGTAGATAGGTACGAGTGTACTATCCCCCCACTCCTCCGGCATTTCCTCTTGTTCATATATCTTCTGCATCAGATCCCACAATAGATCTATGCCCTCATCTCCCAAACAATTCCACGCCTCCACTGGTATCCCATCCGGTCCCAATGTTTAATAATTACACTGGCACGCATTGTTCAAGCACTGTTCACGAAAATTTAGCGCACGCATAGTCGCTTAAGAAACAAATCACAACCTACCAAAGAACTACCAATTATGTTGTCAATATACGAACCTACTAGTTAGTTCTTAAAATGGGTTGCGGAGAGGGGATTTGTCAAAGCGCGAGCTGTAATTAACTTCGAAACAATGAAAAAACAAATGACTATAAGATTGGCTGACCATCGTCTCTTAATTATAATTCTATGAAATGAATGATCGAATTGTAGACCAACCACGTTCCTCCCCCCCCCCCATTTTAGTTCCGCTAATGTCCATTTACTGTATAATCTTTGGACAGTTATTAAACTCAACACATTTCACTGAAAATGAATGCTGGTTAATTCGGTCAATTTAAAGTGGTTTTCACTGGTGCCGATTTCAACCAACTTTTAGAGTGAACATCGGTTCAAAGAACCACTTTAAACTAAACGGATCAACCATCTTTAGCCATTACCAACTTTTTAACTAGTCAAAACAACCATATTATATTATTATAACCACATTTTCAAAAATGTTTTCTAAATAAGTTGGTTGAAATCAGTACCTCTTTTAAACCAATTTAAGGTGGTATTCACTTAACCACTTTTATAAAGTTAACTGATCACTAGTATAAGTAAGAACTGTATTGGTTATACTCTTTGAATACATTATAACATTTATACAGCAACCGAACCAACAATTTGTCATATTGCTACTATAATTTAGCAAATGTGTGTCTGTCTGTCTGTCTGTCTATCCGCAGAAAAGATTTTATGTTTCTGAACCGATTTCGACCAAACTTCATATGGTGGAGGGGGGGTGATGAGTAATGAACGAAAATATATGTGACCAGCCCCCAAAACCCCGAATTACTGGGCCCGAAGGCCCCAGCACCGAAATAAAACTATAGAAAAGAACGCAGCCATGAAAATCTTGAGCTTCATATTGTGTCAAGATTTGTGAAGCTTAAGATTTTCATGAGTGCATTCTTTTCTATAGTTTTATTTGACCAAGTAATTGAACTCCCCCCCCTCCTCCTGTGGCCCCCAAATTACTGTCGGTTCAATTATTTGGTTAATAACACTTTAATAAAGAACGCACTCGTGAAAATCTTAAGCTTCACATCGCCGTCCGTAATAATAAATAAAAAAGAAAATTTGTTGCTACAGTCTGTGTTCCAGGCCCCCTAATTACTGGGCCCGAAACCCCCAGCACCGCAGCGTCCAAGTTATAAACTCATTTGAAAACTTTAAAAGAAAACCGAATTATTTATATAGAACTTAATAACAGCCTAATTACATTACAGTACATGAAATTGTAATTTGGTGACGTTCGCACTATATAATTTCATAACAGATCTACAGATCTACATACAGAAGCTAAGGCTAACAAAGACCCTAAGATCCACTCTAAGGTTAGCCCGAGAGAAAGGAAAAAGTAGCGGGTTAAGAGAAGAGAAGAGAATAAGGGGTTAAGTAAGAGCAACACCTATCACTCATGGGTTAACATTCATTCAGAAAAAGAGGAAAAGTGTCTCACCATCATCATCCGCCGGCCACTGCCGACAAGTCAGAAAGATAGTCGGAGAGAATAGGAGAGGGGTGAAAGATGAAAAGAAGTAAAATAAGAACGCTTACAAACCATGCAAACACAGTCTTAACTCACTGTCATACCATGCAAACTACAAACATGCAAGAAAAGAGTTAGAGACATGCAAAGTAAGGAAAAAAAAAAAAAAAGTAGGTAAAGTTAAACAAAAAGTGGGTTAGTTTACGCTATGAGCTACATCTACATTCGTGTTAGTCTAATTTTTTTTTTTTTTTTTTAATAATTTTATTGCTGGCATCACACGCTGGCATGTCACAAGCTGGCATTCATCGTCAACAGACTCAACCTCGAGCACCACCACCAGAGCTTCCGTTGCTAACTTTGTTTTTTAAATTAAACAACGTTAATACCTTTAAAATGTCTGTCAAGACGGTTCTTAAACATATTAACGCTGGTAGAATGAACGACTGACGCGGGAAGATTATTCCATTTATCAATTACTTTAAACGTAAAGAAGTTTTTAGCGATATTAGTAATAAAAGCCTGCCACGCAACTTAAATCCGTTATTGCGAGTATTACTATTATCAAAAGTGAACAATTTGTCAAAATTTACGTTATCGATGTTATTAACGATTTTGAAAACTTCAATAAGCTCCCCCCTTAATCTCCTAGTTTCGAGTGATACAGGTCTAGCTCTTTAATCCTATCTTCATAAGGCTTATTGCGCAATGACGGAATAAGTTTCGTGGCACGACGCTGAACCCTTTCTAACCTATCAATATCCTCACGCAAGTTGATAATGACATAACCACTCTTTCGAAAAAAATGGTCCAAATACCATAACCAGGTTGAAACTGGTTAACGTGATCAACTTTGGCCTAATTTTAACCACCTTTCATTTTCAGTGTTGCATACAGACGAAATTCTTCGTCTACTCTAGCGTAGACGATCAACACTAAATACTATTTGCTCCACTGACATCTTTTGACAACGAAATTACAGAAACTGTCGGTGACGGCTAATTAACTCGAACGCCTTTTACTTTATACTTTGAAAACGCAAGTTTTTATTTAGTGAAAACTTTTAGTTTTACTAAAATTTATATTTGAGTTTTAATTCTTGTACGGTTGAGAAAATTCAAAATTCGCGTGTACAATTCAGAATAAAGTTTACCTCAAAAGAAGTTTCCAGAAAGCACCAAAAAATTAGTAACCAATTAGTAAATTATGCGGCTTTGTGTTTGTAAATAAAGCAAATAGGACTTAAAATTGAATAATTAATTTATTATTAATATACTATATATATATATATATATATATATATATATATATATATATACAGGGTGGGCCGTAAGTTTCCATACATAGGAAAATTTAAACGTTTGTTTTTATGTTTCAGATACCCTAAGAATATGCGTTTGTAAGATCTTGTTTACTGATGAAGCAAATTTTTACGTCAATGGAGAGGTTAATCGGCAAAACATACGTTATTGGAGTAATACTAACCCTAACTGGCTGAGTCCGACGAAGATGCAAGGTGCCGGTAAAGTGATGGTGTGGGCCGGGATATGGGTGACAGAATTATTGGACCAATTTTTGTCAGTGGAAATCTTAATGCCGAAAGGTATCTTAACATGTTGCAAGAAGAGATTTTCCCATCCCTGCTAAACGAGGAAGGTAACTTCCGTTTACTTCCAGCAAGATGGAGCTCCACCTCATTATGGTCTTCACGTGCGTCGGTATTTGGATCAGCAGCAGCAGTTTCCGGATGCTTGGATTGGTCGGCGTGGTCCTGTGGAGTGGCCTCCCAGATCCCCAGATCTCACCCCCTTGATTTCTATCTTTGGGGGCACTTGAAGGCCATGGTGTATCAGGAAAGATACGAGACTAAATCATCTAAAGGAACGTATCACCAACGCCATTACAAGCATAACGTCAACTGTGCTAATGCGTGTTCATCAACAGTGGGGAACACGTATTGAAATGTGTTTTCAAAACAATGGCAACCATGTAGAGCATATTATATAAATAAAAATGGTTGTCCATAAAAAATGGTTATTTTTTCCTATGTATGGAAACTTACGGCCCACCCTGTATATATATATATATATATATATATATATATATATATATATATATATATATATTATATATGATATATATATATATATATATATATATATATATATTCGATATAAAGATTTAGCTCACTTCAAAGAAAAATAAAATTTTGTGACCTTGGCGTGTTTCTATTTGATTTAACAGAATTTAATTATACATTCAGAAAACTTCAAGAAATAAATGAATTTCTTTAGTTGG
The DNA here is from genome assembly GCA_023014485.1 of Bathynomus jamesi. Classification (NCBI taxonomy): domain Eukaryota; kingdom Metazoa; phylum Arthropoda; class Malacostraca; order Isopoda; family Cirolanidae; genus Bathynomus; species Bathynomus jamesi. Next base: position 2,013,628 of record JAJOZX010000043.1, on the reverse strand, counting down.
TTAAAATTAATTTTTATCACGCAAACATCAACACATCATTGCTACAGGGTGATCGAAAAGTGTCTCTCATCAGTAGTAATAAGATATTTACTTTATTGAAGTTAGATATTTTAATGAAAATTGTACGATATCGTGAAATCTTTAACAAAATATTGGCGATGTCTAGGCTAGTCTAAGCTAAGTCTTGCTACGTTACTTACTCTAAACTAAGTCTTGCTACGTTACTTACTCTAAACAGGTAACAATGATATGTCATTACATTGATAGAATTCTTATATCTCCTTATGTAAAATTTCAATAAAGTAAATATCTTATTACTACTGCGGAGAGACTTTTCGATCACCCTGTATAACAACTCGCGTCGATTTAAACCACAAGTGAAAAAGTCACACACCTTTTTTATTTTCATCGGGGGTCACAAACAATTTATCGTGTGATCAATGTTACGAAACAATTGAAATTGGTGAGGGTCAAAAATACTTAGAATTCGTGAGGCTAGGAATAACTAATATTGAAGCGAGGGGTTTTCAATGTATAATTTAATTTTTAAGTCATATGAGCACAATTTGTTAAAGGATTTAGTAGTGTAAGATATTTGTTTTGTGTGATTTTAAAAACATAGATTTTTATCCCATTTTTCGTGACCCACAGTGAGGTGGGTACAGTATAATGCAATTGATCTTGCCCATCCAAAAGTACAGCGTTTCCAGAGTTTCGGATGTCGGGGTTTGGATGACGCACGACTGTTTTCATTGGATGACGCGCGACCATGATATATATATATATATATATATATATATATATATATATATCATTTTAACTGCAAACAACACACAGTATAATTAATGTAAAGAACGACGCTTGTGTAGAAGAGCGTTCCGCACAAGATGAGGAGGGAGAACGAGCAAATGAAAAATAATACCTCCCAGGAATCGAACCCGGGACCATCCAATTGCCGGTCGGATATGCTAACCACTGCACCAAGGACCCCGATTAGTCAGTACTCGTAATTCTCCTACATACGAGCGGAATCAAATGCCCTGAGGCGGCACCTTCGCATGCCGTACATATATACATTTTAACTGCAAACAACACATAGTATAATTAATGTAAAAAACGACGCTTGTGTAGAAGAGCGTTCCGCACAAGATGAGGAGGAGAACGAGCAAATGAAAAAAATATATTGGTGACTTGCGTCGTGCGTCAACCAATCTCCGACAGAACGCGTCCGAACATTGCAAACACTGACTATTTGGGTGGACAAGGGCCATTGCATTATACTGTACATGGTCATGATGAAGGGCAGGCACTCGAACCCTCGCAGTCTACGACACGACTGTTTTCATTTACAAGTTTTTAACAATAAAATATGTCGCCAATATTTTCGAAAAATTTAAGTCTTACTCTGGGGATTTACTTTTGAATTATATATATATATATATATATATATATATATATATATATATATATATGTTATTAATGGGATTGTCATTATAATAATCACCATTGCCATTATCATTACCAATATTGTCATCATTATCACTATCAGCTTTTTCATTCTCAAAATGCATTAAATGGGATTGTCATTATAATAATAATCATCACGGCCATCATCATTATTATTATTATAATCATTAAAAACATTATTAATCATTATTATTATTTTATTTTTAATGAAATAATTTGTCCATAACACCATTCCATCACTCATTATTATTATTATGTTAATCATTCTTTTCTTCGTCATTATAACGACGATCATTGTTAACCTTCCGGAATTATTATCATTTATCATAATTTTGTTTTTAATGTCATTATTATAATCCTGTTTACGATTGTCTGTGATTCCTGTCGGAGGAGGAAGAACGACAGGCGCGCTTCCAAAACTTAGTTTATGATGACTCTAAAATTCCGACGCCAAAGGAGACACATCCTCTCAAAGATAAAAGGATACCCGTAGGAGTGAATGAAGGGAGAATTTGGGAGAAGAGGAAGTTTTGGAGAAGAGAGGGAAGGGTATATAGTCCGGGATCCAGTAAGGTGAGGGAAAAGGGGAAGATGAAAGAAGTGAGAGGCACGCGAGGGAGGCAAGCCGAGGTTGAGATGAAAAGTAGCTCACTCACGCGTATGAAATCCATATTACTCGTACTGAAAAGCGTTATCAAATATGCTTTTAAAATTTAGCTCAGATGTATCTAAATCGTTTTTTGAACGTGATTTAATCTTAAACGTTTACATATTTAATATACCTATGCGGGTATTCTTCTGAGAGAGAGAGAGAGAGAGAGAGAGAGAGAGATCATTTAAATAAGACATGTAGAAAAAGTAACATGCAGAAAAAGTATGAGTGGGTACGTGTGTGTGTATGTGTCTCTGTACGGTGTACACAGTACGTATACACGCGTGTGGCCTTAGGAAACAGGAAGGGAGCACTCAAAATGAAAAGATTTGAAGAAAAAGCAAAAACTGAGATTCAATTAAACTATGATGGAAAAGAAATCTAATAAGAAATTGTCTGAAAGAATAAAGAGAGAAAGAGAGAGAGAGAGAAAGAATGAATGTAAAGAAAGGGTCGAAAACAAAGAAAAGTTTATTATTTCATAAAACTCAAAAATATTCGACAGTGGAAATGGGTGTGTAAAAGGTGAGAGAATGTTGAACACAAATAAAAAGGAAATATAAATAAAACCGTATAATTTCTTCTTATAGAACAAAAACGAAAAATCATTTCTAAAAAATATATTTGGAATCATCAAATAATTTTTTCTTATATCTTTTTAAATTATTTTATTACAAAATTATTGTAACATTATCCTTTGATTACGGTTATTTTTTTTATTTTATTAGGGTAACTTAACTAAAATGGAATATTATGTTAAAAACTGGGAGACAGTGAAATTATATATGGCATATCATTGTTATTTATTGATATTATTCGCCAGATAATATCAGCAGAAATTTATTATCATTATTATTATTTAATACATTATACTGTATAGTAGTAGTCGTGCCACGTTTAAATACAGAAACTTTCACGAACTCTGCTTTATTATAAGCTTAATAGTCACGGCCCAATTGGCTTGTAAACAAACTTTCTCCACACACTTTCGATGTATACTGTAACATGTAAATCAGTCCGAGACACGTATTGTAACACAGGACATACACTCTGTATATAGTAATTCCGCGAAGTAAGTGTGATATAATGTTTATCAGCATGTTTTTATTAATTTAAAAATAATATGCAAGTCGTATTTGCTAACTGGCACTGCATGCAATGTCTGTTTCGTAGTCTGTTTTGTAGAGTCTGTTTTTATACAATTCCATGCACTAATTTGGTATTTGTATGTAGTGTCAGATGTGTTCCTGTTCAACGTATATATATATATATATATGCACTAAAATCACAAAATAACACGTGACCTTATTAATAAGCAAACAACCACAAGGAAAAGGAAACACAAAGTCCGAGCGCTTTCCTTGTGGTTGTTTGCTTATATATATATATATATATATATATATATATATATATATATATTATCCCTTTTGTTATTATATATTATCGTATGATATAATTAAAAACATTTTTTACATTAGTTTACTTTTTTTTTTTATTTTCCTATTTTTATATTTTTTTTTTAACATTTTTTTCATGGTTTATTGTATAATTTTTTCTTTATTTTCTTGTTAATGTATCTGAAATACCAAAGTATCTCTTTGGAATCGAATTGACAACGCATAAAGAAGCCAATTCATTATATATATATATATATATATATATATATAGTATTCACCCGCATCTTAATTTTGACACATTGCCAAACAATCCCTATAAAAAACTCTATATATATATATATATATATTGGCAACCAGTTAGTTCTACTTCTTTATGAAAAGGATTTTTGAGATTTTTTTGTTTTTTTTGGGGGCGAGACACTTTTTTTGTATTTTAAAATTATTTTATTTAACATGTTATTAATTTTTGTTTAGTTTCAGTTTTAAAATTTATATTTTATGTTTAATAATAAATATTATAAGATTTTTCTTTTTTTTTTTCTTTTTTTTTCATCCGTTAACAAATTATGTTAATTTTTGCTCAATTATTTTTAGGATGATCCTAATTATTTTAATCAAGTTAATTAATGATGTTAAAAAGATATTAATAGAATAAATTTGGAATTTCTTGATATTTTAACCAAATAGTAATTAATAATGATAATAATAATAATAATATGGATATCTTTATTCTTTTATTTTAATTAATATAATTAATATTTAGAACTTCATGACGTCACTTACCACCTTTTTGATTTTAGGAGTACAGTGTTCAGCTAACGTTTCGAGAGGAGTGGAACGATGAACGTTTACGTTTCAACAACATGCAAGGTATTCTTCCTATGAGTTAGTTCTTCTTTATTTTCTTATACCCATTCGTGCCCATACCCGGAAATCCTGGTGTGTATGAAAATGAAAGCCGTAATGCGAGTGAAAATGATTTTTATGACTGAACATCGTTGATTAGTCAAAACCTGTATGACCCTTTTCGAGTGACGCGGGCTGTAGAAGGGTCATAAAATAGTGACTCATTATAATGAGGTCAGAAAAGATGGTACGCGAAGATGGTGAAGGTATTGACCGTGTTTCGTTTCGTACTAAGCTTCTCATTTTTTAGCATCTGTTACGCTATTTCAATAAACCCGCGGTAAACTCGTACCCACGAACCTTATTTCCCATATTTAAAGGGGTGGGCGCTCTGTTTATGCCACCACAAAGAAACTAGGTTATGATCCCGTATTAACTAGTCCCCCAGTAACTGCAAACGGTTAAACCCGACTCTTCAACATAATAGGGTCCACTCGAGAGAGTCGGGGCTTAAGTAGAAAGCGAAATCAAATTGGCTATGGTGCCAGATGGTGGCACTCTACGGTTTCTGACAGACCAGTTAAGAGAGTTTGGAATTGAATAACACCACTTGTCAAGTGTTTAATTTCTGACTTGAAGTAGCACAAACAGTAATTATTTTATATAAATATTTATGAAATTACAGACCAGATACATTCCTGTCGTGTTATTAAAATGAACGTTTTAGTTAGTTACAGTATATATGTATGAGTTACTGTTGAATTTTCTAGTGATACTTTATAATTCCATCATATAGGATTTCCTACTTTTCAATTTCTCTCTCCCAAATAGTACATTAGAGCAGGGCTTCTCAAACTTTTTTCACTTGCGACCCCTTTGGATCAGACAAATTTTTTCGCGACCCTTCACTCAATGTCATAAAAGCAATAGGTACTAACACTGTATATTTATGAAAAAAATAATATTTTCAAATGTTTCTGCGACCCCCAATAATATTTACGCGACCCCTAGTTTGAGAAGCGTGGCATTAGAGTATATGGTATTATTTTTGTATTTATTTTCCTTTTTTTACAGTTTTTTGCTTTCATTTCTACACAAAGCAAAGTTGACTGTAAAAGCTCTTTGCCTAAACTTTAATTACAAAGTTAATTGGGAGAAAAATAAACTTTAGTTTTACAAATAAAGTGGTTGGAAATTTTTTCTCTGAAACTCAAGGCACTAAATATTTTCTTTGAGTCGTTTCGACCGACTTTTATTCCAGCCTCAGGATGTGAACGAACTAGTTGGAAACTTTTTTTTTTTTGTTTAGTTTAGTTCATGGTTGAATTTTTTGAAGGGACTTGAAAATTTGGAAAACTCAAAAAGGAAATTAAATCTACACAACTTTTGAAAGTTTGTTTGGCCGGAGAGAGAGAGAGAGAGAGAGAGAGAGAGAGAGAGAGAGAGAGAGAGAGAGAGAGAGAGAGAGAGAGAGAGAGAGAGCAAAACCGTTTCAAATGCTATATAAGTTTTTAAAATCTTACTTCTACATAAAAAGTGCTAAACCGTACGAAAATAAAAGAAAAAAGTTACGTGTAAAAGTTCCACGACCTTAAGCGTCTAATATGATATAGTTACTCGTAAATTCGAGACAGTGCCTCTCCTAATCCCAAATCTTGTTCCACCCCCCCACCCAACCACCCACCCCCGCCGTAACTTTTTACTATGACTCGCACGATTTGACTGTATGGCGCGTAAATTTTAAGACATGCCCTGTTTAACTTTCATTTTTATTTATTATTTTTTTTACCCTATTTTAATGCCTTTTTGCGCCTCCCTTAACTCATGATGACCCATTTGTTTGCAGGTCAGATTAAATATTTGACGTTAACGGAACCCAGTAAAGTATGGATGCCCGATCTATTCTTCCGAAATGAAAAAATTGGACATTTTCACAAGATCATTTTGCCCAATGTCTACTTAAGGATTTTCCCAAATGGAAATGTTCTTTATAGTATAAGGTAATAAGGGTTATTTCCCTAAAGTTATTTGACTTATTCATTTTTTAGTTATAATTATTTGCATAACATTTTTAAACGACATTTTGCTAATGAATAATAATCAATGGTTGTATGTTATTGTTATTATTATTATTATTATTTTTATATTAACAATTGTTGATTTCATATTACTAATAAAAAATTAGAACCATTCTATATATATATATATATATATTGTAACCAATTACTTTGGATGTTATTAAACTCCATATTGTACACCCCTTTTTTCTTGTTACTTTAATGGGCAAAAATATTTCTCTTTAGGTCTCTCTCTCTCTCTCTCTCTCTCTCTCTCTCTCTAACCCCTTGAACTTGAAGTTTTAAAATTCTTTTACGGCCTCATTTCAGGATATCGCTGACTCTCTCGTGTCCGATGAACCTGCAGCTTTATCCTTTGGATTCTCAGACTTGCGAACTTCTCCTCGCCAGTTGTGAGTAGTCCACTTTTCCTCATTGCTTACAATGTTCATTTTATCGTCCTCATTCTTTTTATTTTCTACTAACTTTACAATATATATATATATATATATATTATATATATAATTATATATATATATATATATATATATATATATATATATGAGGTTTTCTAACGATTGGTTAGGTTAAGTCGTGATATTTTCGTTAGGTAGGCTTATAAAGCTAACTAACGAAGGCTGGGGGGCCCTGATCTAGATCAGGTGATCCGAAATTTTAAATACTGAACACGCGCGCGCGCATTTGTCGTAATATTCGACAGCTTATATTCACAACTAAATTATATAATTTGTAATTATATAATTTGTCTTTGTAATTGTAAATTATATTTTCAGATGGTTGGACGACCGAGGACTTAATTTTCCTCTGGAGAGAGGGTGATCCTGTACAGGTAACCCAAAATCTCCACCTGCCCAGATTCACCTTAGAAAGATTTAAGACCAAATATTGTAACAGTAAAACTAACACAGGTATGGAAGCATGGCCAGGTGTAATTCTCTTATTTTTTATACGCTTCCAAAGAATAATAACTCTGCATTAAATTAATTTATAGGAAATATTCACTAAATCATATTTTTTGGTTTGTTGGTTAATTTAAAATAAGTAATTCTAACTAATTACATTTATAGAAAATTTCAACTTCATGTCCCGTAAATTAAATACTTTCGGGCCCTTTCACGCCTATATTAATGATTGAGGAGAACCAACTAATGATGCCCAATGCGCTAATTCTTGTATTATTATTGTTATTATAATAATTATTATTATTATTATTACCAGCCGCATTGGGAGTCGAACCCCTGACCACTTGGCTTATAAGGAAAAGGTGTTATCCACTAAGATACGAGCGCTGGCTTTCGCACCCATATGTATTATTAACATTTAAAAAAAATTTTATTTATCTGTTTTCCCCTCCTTCTATAAACCTCCCCCCTGTAAGTTCCTCGCTATTAATTCGTTTTGATCCCCCCCCCCCACAAAACAGGTGAATACTCTTGCTTAAAAGTGGAGCTCATGTTCAAGCGTGAGTTTTCTTATTACCTCCTCACCATATACATTCCCTGTTGTATGCTGGTCATAGTTTCTTGGGTATCATTTTGGTTGGATCAGAATGCGGTTCCTGCGAGAGTCAGCCTCGGGGTTACGACCCTCCTCACTATGGCAACCCAAACCTCAGGAATCAACCAGTCTCTGCCACCAGTCTCTTACACGAAGGTACGCCTCTTTTCCCGATTTTGTATGAACGAATCCAATAGTTGGGAAATACAATTTCATGTGAAAAAGGCTTGTGTGTGTGTGTGTGTGTGTGTGTGTGTGTGTGTTTCACTAATTTCAAACTACTTCTCTTACTCAAAAGTCATTTTCTTATATGTGAAATCTGATGAGTGACAAAAATCACAAGCTTGACCTTCGTGAAATGAGGAATCATCGCGCAGAACATTTGAAAGGTTGAAAGGTGCACAGTGACTTTTGATATACCCTGTATAAGAGTGTGTGTGTGTGGTGTGTGTGTGCGTGTGTACACAGGGACTTTTGAGATACCCTGTATTACTATATATTAATCTGACATAATTATTACTGACATGTATAGAACTGAAGTAGCAGAACCGACAATAATAATAATAATTAATCATTTGAGGAGAGGCAGAAACTGGCACAGCGATCAGGTCAGATGCGCGGCCCATTGGGGTAACTCCTGGATAATTATTATTAATAGCGCCATCGGGAGTCGAGCACCCGACCTCAGCGTCTTTACTTCGCTCGTAGGGAAACGGTGTTACCTACTAAGCTACGGACGCTGCAGAAGTGGACGTTATGGCCTTTATTTTATAGTGAACTGTAAAATAATTGTAAAATAAATTCTGCAGTTTATTAACCATCGGCACAGTATTACGGTTACATGTGACTCGTAAATGATTAGAAAGTTAAACGAATTCTACGATCTTTATAAGTAATTTCTCAATTCGTAAGAAATTTAGTTGGATATCCCGTGGTTCGATTGGTTGGGAACTGGACTCGAGCTGCGAAAGCCTGGATTTGACTCCCACCGTCGCTGTGGTTGGAGTTGGGTCGGCCACCTATAGGTCATGATTGGTCCAGCACAGTTGACTATCTCGGGAGTTCACTCTCAACCCTCTTCGTACGGGGAGGGACGGACCCCCCACCCCCTCTCTGTGCTACATTTTTTATTTCAGTCTCCGCATCAACATCAATCATCTCCAGTCACTGTAGTTTTATATAACAAAATTTTATAGAATTTTATAGAATTTTATAGAATTTTGTATAACAAAATTTTATATAATTTTATATAATTTTTATATAATTTTCTAAAACAAAATTTTATATAGCAAAATTTTATATAATTTTATATAACAAAATTTTATATAATTTTATATAATTTTATAAAACAAAATTTTATATAATTTTTAATAATACCATTCTGCAACGTACAACATATTCAATAATACTATTAGTTTCTGAACTTTTGCTTCACTCTTCTATTAAATATATTTTAAAAATTACATGCTGAATTCATTAATTAAGGGATTTTCATAAAAATACTGTCAAAGTAAGGGTATGTATGATTCGTACGACAAGGGTATAAACCATCGTATAATAGATTATAATAAAATTCCTGTAAAGTGATATTATGAAATGTATATATTTAATTAAAATTTGTATTTATTAAATACACAACATTAATTAATTCATATTTTCAATAAAATTTGTTTCGCGTATATTAATTTTCATTTGTAATATTTGTAATATTTGTAATATTTCTATTGGATAGTAAAAAATTTCATGATTTTATATTATTAAATCATAGAGTCGTTTGAATAGTTTTATAAATAAACTGCTTAATTATACAAAGTGTGTGTGTGTGTGTGTGTGTGTGTGTGTGTTTCCTGTGAAGAAATATTTGATTTAAAACTGGCAAATTAGATGTTACCCTTTCTTATAAACAATTAGTAATACAAAAAAAAGGTAACATCCAGGAAGCTTATTTCCTACTACGTGGAGGTAAGCGTACCCTAAAGGATCACCTTCAGCCCCGGGCATTAACGGGATAAGCGGCCAACTCAACCCAACCAAGGAGCCAGCAGGCGGGAGCGAACTGGAGCCTCACCGCTCAGAGTCCGCCAGCGTAACCACTTCTTCGAAGAAAAGTTACTGTAGATTCAAGAGGGAAGGTTTTTAATTAACTGGAATAACACTGAACACAATCGTATGTAATAAGCGAACGAAATAAAATTACTATATAGGCTACTTTTAATATGACGTAAGAAGAAAGGTTGAACTATGTTATATAGACAGTGTGATTAAAAAAAAAAGAATCCCGCTTCAGAAATAAATACACTAAATACCTGTGAAGCGGGACTTTTGAATCACCCCGTATATGGATGTCTGGATTAAGTTTAGTTATAGGTAAAATATTGGTTTGCATGGTCGAGTGTTCGATGGACACTTTTTCATTTCAACTGACTTAACGTGGAAACTAGCATGAAGACCCTTTTTCAGAACTGGTAGCGTGGGTCGTCAGGGAAATCCAAACCTTCAAAGAAGGTGGGGCTCATTCCCCGCCTAGATTAATACTTCCACCAGAGTCACTGTGCATTATTTTTTTTTTTTTTTCCTCAGGCGATCGATGTGTGGACTGGAGTATGTCTGACCTTTGTGTTTGGGGCACTACTCGAGTTTGCCCTCGTGAACTACGCCTCGAGGTCGGACATGCACAGAGAGCAGTTGAAGAAGCAGAGGCGCCACTGGGAGATGGAGCAGCAAGCGCTGGAAGCGGAGCAGATGGAGGACGGGAACACCACCTTCGCTATGGTGAGAAAGAAACAGGGAGGGATGGTGAGCCAAAGTAAGAGTGGGAGAGAAAATCAGAGGAGGTAGAGAGGGTTTTAGGAAGTCAGTCATTATTGGCGACGGAAAACAGCTTATCCGTTGAGAGAGAGAGAGAGAGAGAGAGAGAGAGAGAGAGAGAGAGAGAGAGAGAGAGAGAGAGAGAGAGAGAGAGTTACAAGGACAAGAGGAAGCCTCAAAGACCTTTCGGTCCAGTAGGGGAGGCTCCTGTTATGAATCTATAGCAGATTGTTTATTATTCTAGCAGTAGTAGAAAATTCGATAAAAAAGCATAAAAAAGATCTTACAAAAAAAAAAAAAAAACACCATGAACAACCATAATATTAAAATAACCAATAAGTATTCAACCCAACTCTAAATTTTTCTCTCGTAAATGAAAAATAAATATGTCTTCCCTCCAGAAATTACTTTTACATTAATAAAAATATTAACGAACATTAAACTGATAAAGTTAATTGGGAGGTGAAAAGTTGCTCAAAATCCCCAAAATTAAATTCGAAGATTTTGAACGAGATGAAATTGGAAAAAGAAAAAATTAATTCGCTTCCAAGGAAGGATTTTAACAGGATTAGAATTACATTCAAAAAAGCAAGGCAGGAACGCGCCAAGAAATTTAGGAATTATGTCTCAAGCATATCGTGTATATATATATATATATATATATATATATATATATATATATATATATATATTATATATATACGCGTATATACTATTAAAAATAACGTCACTACTACTGCTATTATTATTATTATTATTATTATTATTATTAGCGCCCTTTTTTCTATTTATATTCATTTGTAATTAGACTTTTGGGACTTAAATTTGGATTTTTGAGCTTTGATTGAGTGGTACAATACTTGAATTGAAAGAAACTGCTCACAAATACACAGGTACAATGGTTAGTCCTGAATAAGATTGCATCAGAATAAAATTAAAACGGAACATTAAGTGCCAAATACTCTGAGGTTAGGTTGAAGTATACCCTTGGTATAACCTCAGTATAAGTTCCTGAGGTTATGGAATAAAAGTTGAAGTGATGTGTGTGTGTGTCAGTGGTGGCGGGGTGGGAGTGGGGTTAAAAACAGTGTACATATGCTTAGAGGTTAAATTAAATATTGTGAGATTGAAAGTATAAAAGTAAGTGCTTGGAGGTTAAATTATAAAAGTAGGTGTTTGGAGGTTAAAACTGTAACATGAGGTTAGGTTAAAATATGGTAACTTGTTTATATATTAAAATTTTAAGGTGAGGTTATATTGAAAATATACAGTTATTAGGTGAAATTACAAACGAGGTTAGGTTCACAACTATAGTGTAAGGTTAGGTTAAGAACAAACCTCTTGCAGAGGCCGTTGATGCAAATTGATTCCGATGGCCTTTCTTTGGACAAGGTGCGTCAGTGCGAGATCCACATGCAACCTCCCCCAAGACGCTTCTGCAGGTCGTGGTTGTCCAAGTTCCCTAGCAGGAGCAAAAGGATTGACGTCATTTCAAGAATCACCTTTCCCCTGGTGTTCGCGCTCTTCAACTTGGTGTACTGGTTCACGTACCTCTACAGCGAAGGGGAGAAAGAGGATGTCCGTTAGATGGAGCCCCTGTCGAGACCTTTCGAAACTGTACCTGGCAGGAGGAGGAATTTTTTGTGAAAATGAGAGAAATATTCACATAACAAAAAATAATAATTCTAATTTTATCTTATTTGTGACATTTTGATGAATATTCAGTTCACGTAAGGAAAAACCTTAAAACCTTTCACTTTAAATGACGAGAGAGAGAGAGAGAGAGAGAGAGGAGAAGAGAGAGAGAGAGAGAGAGAGAGAGAGAGAGAGGAGAGAGAGAGAGAGAGAGAGAGAGAGAGAGAGAGAGATTTTTTCAGCAGGGTATTAATTAAATTTGATACACAAATCTCCAAATAACTTTTTTCTACGTACACTTCTAAGTATTAGATACAATTTTTTTAATTTTATAATACACTTAAGTGAAAGATACTTCTTTTTTTTTCCCAAAAAAAAAGTATTTTCTAAAGCTTTGCGTGAACCAAATTATTCCTACCTACGTACTGGGGGCTTCATCATATCTTTTACAAGGTGGAAAAAAAAAAAAAATACACCTTTATTAGAGAAAGGCGCCCTCCTTCTGTCCCGGAGTCAAGACAGGTCCAATAAAACGTAAAAAACTTTTAGCTTTGACTGTAAATTGTTAGCTAATCAAGTAATCGATCCATACATACATATATATATTCAGACAATACTGTACTTGATGTTCTCGATTTAGTCCGTATTCATTTCAATATAGCCATCTTTTTTGTACAAGTTACTAACCAATATATATATATTATATATATATATATAATATATATATTATATATAATTATATATATATATATCATATACTATGTCTGAAACAGAGCTTATCAATATAAAACAATGTATTGTATATGTATATTATTAGTGTGGTATACATAGATAACTTTTCTGTATATGGAAACATTTATATACATAAAACAAGTGTTTGATATAAAAAGATATAAAATATGTAGCCAGCATATATATATATATATATATATATATATATATATATATATATATATATATATATATATATATATATATATATATATATATATATATATATATATTATTTAGATTACTTCTGTGATACGTTACTGTCAAGCGATTGAGAAAGATTAAAAAAACTGATCCACTGAGTTGATCTATTGATCTATATAATGTATGCGTATAATGACTCTATTATGATGATTTATGGTGATCTATGGTGGTAGTGATCGAGGAAAATTTAAAAAAATGAAAATTATATTTTTCTGAAAGAAGATAAATTTTTCAAAGAAGAATTAATTTAGTTTTAGAAATTTTTCACAACAGAGTTGCGCTACTATATATATATATATATATATATATATATATATTATATATATATATATATATATATATATATATATTCAGTCTGTTTAAAGTTTTTCATAAAAAGACAAAACCATTCCTTACATATTTTAAAATTATATATATATATATATATATATTATATATATATATATATATATATATATATATATTATATATATATAATCGTAGCACAAAAATGAACTGCGGGTATATTCATCACGTGCAGATTCATGCTTGAGGATTCATCATCACGATTATTTACGTGACCATTCATCATGATGAATATTTATCGTGAGATTCTTCAGCGGTACGAAGATGCGTTGCCGTAAAATTTGTCATGCTAAATTTCATTGTCGATATTGTTTTCAAAAAGCACGAGTTCCTCCGAGAAAACTCGTGAATATTCTTGAATATTTAAGTATTCACTAAATATTCACTCATTTGGCGCCGGTCTAAGTTCATCACCAGATTTGAAACTTTGATAAATACTGTTTTCCAAAACTGTCGTTCTTACCAGTACATTGTGGGTTCCTTCTCTTCTTCTTCTTCTTCTTCTTCTTCGTCTTCTTCTTCTTCTCCCAGGTAGGCAATTAGCTTGTCAGTTGGGTCAGTATTGTTCTCTATTCCAGTCGATCTTTGAACACACTCATTTCTCTCAATTCATTGATATTTCGGGTGTTGTACTTCATCAATATTTCTTCTATTCCATCCCCTCCACCTCTTTCGAGGTCTTCCTCGTGATCTCCCGCATCTATGTCTAAGAGTATTCCAAGTCCTTGTTTAACTGTCCGGGTTCCGAGGCTGATCCTTGAGTTTCACGAGTTGATTTCTTCAGCCATCGGTTAACTAGACCTGTCATGGCTATACCCTCCTCTTTTATCCGGGCTCGGGACCGGCATAGGGTGCAAGGTGTTATTTCCCATGGCAGAAAGAGAGAATCGTGTCTGTCTTCATAAGACTTTGATCATAGTCTAATATAATTACCAAATCTCATCTTATTCATGAACACTAAAATGAATATACGATAATCTACTATAACTAACGGTCACTATTTGCAGTTACCATATTCTAATGTACATTAACATCGTGGGCTTATTGTTTTTAAGTCAAATACTAAGTGATTTATGTAGCATTATAGATTAGGTTAGATTTAACTATGGTTCATTATGATGTGTTGTTATTGTTTTAGTTTTAGTAAGGTTAAGTTAGATTTCAGTTTTAATCGTCTATTTTAACTGTCACCATTTTCATCAACATATATATATATATATATATATATATATATAGACGACCGTGATGAATTTTGACGTGATGAAATTTACGGCAACGTATCTTCGTTACGCTGAAAATTTTCATGACAAACATTCATCGTGATGAATGTTTGCGTGAATAATATGCGTGATGATGAATCTTTATAAACATGAATCTGCGCGTGATGAATATACCCACGATGAATTTTCGTGTTTTGAACTACGATTAATATATATATATATATATATATATATATTATAATTATATATATATTATATATATATATATTATATAATAATAAATAGTATCATAATAGACTATACTGTAGTTGTTTTATATAACTAATGTAACATATATGTATAAATTTTTGTACGTATTACATAATATAATTACATCTAATACTATGTGTGCATGTGTGTGTGTGTGTGTTGTAAAATGTAAATATATTCGCTCATATATCGTGTGTGGAATTTTAATTTTAATGTACAAACCTTTTTCCGCTTATAGAGAGAGAGACAGAAGCTACAGAAAATAGCGAACTATAAAAACTGAAATATTTATATGAATTGCTCAGTATATATATATATACAGGGTGGCCCAAAAGTCTGTTGCCTCGAAAAAAAAATAGTTTAGAATGCGTCGAGGCAACAGACCTTTGGGCCACTCTGTATATATAATGTTTGTGGTTGAAGTATAAAGCGAGTTATCTGTTTTCAGAAGGAAAAAATATTTATATGAATTATGCGCAGAACGTCCTATAATTATAGTTTAGTTTAGGAGTTTCAAGTGGGCTAGGTTAGGTTAGGTATGATTTGAATAGGTTAGGTATGGTTTGGATAGGTTAGGTTAAATTATGTTAGGTCATAGATGGTACGAAATGGTATAATACCCGTGAATGGCCTATTATTATTATTATTCAGATTGAGATCAAATTTTGGAAGCTTAATCAGGAAAAGTAATAGCTTTACCGGGTTTTATCGCTCACCCGGACGCGATAATCTTTTCTAAACTAATCCAAATCCAGATATGGATGAGTTTCTTTATAGTATGAAATCCCTTTTACGTACTTACTCTCGAGACGCTTTTTTTTACCCCTTTTAAAAGTCAGATCATGCCCACAAAACATTTCCAACAACAACAACAACAATGTTAGAAAACAAAATGGGTATTGATTGTGACCTTTTCGCCACACCGCTTCTCCTTGATTAGCGAAGTTAAGCGACATTAGGTCTGGGTAGTCGTTGGATGGAAGGCCGTCCTCCGCGTCCAGATGATGTAACAACCTGCGGTTTGGGTCACGCGTAAAGCCGTAGGTCTCCTCTGTCACAAGATCCTTGACGTTACGGAAGACGTTAACCCCCCCCCCCCCCCCCCCCCCCCAAAAAAAACACATAGCAGAAAAAAAAACTCGAGGTAACTAATAAAACAGATAATTTCAGGTTAAAAGGATTCTTTCGATGATGATGATGGAGGGAATTGGTACCAACGAAGAAAAAGCAGATAACTCGCTTTCACGTTCAAATTTCAACTCCAAATTTGTTACATTATTTTTGACATGTTTTTTCCTAAAGAGAAAAATTAAGTAATTTCCAGAATTTTTTTTTTTTTTTTGTTTATAAGGAAAATATTTATTTACGAAAATTTAAAAAAAATTAGAAGGAGGAAAATTACACTTTCTATAGCTTAAGTTTTGTATTTAAAATTAATCCACAATTTTATGTACATTTTCTTACATTCATTCGTGTGTGTGTGTGTATATATATATACGAGTGTATATATATATATATATATATATATATATATATATATATATTAAAAGAATTTAAGATTTTATTATACAATTATGAATTATGATTAGACAAAATAATAATATAGCTTTTATTATTATTATTACTTCAAAATAAAAATTAATTACATTCACTATACAGGTTAAACAAGAACCAGTATAATATACATATATATATATATATATTAGTATATAAATTTGCTCAACTTTTTAATTTTATCTCTCCCGACAACACCAACATTTTAAGTTTTTTTTTGTTTAATTAAGGTGCTGCAACCCTGCTGGATTATTGACACCATTTTTTTTTTTTTTTGTCTACCCCAAAGAAAGGTTACAAAATTTTATTTCACGTAATATTTTTAAGTTTGGTTTAGTTTTTTCTGTTTAAGGTGCTTCAACCCTGCTGGATTATTGACACCATTTTTTTTTTGACTCCCGAAGGAAGGTTGCAAAATCATGAATGTTTTATTTTCAAATTTGAAAATAACAAAAGCGAGATCGAATTAATGAAACAAAAATATTTAATGTTTTAAAGTTTTTAACAAAAATAAAAAATAAAAAAAATAAATATTTACGAAAATACATTTAAAAGGTTTTGTAAAATGAAAAATTTAATTTTACCATAAAATAAATACAAAATTGAACGGTAACTTACGTAAATCAGTTTTGTTTAGTTTAATTAATTTGAAATTTTTATTTGAAGTTTTTATAAAAATAATTGATAAGTTTTTTCACTGAAATGAATGCGTATGAAAATAACCAATTTATGGAAACCTTAAAAAAATAATTAGTAGTTGATTTATTATTAATTTTTTTAGATGAACGGTTGTTGTTGTTTTTTAGAACACCCTTATTACGTTTTCTGTTGTTGTATTCTCTGTAAAGCGCCAATACACCAAATAGGCAACATCTCATTTCACTGACCGAACTTGACCTCACTTAACCTGACCTAATATAATTGAAGCGTGTTTTAACATAACTTAATCTAACCGATAGAGAATCTGTTACTAAAATGTTTTGTCATTCATTTCGCACATTGACCCCATACCCTCTTTTGAGCTATCGTATTTGCCTATTTCCCTCGTATATCCTCGTATACCCACGGAGCCTTCAGATCTCTCGAACCATCTGACTTATACCCATAACGTACGCGGGACATTTTGTCAGCATCTCTGATAACTCAGTATAACATATATAAAATACGACCCGACCAGACCACACCAGACCACACCAGACCAAACCAGAGCAGACCATTGGAAACCCAACCAGACCAAATTAAACAAATCTATATTTTACCCAACACGAAAAATATAACCCTTCGATGATATGTTTAACGTCTATTAATCAGCTAACTTCACCTCTCTAATCTATCCAAAACAAACCTTAGCTGTGTTTCCCTCCTTAAACTATTGTAAACTCCGAGCTGCTCTCTTCTTTAATAACCAAGATTTGTTTGAAGTTTTTATTCTGATTCGGTTCGAATCCTTTTCAAACTTTAAAATGTACTTAAAATTCGCCACAGAATAAAATTAAAAAATAAAATAAAGTCAGCTAAATGAATCATTTCAAGAGAGGGAAACGATTGTAGCTCAGTTTCATGCTGAATTATTATTGTTATTATTATTATTATTATTATTATTAGAAGAAAAACGCCCTGCCAGCGGGATATGTTTGTTAGTTCCTGAGGAAGGTTGTTATTACCCTCCAGGCATTACATATTTACTGTTGTTCTTCCAGGTGGTGGCTTTCTTTTTCTTGCCATATTCAGTTCCTAAGATTCTTCGTCTCGACTAAGTTTTCGAAACATTTCCAATTTTTTTTTTTTTTTTTTTTTATACATTCGTCAATCAATAAAATGTAATGAAAATTGTTTTAAGAAAATTCTGACCGAATTAGAGTTTAACATTTACAATTAGCTCACGAATCACTTACATTTTAAATGCAGCTTCATAGATTTTACTTGAAGCTCACGAAGCAGTTAAATTTCAAATACAACTTGTCACATTTTTTTTTTTTTACCTATCATGGCTTCCGCCGATGCGTAGCTAAAAATTTTGATAGCTACATTCTTTTCTAAATATATTCACCAACTTTAGTTTCTTCATTCCATAAAAGTGTATCTACGCTTCTATAAAATTTTATATTTTTCTAATAGCCAAAAGAGCAGATCAACAAATTTACCAAAGGAAAGGAAGCCATCAAAATTTTGAGTTTCACATCCCAAGACCAATCGACCAAAATCTTGAAATTTAAGTGCTTCGTTTTTTAGCATATAAATTTTTTCGGGGGCTAAATTAGAATAAATCTCTTTTTGGGGGTGGACACCCGATCTGAAAAAAAGTTACTAGAAATACTCCATTGATCTCAAAGGGTGTTGCCACCAAGTTTCATGAAAATTGGTCGAGCCGTTTGGACCTGAAAAGGAAACAGACAGACGAACAGACAGACGGACATGCGGTGAATTATAGTATGATGATTATTATGAAGGTGACGAAATATGGTATGCGGAGATTACAGTATATACAGCCTCCTCCTTCGCAGTGTGTTAGATGTACATCATTTAAAACTAATCCCCGCACGCAGTCGTTGTTAATTTCATGTGTAGAAAAGTTAAAAAAAAAAATCTCCTCTCCATTTCATTGTCTCGAGATTCACTGTTAAATATAAAAGCGCTAAAATAATAATGCTCAGTTGACCCATAAATCATTGAAGCCTGTGCTTGAAATTTTTAATTTTGCCCTCAAAAATGAGTCCTACACTCAAATTTCCCCTCCCCTTCCCCCCGAAAAAAAGAAATGAATCAAAGGCACTATGAGTACCATACTAATTCCTCATATATACGTATTAGCCTAGGTGGAAATCTGAGATTTGTAGCTCCATAATAAGATCCTGGAGGCATTTTTGGAGAAAAGTTGTCAAACACCTTTATAAACATAATATGAGTATGGTGAATCCATTTCTAGTGTCTTCTAGACTCGATTTGTACGTTTAGATGCTCAAAGTTTGAATTAAAAATTTGAAAATTTGACCTGATTTTGCGTTTTGGATCAACTCAGAAACAATGATATGTAATCATACCTTTTTAGTAAATGTGTATTTTCACTGATATTGACCAAATTTCACTAAAGAAGCAAATTTCTATTACTTTTTCACTAATTAATTAAATCTGGTAGAGAAAATATAAAAAATAAAGCCAAGGGCTATGTAGTTCACCGGCTTTTCATAATTCGCTTCAAAAGCAGCAACCAGCAGAACCCATTGAAATAGCGCAAGTCATGTTAAGCAAGCTACACCAGAAAATAAAGATAGTAAGCCTACAAAAGACTAGTGGAACTTCGAGGCATATATCTATTCTACAAACACTAATAACAGCCTACGAAGCTGGCAGACAAGTGAATCTACAGCAAATACTGATACATGAGCTTTTTGTCTGTGCCTGTACCACTTGCAGAAATGAATGGACCTCTTCGCACTGGAAACAAAGCTGCCTTATCAGAAATCTTGAACATTAACACACCCTCTTCTGCAAAGCTGATTGAGTGGAATCTTGGTAATGATGCAGCATTGGTTACCGATAACCAAGCTTTAATAAGAGCGATGGAAGATTCAAATGTGCCAATACCTTTGGGAACTCAGGTAATAGCTAATAATAATTACGGTAACTTAAGAGCTGTTCTCCAATTAGGTTCCCAATATTGCCGCATTGATGTCATATTTGGCAGGTACTATGAAAACTCAATAAAAGCAGGAGCACGACGAAGACGTGCTTTAGGTTCAAGACCTATCAGGCGTATAATAGACCATAAAGATGATCCTTTGCTTTCGAAATAGAATGATTTTCTCTGTCATTAAAAAATTTGCATTTATCAAGATTCCTTTCCGAGATACTCATCACCAAAGCACCAACAGACAAAATCGTAGTTGTAGCTGGTGGATTTGATGAAGAAAACATGGTGCAATCAAATAATCGTAATATTACCGGACTATCTGCGGTAATATTACGATTATTTTATTGCCAAACACGAGGAAACTGATACAAGAATTGTTTTACATTGTATTTAAAACCACACGGGGAACATTGTAGTTCCTTCACGTGACGCTGACGTTCTTCTCCTTCTTTTAGAACACTTTCAGGGTGACCTGTCAAAGTCTGTGGTTAAAATGTGGGACTGCAAAGAAACAAAAATTTATTCCACTGCACGCTATTTTCTCGCAAATCCAATATGGTCCAAGTGTGCTCGAAACACTTCTCTCATTTCATGCCTTGACAGAGTGATACCACTTCTTTCTTTGCTGGATATGGAAAGAAAATAGCTTGGGGAGTGTTTCACTTATCATGAATTGGTAAAAGATTTAGGTAAAAATGACCTTACGACTGAAACCTCAAAGAATACAGAAGCATTCATTTGCAGAATCTATAAAATCCAAAACGCTGACAGTGGATGCTGTCAGATGTCAGCTCTTCTCGAAGACTCAGATACCTGAAAATATATCATTATCAGGCACTGGTATGGAGGAAGTGCCTGGGTCAGTACCCAGTCCTTCCAGCACCAAATACAATGGGATGGAGATATGAGGAAAAGTTTTGCTTTCAATCCTCATGTCACTTCCTTCAGTTCCCAAGGCATGTTTGGAAATAATCACTCGCAAATGTACAACCAAGTGCGGAAACTTACGATATAGACGCAGAAAAGCTGGTCTGCCATGCCGTTCAATCTGTGGCTGCACAGAAAAAGCTGAGAACTGTAACAGTAATATGCAAAGGAGATAAAACCATGCTGCGCATTTCTGTTACATAAGTGATGTACTTTCTTGTAAATGTTAGTCGCTGGAGTATCTTTTTCACATTGAATAAATCCATTGTTTTTATGAATTACTTTTCTGTGGCAGTGAAATACTTCCAGCTTTTAGCTACGTTATCTAACCACATCTTAGGTGTATTAAACATTAAAACTATTCTCCTGATAACTGTTGCTAGAAACTAGTATCGCATATATTTTGTGGACATCATTTGCTACGTAAATTAAGGGTTTCTTTGGGAAATTTTGGGGATTCTTTTTACTTCTTTTGTGTTATAAATACAAAAATCTATTGTGAAATATCTATTTTATATTACGGTTTGGTTTATATATACTCCTGAATAGAAGGATAAGTTACATATTTCACGTCTGATCCGTAAAAGTGGGTCTTATTTTTAATTCAAAATTTGAACATCTAAAAGTAAAAATGGACCCTGATAAACACTAAAAATGGATTCACTATACCACAATTATGTTACTAAAAAGTATTTGCAATTTTCCCCAAAAAATATCTCTAGGATTGTTTTATGGAAAATCCTCCCAAGGCTATATATATATAGGCTAGGTTGGAGATCTCTTTTTAGTATTTTCTAGCACTAAGGTTACTAGAAATATTTTTTTTTTCTTTAGGTAATAAATTCTCCTACCATTACCCCTTTCGGCAAAAGAAGGGAACGGTTTCAGCAAGTTCAAAATTCGGGTCACTTTGTATTGATTAATATTTTTTTTTAATTCTGTATTAGTGTAGATGAAATTAGAGCATACATTTAGATTAATAATAATTATACTGTTGTGAAAGAAACAGTCATACTTACTCTATTTATTATAAAGAATGTAGTCATAATTTAATGTAGGTTTAAGAATAATCAAAATAATAATTGTTTTATAAATTTTCTTATTCCTTAATGTTAAATTTTAATATATATATATATATATATATAATATATTATATATATTTCTGTGTATTTTCTATATATAAATTATCACAGTACATATGTTTGCCATCCTTGTGTAACCCTATTTCATAAGGCTTAATATAATATATATTATAATATATATATATATATATATATATATATATATATAAAATCTACAGTTTGTGTAGTTCAACCTAACTACAGTTTTATTAATGTAAATATGAAATTTGATAAAGCAATTTTTAAATTAAAGAAATACCTTTTTGAAACCAAATTCGCCTTTCCAGACCAGCAAGGGAATACCATATCAATCTCCAACCCCTTATAATATGGGGGTTGCCGTGGATACTGTACATTGTACAGTATATACACACCGAAACATTAAAAAGTGTATACATAAAAGCATTTTATATATATATATATAATATATATATATATGAGACGTAGTCAAAATGGATGATAACGATTTCAAAATTGAAGCAATTACAGGTGTAACTGATTTACGAGACAATATAGAAAATTTTAAATGGGAAATTTTTAATTGTGTATATATACATACAAGTCCTTTAACTGCTTATTAAGTACAATGTACAATAATTACATTATACATTTTATTATACCATGTATAATAATGCTAAAATTAAAACATGTAACAGAACTTGATATATTTTGTAAATCTAAACAGTTTGCAGTATTCCTAATGTTAGCTTTTATATATATATATATATATATATATATATATATATATATATATTTTATAATATATAGACCTAAGGACTTATAAGATAAACCTTTTTGATGTTCAGTGTTGCTTTATGTTCGAAAAAATATTAATATAATTAATATAATTAATAATTAATTTAATTCGGTCTCATTATTGAATGAGGTAAAGAAAGTATTATTATTATTATTATTATTATTATTATTTTAATGCGAAGCAAATAATGCTAAAAATTCGATGAATAAAATGTGGTTTAAAAATTAGTGATTTATTTATACCTTTGCGTGTGGGTGCACGCGCGTGCACTGCGAATGGGGGATAAGTGAGATCGAGTGTGTAATAATTAATTCACAGGTAGCCAAAGGTAATATTTTCTGTGAGGTAACTTTTTTGGTACCTTGGAACATAAAAAAATACTGCTTACAAAATCTAAAAATATTTTTTTACTGTTGGACGGAAGATATGTTAGTCGTGATTATAGGTTAGATTATGTTAGAATAGGTTAGATGGTGCCTCGCCATTTATGTACTAAGCAGAAAATACCTTTCAAACACTCAATTGTGTTTAGGACACCTACTGGTGCCTCGCCATTTATGTACTAAGCAGAAAATACCTTTCAAACACTCAATTGTGTTTAGGACACCTATTGGTGCCTCGCCATTTATGTACTAAGCAGAAAATACCTTTCAAACACTCATTTGTGTTTAGGACACCTATCGGTTCGATTGCACTAAGGTTAGGATAGAATGGGGTACTTTATTTTTGTTCTTTACTACATGGAATTAAAGTTTTGTACCTCGATCTGCGCAAATGATCACATACGTGTGTGTGTGTGTGATGGGGTTGTTTACCCTTCGCAACATCTATAAGGCCATATGACATAGGAAACCTACAGCTTTACACGGAATCCAAACAATGGGTCCGACATAACCTGAACGCAGAGGACAATCCCCCATGCAGCTACAATACCCAAACCCAATATCGGCTTCATTTCGCTGATCGACGGGAAGCGATGTTACCAACTTACCACACTGGCAGTAGTTCTTGCGTTTAGTGTTATACTTATCGAATTCATGGATATACAGTAGTAAGAATTTCGACAAATGAACGACTGCGAACTTTCTATTCAGTTTTACTTCATTGTCGTCGGAAACGTTTTGGGGGTCACCAGTTTTTGTTTTAACCAAGTTGACATTTGTTACAAGGATTCTGATTGGCCTGAAAGTTGATAATGTTATCATGGGCTCTCGGCCAATCATGCCAAATTGTTTGCTTTACGTCCCTCATGCGCCATACGACGTAGAAATACATAATTGTTTAGCCTTTAGTGAACAGCCGAAAAGGGAGGATGCGTCTCTGTACATTCATAGATTTAATAACACGTATACAAACTGAAACTGAATCGATAGCTTACTTACAATATAAAAGAGTCGGGTGAAACTGGAATTTTTACAGAATGATATCCGTTGTATTTTGTACAAAGTGGATTTGAAATTTGGGCGCACCTAAAGCAAAAGCACCCGCCCTGTGTAATTTCTTTATTTATGGTCAGATTTTTATGAAATTTTCAATATAGAGGTTTTCAAATACAGAGAAATAGGTCAAAATTTTAATTTTTTGAAAATTTTGAAAAAAAATTAAAAAATTCGAAAAAAATCAAATTTTTTTTTACAAATTTTGGAAGTTTTTATAAATTACTATACTTCCAAAAGGATATGCAATTATTACGTTTGAAAAGGGCCGTGGGTGCGTTCACAAAAAAATCGTTACATTGGGTATACCTCAGCCACATAGCCTAAAAATATCCCAATTATTCCACACCATACTGGTTACACGTTTTATCCTTTGCTTTATTCTTCCCCAGAAAGCTTCGTGGTTAGGGCAAGTAGTATAGTGTCAAAATGTGAGACAGAAATGGATCGATTTGAAAATTTCCCCCCCTCACCGTCCTTCTTGGCGGTCCTCCACCGTCCTTCATGACGGTCCCTCCTTTATGAGGTGTCTTTCATGGTCCTTCAAAAAAAAAAAGAAAAAAAGAAAAAAAAAAAGGATTCGTCTTCACCTTCCTTCAAAAAAAAAAAAAAATTTAAGAAGGGATTGAGCCTCGCCTTCCTCCTTCAAAAAAGCTCTTTCATGATGCAAACAAGAACAAACATGCAAAACCATACATACATTCGAGTACTTTCTGGTTCAGGCAAGTTCCGCCAGTCAGTAGAAATGAAAACTTAAAATGAATATCTGAAAGGTTTTAATAGGCCTAAGGAGAGTATGCATCGACATCAACATATATATATATATATACTGTATATATATATATATATGTATATATATATATATATATATATATAAGCTATTGTTGGTATGACTGATAAAACTCTCTGAAATATGCGCAATGATGAAGGGGCTCGTCTTTTCTGAAAGAAAGTACAGCCACTAGGTTCCTGTCAGGTAGATGTACCCTCAGCCTCGATTTAGAAGAGTTCCAGCTAGGCTAGAAGAGGTTTGTGTTCCACCGGAAGGTAGCTACGCATCTGAAGATCTTTACAGAAAGACACATTATGAAGTTCTGGACCTCATTATAATACCCATAACTGAGAGTTTTAACGAAGTAGAGTACAAAATGTATGTCCAGTGTAAAGATTTGCTTCTCCAGGATGCAAAGGATAGATGTCCACAGCATAATTAGAGAGTGTAACTTCATTCTTGGGCTCAGACTTCCTTCCTGCAAGACTACATACACATCTAACAACCTTCGTATGAACTTTGTGTTCACGATTCCCTTGAGCAGTTAATCCTACGTAATGTAGTTACACACGTGCAATCACTGACACCTGACCAGTAATTTCTTATCTCCTCTGTGATTACGTAAACAAAGTTAATTATAGTGATGCCTGCCTCCATTACGTGCAGTGAACGCTCGTTTAGTAATATCGTGCGTATTAAATCTTATCTGAGTTCAAACACGACTCAGAGAAAGCTTAACCAATTGATGCTATTGCATGTACATAAAGAATGGTACGATCAAATAGGTTTAGTTGATGTTGACTATGGAAATGTCCAGAGCCTGAACATAGGTTATCCTTGTTTGGTAAATTTAACACATTGTGCTTTGTCAAGACCATAGTTCTGGTACGATTAAGGTCACAATGACTGAAAGGGCAGTGAAGCATGCTGATATTGACATGAAATCAACGTAAGACCTAATACTTTTTGTCTAAATATATGCAATTTGCAAACTCCTATAAATGTATAATTATAGTCAGTCGTGAGATGGAAAAAAATCTTCAAACTACTTTTGCCGTGTGTATGTATATATATATATTAATATAATCTTGTTTCATGTTTCATGATTATGCTAAGAAACCAGGCTGTGGCGGGTTATCTAGCTATGTTACTCAACATGATACTTAAATAATATTTAAATTCGTTTGTGATGTCCGTTACAATAAGAAAAGCAATAAGAGAGAACTTTATAAGTTTTAGACAATGAGGAAACCTGTAAACTGTAGAGAGACTTGCTTGGTAATATATACGATGCAGGCAGGAAGGAGGGGACAATCGCGAATCTCCGAGACTACTGAAATTACACCTTTTTTGAAAAGACTCTGTAGTTTGAGATGCATGCGTGTGTAGTAAGGAATATAGTGAGAAGCGCGTGTTTGAGAGTATGCTGGACTGCTCACAGGGTACACGTGACATGTAAAAAGGCCAGGTGAGGAGGACAGTGATGGGAGAAACAGGGTTCAGACACTTCCTGCCTTCTGTTGGAATGCCACATAGAAACTCCTTATATATATATATAATATTATATATTATATATATATATATATATTATTCGACTCGTGTAAATATGCATGGCGGGTTATTTTGAGCCAGAAGTTATAATGAGATCGATGTACAGTTCCCTCGAATGATCTGTTAAATAATTTTAAATTAAATGTTAGGACTCACTTACGTCATTGCAGAATCGAAGATCGCGTGATGATACAACTTTCAGTTTTACGTTTTTAATACAGGTGAAAAAGCGTATGGTGCGTTCTATAAGTACATTATTAGGATTGGAAGTATTTTTGTGGCCATTTGTACAGAAAATGATGTTTTTTATACGAGATCTGATATCATAAAGTATTAAATTTTAACATCTTAAACGTTGTATAACGGTACGCTTCAGCTTGTGAAGACATGTTTGGTACAGCTAGTGACAAATACAATAAGCATGAACATTCTGTGTGATTGATGTAAATACTGGACTGACTGGCGTGAAAGAAAAGTGAAAACAAATATGTTTATTATGAGAGTTATGAGGAAATGTAAACAGTCGATAAATTAGAGAAATGATAATTAAAGTAATGTGAATGGGCGCTATGACAGCAACTAGAAAGGTTCTTGATGAAAAATCTCTCGTTTCAGTACCTATTTCTCACTGAATTTATTTAAAAATGCCACCTTCGACAAACTCGACATCCCATTTTCTTTAATTGCATCTACTAAGAAAGTTTTTTTACCCGAACCTACTTATTTGGATATTGTTATAAATATATATATATATATATATATATATATATATATAATATATATGATAATAATAATTAACAAGATTAATAGCAATTAATAGTCGTTAAAAGAAAGTTAAGTTAGCTACTAGTCTGAAAACAATTATTGAGAGAAATATATCTGAGTGTTTTGGGTCCTCTTGCGGGGTGAGACAAAGCTCCTTGCTCTCCCCTATGCTGTTTAATTTGTATATTGACGGATTAATTGCTTCACTTAATGAGGCAACAGTAGGATGTTGTATAGATAACACAAAGATAAATAACTTAGTTTATGCCGATGATATGGTGTTAATAAGTCCCTCTGTTAAGGTCTGGATCGGCTACTAAATGTCTGCGAAGTGTATTCGCAGAAACATGATATTCTTTTTAATGTTACAAAAACTAAGGTTATGCAATTTCATCCTAAAAGCTGTAATCAGCCAGCTGATATAAGGTTTAAAATGAATGGTGAAGTAATTGAGGAAGTACAAGAGTTTAAGTATTTGGGTCAAACTATTACCAGCTCCTTGAGTGATGACTCGGC
Organism: Bathynomus jamesi; assembly: GCA_023014485.1. Lineage (NCBI taxonomy): Eukaryota > Metazoa > Arthropoda > Malacostraca > Isopoda > Cirolanidae > Bathynomus > Bathynomus jamesi. The sequence goes on along the minus strand of JAJOZX010000043.1, from coordinate 1,985,429 downwards.
TATAAGAAAACAATCTCGAAGTCTGTGCTAAAACGAATATGACCATAAGGAACTCTCTATTCTGTACAAGTGAAGCTAAAGACACTCTCTTTCGTACTTTCTGTTGTAATATATACAGACAGTAACTGTGGGTAAATTATAAAAAAGGATCTGGCAGAACCCTAAATTTGCTGTACAAAAGACTCTTACATAAATTAACCCCGAGATGCACAGCTTCGCAAATGATTGCTACCCGCAATGTCCCGAGCTTCCCAGAGATAACAAGACTACAGTCTAATGCAAAGAATTAAAAAATCAGCCAACCCACTCAGCCAAACTATCCACGAGTCCTGCCATTTACCCTCTAAGCTATGGACTGCTTGGTACGAAAACGTCTGTCTGTAGCTCCACTTCGACATTACAGTATTATTTCTAATCAAATGTATATATTTCTATCCTTAGTATTAATAATATCTGTCATATGGTCTATAGTCTACCAATATATATATTTTTTTTTTATTCGTGAACCAGAAAGGATTCGAACATCTAGAATGAATTTCATTCAAAGCCTATCCTTAAAAATAATGCTTAATATTTAACATGCTAAAAATTTAAAAATGCTCACAAACTGGCAGAGGAGGTGTAGTGTTAACAAACTTTCCGCTGTGAAAATTGCATGAAGAATGAAAGAATGAAGGCTATGATTAGAGCATGGCCTTAAATAGCTGTATCTCGCAGTGTTGCAAATGCATAGATAGTTGCCGTATTTCGCCATAACTTCAATTCGGTGTGTGTTTCATTTTGCAATTTGGCTAATGCATACCAGCAGATTTCATAGTTTGTTAATGAGAAAAACGAATGCTTTTTATATCTGTAACCTTGTACCTTTGCAACGATAAAATTAAGGGCTCATCCTTCAATGTACAGATAAATATAACCAGCAACTTAATTCCAGACGTATTGAAACGTATTATAATGTAATATAACGTTATGGAAATTTCGCAATCCCTGCCTATTTGTATAATTCCGGAAAGTTGCTGGAAATGAGGATTAGTAAACTAATGAAAAGAAATTAATATTAATCAGTGAAACTAATTGCTCGCAAGTAGTGTTTCAAAATTATAGAATGATCCTAAACAGATCTATTTAATTTGTGGCTATCCCCTCATTAAGCAAAATTTCGTTTTCTGTATTGTAATGTTCGTAGAAAACGATTTTTGCAGCAATTAGTGTAACACTTATAAATGAGACTGATGAATTGAACAATTTTCAATCTTGCATATTTCAATAATTTTTTAAATAAACTTGTTCTTATAGAGATATTATATTTCGTGTTTTCGTCTACACATTCTGCATTATAAATACGCTTCTGTTTTAAATTCACGTATAATGAAATTCGTGTTATAAATGAATGAAAAATTAAATTAGGTATTCGTCAAAAATAATGAATTAACGGCAGTAGGAATAAATCAACGATTTTCATTTCGAGTAAAAATATTTAAAATATATCCTCCAATGTTACATGTTAAAGCGCTTTGAAATTAAATTTACATTTGAAACATTATAAAAGGAGGTATGGAAAAAATAGGTCCTGCTCCAACCAGATTAGCCTAAACACAACCTAGGCTACGTTGGAGATGGAAGACCTAGGCCAAAGTTGAACTAGCCTAACTATGTGTCCATAAACAGGACTTCCATACACTTTTGTTAAACAATTACAGCTGAAATGTCAGCTTATTTAACCTAAATTTAATAACCGAAGGGAAATTTATGAACTTCTTACCTTGAAACTGTTATTAATTTTTATCTCTTGACACCAGTAAAACATTTTTATTCCGGCTTTTTCCGTCGCTGTTGTTATGCTTAATCAGCTTATGCTTATTCAGCTTCTCGCCCTGTTATTCTGCTTATCCCGATCTTTTTCTTCTTCTTCTTCTTAAAACCGTGTTGCTATTTCTAGCCATGGGATCTTTTTTCTTTTCATCCCATATTTGTTTTTTCGTTGGTGTTTATTTAATTTTTCTCAGCAAGAGTTCATGTTCTCCTTCTGAGTTATTTTTTATTATTATTATATTTTAATGTCAATATGGCTTATCCAAGATTAGGTGGGTCTTCCATTTCGGTACTCCCAAATTTTCCATAGGAGGCATGTTCGCAGCTATCTCTGAATGTGGATACATAATAATGACTGGTAGATGTTTTTGTTGATCGAGATAATGTATCACCTGTAGAGTAATTTTTGCACGCTGGTTCCGAAAAATATTAGTTTTCGACATTACTTACAGAATTTCAAAAATATCATATTTCATATTACACATGTAATTAGTTTTAATTAAAACTGAGTCAAATTAATTTTTATTAAAAACTAATAAGATGTCATTGAATGTGTGCCGTCAGCACGACGACTGCCTACTGTTGGATGTTGAAATGGGTGCTAGAGAATTATTACATAAAAGAAAAGTACCATAGCATAGGCCGCAAGAAAACTAGCTGGCTTAAATAACAATCTTTCTTTTTTAAAGTTGTTTGCATTTGTAATTAACATAGCAAAACGAAATAGATACCTAATGTAAATTGAAATAAATAATATTTATTTATGTAGCTGCGTTTCCCTTCCAGTTTGCAGAAAGTCCTTACGTGATAGTAAAATGTACGCCTTATTCGAAATCAGAGTATTTGATTTATATAAAATCAACTGTTAGTAAGAAAACTGCTCTTACAAATTTCTCATTCGTAGACCTGTGTACTTTATAACCAAAGTTGTTAGCAGTAATGATTAACTACTCGTTACAGTTAAATTATTAGAAAAAATTACATACGTTTTAAAATTGTTTATTAACTAGCCTGGAAATCTGGTAAGAATGTGAACTGAGATGCCGAATATAATCAACGTACAAAGAATTATGCAAATACTGTACATTGAATCAGTGAACCTATCAAATATATATATATATATATATATATATATATATATATATATATAGCTGTACCCTTCATTCATTTCACGTCTTTAATTGTGAACTTCCCCCAATTTCCCCAGAAGAGTTCCTTGCTCCATGCACGGTCTGTGATTAACATATATATATATATATATATATATATATATATATATATATATATATATATATATATATATATATATATGTGTGTGTGTGTGTGTGTGTGTGTATTATATACCGCTGGTAAACTTATCCGATTTGAAATAAACCAGAAGCTAACATTATTCTTTAAGATCATAGGTGTTGATTCTCTTATGAAATGGATACTGCGTAAATTTATTTATAGACATAATAGGAATAAGATAAAAAGACAATTGCAATTACTGGTTTACAGAAACTTAAGAATAATAATTTGATGTTTACTTCCGTGGAAAGAAGTCATGGCCAGTGGCGGATTTAGGGGGGGGCCGAGTAGGCCATGGCCTACGGCCCCGCGCCTGTGAGGGCCCCGCGCCCTCACATATAATTAAATGTTGGATTCCACTATAAATAATACAATTGATTAATGATTAGTGATAATTATGGTATCACTCTCTTTGCTGGCGGGAGTTTAGTTCTATTCAGGCCGCTGTGGAGTGCACATGTGAGTGTGTTTAGTGGTAAGTAATGGTAAAAGTCGTATCTCGAAAAAGTCGCCAGTCAATAAATGGGGATGGGGGAGTTTTAGTCAGCTTTATAATAACATAAATAAGTTGAAAATGTTAAATTAATGTAATTAATTTTTTTATATGAAACGTACTTAGGCTAGGTTAGGTCAGTTTAGCTTAGATTTCATAACAAATACATTTTATACATATTTAAGGAAAAAGTCGCCACTGGTGGGGGCTGGCGACTTTTCCCATAAAGCGACTTTTTCACCCGAACAACTGTTTATGTCTGTATTTAATTTAATTAATTAAACTGTATTAATTAATACTAAACCGAGGGTCAAGTGTAAATAGTTTGTTTTTTATGTTTTTATGTTTCAGGATAAGGCAGTGAGGCTGCACTGAGGCACAATGGAGAAATCAACAAGTCGTGATCGTGATCAAGGGAGGAAGTATAAAGCTGGCTCTGTTAAACGACAAGAAAAGGCAGACGTAAACCAAAGAGTAAAAAAACTACCAAAAATAACTCAATGGTTGACATATCCAACAGTATCTGAATCTGCAAAATCACAAACTCAAACTGAATCCGGTCAAACTGAATCTGAATCAGTAGAGACACCAATTACGCCTGAAACAACTGGAGAAGCCACAACTAGTACTGAACCTAGTGTAGTTAGCGCAATTGAACCTGAACACAGTGACAGTGAGGAGACACAAGAGGAAGTGAAAGTTATGAATACCGGTACTGAACAAGGATTTGAAACGGATCTTGGATTATGGCCTAAAATAATTACTGAAAATGTGTGTGACTATTGGTTGAAAAAGGGAAGCGCAGAATGTCGACACTGTGATGGTGACTTCAAAGAGTCAGCTGTGAAAGAGCTAAACAGAACCCGTCATTGTACAAAGACATTATTCACTCGAACTCATTCATTATCTGGCCAAGAAATTAATCTTAAATGGCTCTGTTACTCTAAAACAACTGGTAAAGTGTATTGTTTTGCTTGCAAGCTTATGTCAAAGGTGGAAAGCTCATTCACAACTGGCTTCAATGGTTGGAAGAACGCTAGGTATGTCATAGAATCTCACAGTAGGTCAGATCAGCACAGGAAAAGTATGGTCGAAATGATATATCGAAAGACTGCGGGTGCCCGTATTGACTCTAATCTAGTACAACAATATGAAAGTGAATGCGAGTACTGGCAAGCAGTATTGAGGAGGTGTGTAGATGTTTTAAAGCTACTTTGCGAACGCGGGCTAGCCATTCGAGGTAAAGATGAAGTAATTGGATCAGTACACAATGGAAACTATCTTGGGATTCTAGAGCTGCTGAGCACATACGACAGTTTCTTGGCAGCACATATCAAGAAACACGCAAACAAAGGTAGTGGTCATACTTCCTACTTGTCCCATGTCATTTCTGAGGAAGTCATTGGAATAATGGCAGAAAAGGTTATGTCCTCAATAACAGATGAAGTAAAAACAGCAAAGTACTTCTCAATTTCTGTTGACTCCACACCTGATATTTCACACATGGATCAACTTACTTTTACAATCCGCTATGTACTGCCTACTACAGGTCCAGTTGAAAGGTTTTTGCAGTTTATTCCCATGCTAAGCCACACTGGCAGAGATATTGCTACAACTGTTCTTGATTTTCTTAAAGAGAAGAACATTCCAGTTATCGACTGCCGAGGACAGTCCTATGACAATGCCAGCAACATGTCTGGTAAATATCTGGGGACCCAACAGATAATCAAGAATGAGTGTAGTGAAGCTGAGTACATACCATGTATGGCTCATTCCTTAAACTTGGTGGCTAAGTGTGCTGCAGAAAGCTGTCCTGCTGCAGTGTCATTGTTTGCTGCTGGTACAAAATATGTACTCCTTTCTTGTTGCATCTACTTATCGTTGGAGGAGATACCGTGAGGTACTAGAGACTAATAAAGATAAGAAGTTGAAAGTTGATAAAATACTTTCAGACACTCGTTGGTCAGCACGAGCAGATGCTGTAGCTGCTCTCAGTAGAGCACACAAAGAAAACATCATTGTTCTGGAAGAGTTATTCTCAGATCAGAATCAGCCAGCTGAAACAAGAGCTGAAGCAAGTGGTCTTCTCAAAGGTTTGAAAAAACTTGAAACAGTGATTCTTCTTGAGTTTGGGATACAGTATTGGAAAGGTTTCAGAGTAGCAGTATCCAGCTGCAAAAATCTGGGCTCTCCCTCAACACAGCTGTCACACTGCTAGAGTCTCTTTTACAATTTGCTAAAGACCTGAGATCCCAGTTCGATGACTTTGAAGCAAAAGCTATGGCTAAGTGTGATCCCTGTGATGTGACGAGTAATGATGCATACTACGCCGACACGCAGCGTATTAGGAAGCGCAAGCGTCACCACGATGAACTAGACTCCGCGGAGGATGTTATGCTGACAGGGAGAGACAAGTTTAGAGTGACTGCATTCTTGCCCATCATTGACAAGCTCTGTGCTGCCCTACAACAACGCATTGCTGCTTACAGCGACCTTCGAGAGAAATTTGGGTTTTTATCAGAAATCTCAAACAAAACGAACACTGAGCTTAAAGCATCTGCTGAAAAGCTTGTGTCTTCATATCCTAAGGACTTGGAGGCTGGATTGGAGTCGGAGCTTTTGCAGTTTGCACACCTTATGAAATCCATTCCAAGAGATTCACCTGAAAGTGCTCCTTCATCAGGTGGTGCAAAGGCTGCAAAAAGTCCTGAACTAGAAATGTATGAGATAATTCACAGACATGACATGGTAGAAACATTTGCTAATGTTGAAATTGTATTACGACTCTATCTCTGCATGTTTGTCACAAACTGCACTGGGGAGCGATCATTCTCCAAGATGAAACTAGTCAAGAATTATCTAAGAAACACCATGGGGCAGGACCGTTTGTCTTCACTCACCCTGTTGAGCATTGAGCATGAGAAATTAAGGGTGCTTGATTTTACTGATGTCATCAAACAGTTTGCAAGTAAGAAGGCTAGAAAAAAATCTTTTTTGACTGAGAAATAGTTAAGTGTACCGTACAAATTGCCTGCAATAAACAAAACCCACTCATTGCATCATTTGCATGTCAGTCAAGTGGTATTCTCTTTAGTTAATGGTGTATTATTATAGTTATTTTTTGTTAATGGTGTATTATTATAGTTAATTTTTATTGTTAAGCTTCAAAAAAAACAAATGTGTAATGTTCAACTATGAAATGGTCATTTGGCTAATTAATTATCAATAAATTGAATATTGTTTAAAAAGTAAATTTATTTTAACGCTTCGCTCGCCCATTGATTTGAGGGCCCCGTAAGGTCACCACTGGGGGATGGGGGTGTAAATCTTAATTTCAGTTAATTAAGCTAGCTTTGCGTAGTTTGGGGCCCCGCACTCCAACCGGCCTAGGGCCCCCGCGCACCTTAAATCCGCCACTGGTCATGGCTAAGATGGAAATAAAATTTGATGATTTGTACTTCTAAAATATAAAATACGTAATGTGTTCTCTTTTAAAGTATATATATATATATATATATATATATATATATATATATATATATTTTTGTTAGTTCACTAGTTGATTCTATTCGATGACTAGAATGAGTTGCCTGATAGCAATATCTGTTTAATTAAAGCATATTTATTCCGTCAGTTGGTTTAGAAGGCTGAATTGTCCGTTTGCTTTTATTACGAAGGGAATTGAAATCAATATATTTAATTTAAATACTCTTAATACGTGTACATATATATGTAATAATAACAATAAATCAATATTAGTAATAATATTTAAGTGGATGTTTAGAGGAGGATAACAGAATTGATGCTTCAGTTTCAAAGCCGCGTTACGCAACTTGATGTTCTTTTTAACACATGCAATTTTATAACGAAATTTGCTGTACAGTAAAATTATTAATTCACATACCAGAAGATGGCATGTGAAAGTGAATGTGATGGTATATATCGATGTAAATAACAGAAAACTACATATTTAAAAGTAAATAAACATATATGCGTGTACTATAAGTATATATTGTATTTGAAGGTCATCGCGTTTGAAAATAAGCCAGTTTCCCTTAAAAAGAGAGAAATTAATTTATTTAAATTAAAATAATAAATGTTCATTTTATTTTTCATAATACAGATATTAAACAAAGAACTTGTTTTCGATTTAAAATATGTTCAGTCTGATTTTGATTTATGTATTGTTCGCAATTTGTTAACATTTGAAAATTGGATGTGTTGATGTCGATGCATACTCTCCTTAGGCCTATTAAAACCTTTCAGATATTCACTTTACGTTTTCATTTCTACTGACTGGCGGAACTTGCCTGAACAGAAAGTACTCGAATGTATGTATGGTTTTGCATGTTTGTTCTTGTTTGCATCATGAAAGAACTTTTTTGGAGGAAGGCGAGGCTCAATCCTTTCTTAAATTTTTTTTTTTTTTTGAAGGAAGGTGAAGACGAATCCTTTTTTTTTTTTTTTTTTTTTTGAAGGACCATGAAAGACACCTCATAAAGAGGGACCGTCATGAAGGACGGTGGAGGACCGCCAAGAAGGACGGTGAGGGGGGGAAATTTTCAAATCGATCCATTTCTGTCACATTTTGACACTATACTACTAGGGCATACAGTTGACCTAACCGGGTCTTCAATGTTATTTCGATGTCCGCCACTAAAGGGCCGGTTAGGTCAACTGTATACCCGGTTTTTTTTTTTTTTTTTTTTACAAAAAAAAATTTCAAAAATGGTGTGCGTTATTCCGATGTCCGCCTTAAAAACCTCTATATTGAAAGTTTCATAAAAATCTGACCATAAATAAAGAAATTACACAGGAGGTGCTTTTGCTTCAGGTGCGCCGAAATTTGTGGTTAGAAGTCCGTGAAAAAACTTACATTTATAGGAAAAAATTAAATCATAGTAGGTCTATTGTTTCGTTACTTCTACATTTGTTCATAATATGCCCATTTCTGAATGTTAATTTCAATTTGTTGTCATTAAAAACAGATATTGATTAGTATAATTCGTAAGAGGGGAGAAAGCGAATTTAGGAGATAGAAAGATTGAGGACTTTGTGTTAAAGGAATCGCTATCCACCCGGTAAGTTATGAGCAAGTGTCAGAATACGAATAATGATAATGATAACCTTGAACATTATCTAGAGGTGGAACTACAGTAACAAGTGCATCGTATTCTGACATGCTTCGGAATGAGTTAAAGCAAGCAATTCGCACAAAACGGAGAGGGAGATTGTCGGAAGGTGTTGTTCTGTTACACGACAATACGCGCCCTCATACCGCTGCACAGACTAGAAAATGCCTTCAAGAACTTAAATTCGAAGTTCTCGACCATGCAGCCTACAGTCCAGACCTGGCACCTTCGGATTTTTACCTGTTTGGACCACTAAAAGACGCTTTGAGAGGTCAGCGATTCCAAGGCGATGATGACCTGAAGGAGGCGGTGCATGACTGGCTACGCACACAGCCAAAAACATTTTTTTGTGATGGCATTAGGAAGCTTGTAGATCGCTGGACTAAGTGTATTGAGAAAGAGGGAGACTATGATGAGAAGTGATGTGTTTATAATCTACCTATCAGATGTGAAAATAAAATTATGAAAATAAAAAGTGCGGATACTTATTGAATTACCCTCGTGTGTGTGTGTATATATATATATATATATATATAATATATATATATATATATATATTGACGATTGGTTAGGTTAAGTCGTAATATTTTCGTTAATTTTAACGTTTTATTTGATTAGGTATACGCGGACAAAGTTGGGGAACGCAAACTACACTAGGATAATGTAGGGGAACGTAAACTACACTAAGCACCACAGGGAGACGTAAACTACACTTGCTCCGTAAGTCACATTACTTCGACGGGCAGCGAGGTGAATATTTGGTAATAATGTAGTTTAACGTCCAAATTAATTTTGTTATATTTCTATTTTTATATTTTATTTTTTATTTTATTTTATAATTTTATTTTTATTGTAAGTTAGGTCGTTGCGTACATATACGCAATATGCACCTTTGACGTCCTGCCATGTTTAAAAGAACATCTACAATAAAAATAAAATTAGTTTGCGACGTTTAAACAACTTAGAAGTACACCTAACCTAACCTAACCAAGACTAGACTAGACTGTGGTCTAAATAGAATCAGTTTTTTTTATTTCAATAATTTCCAACGTTAAATTTCCTGAACGAATTTTCATCTGGCCGCTCTATGTAGGGTTTTTGGCAGAGCCCCACGTCCAGTCTATAACCTACTTTGCGCAAATAATGTCTTACTGTTCTTTGTGACAAACTGACATTATTTGCAATATCTGTGATCCTTGTGCGTGGAGTAGGCTTCAGGTGGCAAATACGAGTTCATGTTCCGCGTTCCTTAATCACTAATGTGTAACGTTTTGTTTATTTGTCTGATACCGTTAGGAACTGTCCCATTTGCAATTCCTATATTATGTGGCTATATGCTTCTCACTCTGACCTCAGTCCGATTGTCCATTCACGTGGCTACGGGTACATGGTAAAGCATCACATGCAACACCTGTATGCGATATCCATAACGTGTCACGTTTTCAGCACATGACATGTTTGCTGTAACCTGAACACCGTCCTTGCGTATAAAATTGAACGTTCCACTATTGTTTCGGAGAGGGGGAAGATGTTCATTTTAACCTGATAGCGCTCTACGCATATAGTTCTATCATAGTATACAAATTCAACAAAAATGTTAATCCAATACCAACATTAGGGTGGATCTATATTGTATATAAAAGCCAAAGCTTTTTTTGTTTTTAGTGAGGGGTGGGAGGATTGGGATGATCACAGGGTGAGATGGGATAACGCTGGCTGCCAATCCATTCCACAAATTAACTATACGATTGAAGAAGAAATGTTTAGCTTCATTAAATTAAAATGTTTACCGACTAATTTCATACCATTACCGTGAGTTTGATCTGCTTTCGGAAGGTGAAATATTTTTCGGCGTCGATGTTATCAAAATTTTTAATCATTTTAAACATCTGGATTAAATCTCATCGAATCCGCCTTTTTTTAAAACTGAGAATAAATTTGTTTCTAAACGGGCAGCATATGATTTGTTTCTAAGTCTGGTAATCATCTATGTAGCCCGTCGCTGCACTCTCTCCATTCTGTCTATGTCCTGTCGTAAGTATGGGGACCAGAACTTAACGCAGTATTCCATGCGGGGTCGTACTAAGGAATTATATAATGTTAACATACAGAGAGGGGCAGAAGGCGTTGCACATGGTTTTTATTGACTTGGAGAAGGCATATGATAGGATACCAAGGCAGGAAGTTTGGAGATGCTTAAGGGAAAAGATGGTACCGGAGAAGTATGTTAAACTGATCAAGGGGATGTACAGGGGAGTAACAACTAAGGTGAGGAGTAGCGTGGGTGTGTCAGAGAGCTTTGGGGTGGAAGTTGGTCTGCACCAAGGATCAGCTTTGAGCCCCTTCCTTTTCAATGTGGTATTCGATGTGTTGACGGACAGGATTAGAGGGAGGCGCCGTGGTGCATGATGTATGCAGACGATGTTGTGTTGAGTGGGGAGACGAAAGAGGAGGTGGAGCAGTAGTTGGAAAATTGGAGAGAGGCGTTGGAAAGTAGGGGGATGAGAATTAGCCGAAAGAAGACCGAATATATGAGATGTGATGTGCAGCAGGACCGAGGAGGGGAAGTGACATTGAGTGGAGAGCGTGTTAAGACGGTGGAGTATTTTAAATACTTGGGGTCAACAGTGGATGCAGAGGGGGGAGCTGAGAGAGAGATAAACTGTAGAATACAGTCGGGGTGGAAGAACTGGAGAGACGTATCAGGGGTGCTCTGTGATAAGAGGGTCCCAGTGAAACTGAAGGGAAAGGTATTCAAAACAGTGGTGAGGCCGGCAATGTTGTATGGAATGGAGACTGTGCCAATGAAGAAGAGCAATGAAAGAAAAATCGATGTGGCTGAAATGAAGATGTTGAGATGGATGTGTGGAGTGACGAGGAGGGATAGGGTTAGAAATGAGCATATAAGAGGAGCAGTGAAGGTGGCGGAAGCATCTAAAAGGTGCAGGAGGCCAGGCTGAGGTGGTATGGACACGTCAGGAGAAGAGAGGAGGAGTATGTGGGGCGCAGAGTGCTGGAGATGGAGTTGCCGGGACGGAGAAGAAGAGGAAGACCGAAGACGAGATGGAGGGACTGTGTGGTGGCGGACATCAGGGAGAAGGACTTGGAGGAGGACGCGGTATACGACAGAGGAGAGTGGAGAAGACGAACCAAAAACAGCGACCCCATGTAAAGATGGGATAATAAGCTGCGGAAGAAGAAGATTGTTTTCTCCGACTTAAATTCAAATTATCTACCAATAAATCCTAAGATTCTATTTGCTTTTCTAACTTCGAAACATTGCTTACTCAGTTTAAGTGTGTCGGTAACAATAATATCTAAATCTTTCTCTTTCGTAACACTTGTTAGTGTCTTGTCGCGCATAAAATACTTTTCTTTAATTGTTTCTACAGATATGCAACGTTTTACATTTATCTACATATTAAAGCTCTTTTACCACATTTCTGCCGACTCGAGTAACTTATTAATACCTTCTTGAATCTACAAACGTTCTGCCGTTGATTTTGTTTGTCCCCTTAGTTTGATATCATCCGCAAATTTTGAAACTATATTGTTAATTCTTATGTCGATGTCATTGATATAAATAATAAAATGAACTGGTCCCAGAACTGATCGCTAAGGCCCCAACTTCTCCAGTTAGACGCTTTGCCATTAATGACCACTCTTTGTTTACATCCGCTAAACCAATTTTCGATGAATTTGAGAACATTACCATCAATTCCGTGAGAATAAGTTTTTTTTGCTTCGCCTTCTCAATAACTTGTTGCATTTTCATCGGACAAATTATTTCTGTCTTTAAATTTGAAATACGCGTTCCTTTTTAATGTTAAACTACAGTTAACTTCAGCATTCCAGCATTTAGGTTTAACAGACTTCATCAACTTCTTTTGGACTACGTCATAGCCAATGTCATAACACCGCTTTCCGTTGTTCAGCGAAGTTAAGCGGCGTTGGGTTGAATAGTAGTTGGATGGGAGAATGGGCGTAGGAAGCAGGGGGTCTGGGGGTCCTGGACCCCCCAATCAACCTTTGTGTCGGGTCTATTTTGCCTCACTTTGTCAGGTCCATCACATCATGTCAATGAGAGGAAAATTAAAAAGGGAGGAATATGTTTTCCTTCATAAATGCTTGTTTAAATTGTTGCTTATATCTTAGGAAACCATGTTCAGTACAATAACTGTACTGTCGTAATATGTAAACCTAGAGAACTGGATTCATATCAAATGGTAGTATTAGATGATTAGATCATTGAAGCTATTGTTCGCTTTGCATTAAATTAGATATAAGAAGTGTTATTTTTGTTTTAATCTGAATTTTGTATTGTAGACTTAAGCTAACACGATTTAACAGTAAGTAATATTGTTTACCTAGCATGATACGCAACAAATAATAATAAATACATGACATAACAATACTATGGTTTATGTAACCCCAAATTAACATATTTATAAAAATCCAGTTTTGTCTTCCTACAAATACTACTTCCAAAAAGTGGAAGTATACATTTTTAACACTCCACAGTCCACACTTCCCTTGTTTCTACCCGCATCATTTTTTATGGATTGGCCCTTTCATTTTCGCTCAGCCCTACACTAGAAAAATTCCTGCAGACGCTAATGTGCTAGCTCAATAATTTTTTTTAGGACATGGAAATGGCGGTCTGAAGCTCTGAGCAACATCTCTCTTGTCGGGTCCAAACACCTGGACCCCTCAGAGACTACTTATCCCGTACGCCCATGGATGGGAGACCGTCCGCTGCGTCTAGACTATGTAGCGACCCGTGATTCGATCCCACGTAAAGCTGTTGTATGATAGGTCCTCTCCGTCATATGGCTTTAGATGTTGCGAAGGAGGTTAAATAGCATCAGCATTACATTTTTCTTTTTACGTAACGGCATAGTACTCGATTTTACACGTTTAAAATCATTATAAAAAGAATTCCATGTACTATTAATATAATCTCTCAATAAATTCTCATCCCAGTTATGGGTCGGAAGTTTTTCATGTCAAGAAATTTAGCTCTTTCGAAATCCAAAACGTATTCCAAATTATCTGAATTATGAACATTAACTTTAATTTCAAATGTTTTTTGCCTTATGATCATTGATGGAATTATAGTCTCCTACAGTGATATTATCAATTAAGTCTAAGTCTCTACTTAAAACTAAATCTAGAATATTGCGTTCTCCAGTGGGTTCCTTGACTATCTGAAAAAGTGAATGTTTGAGCAAACTCTCGTACAATCGACAACCAAAATTAGATTATAAAGGACCATCCCCACTCTCTGCAAGTTAAATTAAGATCTCCCATAATTATCGCATCATGTTTGCTACTTACATAAAAAATTTGTTCCTCAGATCCCCCCCCCCTTGAGCTAATAAATTATTATTTTGATTATTTTTACATTTAATTTATATATTCAATTAAATATTTTATATATTTAATTTCATGCACCAATCGAAAAACGTTAGCGATTTTGTGTTTCAGGAATATTGCGTCATTTTTCATGGCACCTGGCAACCGCAGTTTATCGATTTTTGTTTACATTCATTTAAATATTTAGTTTGTGAACTTTATAAATTTTGATAATTTTAAGTATTGATTGAAACTTTGTGTGTATGAATGTGTGTGGGTGATCATGTGTGAAGGCCGCTTGGTCTCAAACATGTAACTAATAAATGAAATGAAACATTAAGTATGTTATTTTTAAAATTTGGTATTTAGTTTTTTACACATTTTAAAATTTAGTTTCAAAGTTTTCATTTAATTTACAATTTTTCACTTTGTATTGCACACAAAATTTTGTATGGAATTTGTTTGGATTTTTTATTTCATTATAATGGACTTTAATGTTATGGTTATAATAATTCCTATTTCTATTTGTAACTTTTTATAGAATACTATTTGCAGGTGTCACAGGACTAAAGATAATGGACCTTTATAAATTTTTCAAAAGAAAAAATGTCCAAACTGACAGTGGTTCTACAGAGCATGATGATCAAAGTACTGTTAATCCCAGTAAAATTGTTAGGTTATAGCAGTATGAGAATGAAAGTGAAAAAATTTCGGCGCCTTCAGCGCTAGCTCTTCCCTCCCCTACTACTAAAAATCTAAAATGGCTTACGATTCCCGAAAACTCTTAATCCGGCCCTGAGAATAATTTTCTTTTATAAAGGTAACAGTCCAAGAAAATGCTTAATCTCGAAATTAGCACTTTTTTATTCTTATGTTAATACAAATCTGAGCGTCCTAATTGCGGTTTGCATTGAATATTATGTTACTAATCAGATTTTTATCATAATTTTTATATTTTTTATATAATTTTTATATTTTTATTCATAATGTGTCTTAGCAGTAGCTAGTTAATCATCTCTAACTGAACGATAAGATCATCATGAACGTACATAAAAATTATTTATCTCTATTTCAATTATACTTCTACGATTAGTTTCAAGTTCGCCCTCCCCCTCCTGGCAAATTTCTGGGTACGCCCCCGCGGCTGAGTGCAACAAGCTGAAAAGTTCAATGTCATAACTAACAAGTGCAAAAAACTTCACTTTTTTCTACGTGAAGGTCAAAATATGATAATTAAAACCCACTTTAATAGACAGAGTTTATTTCCACAACAGTTTCGATGCCCACTGGCATCCTCTTCGGGTGGATACAGAAAAACGAATGAACCAAAAACAAGAGAGAAAACAGTCCAGGGACCATTAAGAAATTCGCACCTAGGTTAGATCCCGTTCTCCCAACACTGGAAGGGCATTTTTATTAAAGAGACCCACTTATAAGCAGTGATGGGCATCGATACATGAAAATCGCTAAAGCGATACCGATACATCGATACATGAAGAACGTCTTAGGCGATACCGATACGCCGATACTTTCTAGATGTCTTAAGCGATACCGATACATGCATCGCCGATACATGTATCGCCGGTACATTTTTATAATTATTCATTTAATATGTAGGTATTAGATATTATTGTTTATACTAGTAATTTGTACGCACTGTAAGTAAAATCAACGACATTTTAATGGGTTTTATAGATGTAAATAAAAACAATTGCTTTATTTAATGAAAGTATGTTTTAATTTTGTAGGATACATGAATGACTGAAAATATTACACTAACAATTAAAAGTAATTACTATTACCCTTCAAAAATACCAGCTGGCTAAACATCTGGTCAGACAGTCTATTCCTTTTTGGAGCGTGAATGTGACCAGCCAAACTAAACAACCGTTCTACAGGAGCAGAGGATGGTAGTGGTGTGTTATACTTCAGGAAGACCCGTAGAATTCCTGGGTACTGCCTCAGAGATTGGAGAGAATGACTTCCGTCACCCAGATACTGTAAAACTTCCATCTCAGTGGAATCTTGGGTTGCAGAGACATTAGTGGAAGCAGACTCATAACAGAAGAAATCATCTGCACTTCCGTCAGATGCAGCATCACTTAGTTGTTGCTAGGGGGGTCTGCTCGCTGAGGCTTAACAGCATTAACCAACATTTCTTGAACCCTCTTTTTGACAATGTTAGTATTAAATTTGCCTTTTATTGTCATCCACTTTAACTTGAACAGAGGATTTGAAGACGATGCCAGTATTGCTGCTTTACACTCACGCGACGCATCAAGGCACAGAAACTTTTCAAACCGCTTAGTGAACCCTACTGTGACTGCATTGAGAAGTGGCTGACAATGACACAATGCCTCCGAATTGAAACGCTCTAGCTTCTTCTTTACAGCTAACAATGTCGGAAGCAGGCAACCGTAAAAACATTCTTTGTCGGACTGCAACCTATCAAGTGCTGTTGCAATGGGTTGTAGTACGGTTAGGTATTCCTGGAGAAAATCAAGCTCATTATATGAGCGTTTCTATATTATGAGCGTTTCTATATTATGGTTAATTAATCTCAATAACACAAGTACAAACGTGTTTAAACGTTGCGTCGTACTGTGTGACGTGACCAGTAGAGTAGTACTGTCATTAAATAAATATTTAATAATATTATTATTTATGTATATTCATAAATATAACTCAGTAGTGTCATATTATAACATCTATTTAAATATTTAAAAATTCTTATTAATGTATCGAAGTATCGATTTTTTTCGATACATTTAAGAAAATTGACCTTAGCGATACCGATAAATCGATACTTTTGTCAAGTAGCTAAAGCGATACCGATACAAAAGTATCGATCGATACGTATCGGCGATACATGTATCTAGATACTGCCCATCACTGCTTATAAGTACATTCGCACAAATTTAAAACTATCTTTTTGTTCTATACATACAGATTTTATTTTTTACATAATTATTACATTTATTATTAAATGTATTACATTTAATATTGCATTATTATTTATTACAGAAATTATAAATTTATTATTACATTGATTATTACACTGTTGTTTATTATACAGAAATTGTAAACCAAAAAACGAATGAAAAAGGCGAGAAGGAAACAATCCAGAGACCATTAAGGAATTCGCACCTAGGCTAGATCGCGTTCCCACGACCCCAGAAGGGCATTTTTTTTTTTTCTAACCTAAGTGTGAATTTCTTAAAGGTCTTTGGATTGTTTCCTTACTCGCTTTTGGTTCTTTTTTTTTCCGGTAAAATGTAAATGGAATAATAAACGTAAATGTAAATGTAATAATGGAAGTAATAAATGTGGAAATAAATATAAATGCATAAATTGTAATAATAAAGGTAATAAAACAAATGTAATAATTAGTGTAAAGGTAATAATAATAAATGTTAAAAAAACGAAAATACAATAATAAATGCAGTAATTACCGTGTATACTCGTGTATAGGTCGAGTTTTTAAGACTGAATTCTTAGGCAAAAATTAGGGGGTCGACCTATATAAGGGTAACATTTTCGTGGGGTTGAAATCCGTGCACGATGGGGAGGGCTAGGAGCTACTGTTAGCTTCAGACATGAAAAATATTTACCATTTAGTACCAGTAAACAATGAAAACATAAAATATGTACCAATTATTAAAATTACCAAATATGTACCAATTATTAAAATTACAGAATGGTAGCACAGTAGGTTATCAGTAACCTGTCTATACATGATGACGTGTTTAAGGTCACCTAGACGCAGTTGCCAGTTTCTAGTTTTTGGAAATGAGTTTTATATGCCATAAAATATGTTGCTTTATTACCCTAATTTGTTGTTCCACTACCCTCAACAACTGGGGTCGACCTACAGTATACACGAGGCATATGATAAATTAATGATTTCTTGGCCAAAAATCAAGGGTCAACCTATACGGTATGTCAAAATAATAGAATCTGAATGTATGGAACAAGTAGATAGTTTTAATTTGTACGAATGTACTTATAAGCGGGACCCTTTAATTAAAAAAAAAAAAATGCCTTTCTGGGGTCGTGGGAACGGGATCTAGCCTAGGTGCGAATTCCTTAATGGTCTCTGGATTGTTTCCTTCTCGCCTTTTTCATTCGTTTTTCGGTTTACAATTTCTGTATAATAAACAACAGTGTAATAATCAATGTAATAATAAATTTATAATTTCTATAATAAATAATGATGCAATATTAAATGTAATAAATTTAATAATAAATGTAATAATTATGTAAAAAAAAAGAAAAAAATTTGTATGTATAGAACAAGAAGATAGTTTTAAATTTGTGCGAATGTACTTATAAGCGGGTCCCTTTAATAAAAATGCCCTTCCAGTGTCGGGAGAACGGGATCTAACCTAGGTGCGAATTTCTTAATGGTCCCTGGACTGTTTTCTCTTGTTTTTGGTTCATTCGTTTTTCTGTATCCACCCGAAGAGGATGCCAGTGGGCATCGAAACTGTTGTGGAAATAAACTCTGTCTATTAGAGTGGGTTTTAATTATCATGTCATAAATAACCATTTCCAACCATTACGAAGCTGTAGTTCAACGGTTCACTGAACAGCAACCCCGACGAATGGCACTCGTCGATCCAGTCTTTGATTGTCGGGAGATTAACTAATATCTCAGTGAACACAAAACTTTGTCAATAAATATAATAACTTCATTTATATAATGAACAAATCTAGAATGATAAAGTATGATTTTCAAAAGAAATTTAGGTTTTGATATTGCGAAATTTTCGTGTTTCTTTAAAACTTAGCACGAATTTTGTCTTTTTTTGTATAATTTTATTGCAAATCAGTATGTAACTTAGCTGTTGTAGAAGCTAATAAACTTGAACAAACACCTCGCAAATTGCTTAAAAACGCGTTTCTGAGAGCCTTAATTTAAAAAAGAAAAATTCCGGGGGAGCATGCCCCCGAATCTCCCTAGAAGCCTTCGGCGCTCGTACCGAACCCCTCTCCGGCAAATCCTGGATCCGCCCCAGATCTCTCCACTCAGATGCCTCTCCATTCACCATCACACGCTGTTTCCTGTTTGTTAAAAATGAATTTATCCAATCTATGTATCTTTCACCATGACATAGCTTAGAACATAAGAACATAAGAAATTTTTATAGTGGGCACACTAGGGGCCACTTCGGCCCATCGAGGTGGCTCCACTATGTAAAAACTGCCTGTACATTGGCAATAACCAATTTTTACAAAACTAATTAAGTATCAATTTAAAACTAATTAATTATCAATTTAAAACTAAAGATAGAATCTGTGGATCCAGAGGATCAAAGTCATAATAGGCTACTATCCACAAATATGTTACACACTATATCTATTTACAGAGGTGGGCAGGACCGAGTTCCAAATGGACCGAACTCCAGGAACTCGGTCCTTTTTAAGGACCGTGAGCGGGAAAGTCTGTCCTTTTCTCAGTGAGGACCGAAATGAGGAGCGACGATCCATTTTTAAGCAATTCCGGACGGTCCGGTCCGGACGGTCTTTTTTAGTGATTTTAGTGTGTTTAGTGATTATTTGAAGTTCTAAAGAAGATGGATCGTTTCCTCCAGAAGACTCAGAAAGAGACTGAGACTGAACTGAAACTTGTTTCAACACCTGGAGGAGACGAAGAATCTACTGATGTTAGTGCTTCAACTTCAAGTCAAGCAACTGGAGCTCCTAGCGGAAGAACTGAACCCGGCAATCCCTGGCCGTACCTGGACAAATACTTTGAATACCTGGGCCCCAAGGGTGATCAGAACCTGGAGTACAAGTGCTTGCTGTGCCTGCCGAACAAGAACATCCTCTCGACAAGCAACAAGAGCCAAAACAACCTCAAGCGACATGTCTCCAGGCGCCACCCTCACGTCCAGAACCAGTTCGACCAGTGCATCAAGGACGGGGTGGAGCTCCAGAAAAAGAAGAAGCGGCGAGGAGACCCTCAGGAGCGCCCCGACGATTTTTCACTTATATTATATATTAGGACCGAGGACCGAGTCGTTCCTAGGTCCTATCTTCAGAAAGGACCGGGACCGGGACCGTCGGTCCAGTTTGAGGCAAGGACCTGGACCGGGACCGTCGGTCCTTTTTGAGGCCCGGGTGCCCACCTTTGTCTATTTATAACTGACATGCAAATATATCAGATCCAAAGAATCCAGTCAATTTCATTATGGTACCCATCAATACCAGTACCGTGCCAACCAAATATAAGTCACGGTCCATATCAATTGCGGACCAAGTCACAATTTACATCCATATACATTACAATATATATACTTAGGAGGAAAAGTGTAGGTGTGGCTGTAAAGACTGTACACTGTAGGGTGGATCGATTTTACATTTTTTTCGATTTCCATATTCTAATAGAGACAAAAACTTGCGCATGCATGAGGAAATAGCCTCTGCAAAATCTTAGCTTAATAGGTAATCATCTTCTGCCCCCGGCAGAGCGATGAAAATCATATTTTAGTAGTCAAAAACGTATTTTTAAACCCTAGCCTAGGGTCATAAAATTTTGCGTGTGTGTTATTTCATGCCTAAGCAACGATATAAATGCTATTGGAAATATATAAATGCATTATTTAAGACAAAGAGCCGATCTGAAAATATGTATAATATAAAGGGTGTCAGGAAATGATTGCCCCCCCCTGTACAGAAGAAACTGAAAGGAATAGAAAAAAACAGAAAAAACCACGCGAAAGAGCGTTTAATTTTGAATAAAAAACACTTGTTTTAATATCGGGTGTTGCCCCCATTTGCAGCTCTGACGGCCATTAATCGACGGGGGTATGATCCCAGAAGTGTCTCAAAGAGATCGGTATCATGACTCATTTCTTCAAGGACTTCGTTGATCTTTGCAGTCATAATTTCTGTTAAATACCGATTCTGAATGGGTTGTTCCAGCCTTAAGGACTCCACCAGATCCTTCATGATGGATCCGACATGTTCACAGACATTAAGATCGGGAGAATTGCCAGGCCATTCATTATTTCCGAAAAAATCAATGTTATTGTCCTTAAGCAGTTGTTGAGTCGCAAGTGCTTTCATACAGGGGGGCTTTGTCGTGAAGAAAGGTTGCCTGTTCAACATCCAAAACACACTCGGGGTCTTTCAAAAACGGAATTACATGTTGGGCTAAAATTACATTTCGAAAATAAGGCCCATCCCAACTGGTTCCTCTTGTTTTGATAACCCAGATGAGCTTCCGAATAGAGAACATAATGAAAACACCCACACATGCTGGATTTTTTACTATTTCTCGATACTTCTGGTCGTCTGGGACGTCATCAGGAGTTGTTGCCCAAACCCGATCATTCTGAAAATTTGGTTTTCTGGAGACATAAACGAAGAATTCATCGCTGACAACCAAGTGAAGGAAATCGTCTTCCGTCCATTCCTCAAGATAATCACAAAACCATAGCCGATCTTCAATATTAAGATCACTCTTCCGTGACTTAGCTATTTCATGCCAAGCACTCAAGCCTTGGCGAACTCGAAATTGATGCACAAGTTGCCGATTGACTATCTTACCACGACGGATAAGTATCTCTTTCGCTACCTCAGAGCAGCTCATCTTTCGGCGCCGTGATGCAGCAAGCACAATGTCTTTCGATTCTTGAGATAATTTCTCCGGTCTTCCTCCTCGAAATTCTGTTTCACAATCTTCAGGATTCTTATTCCAATTCCTTTTGACAAAGTCTTCTGATCTTTTTAATCTCTCAGCCACCCAGTGTCGAGTTATGAAAGTTGCACCAGCTTCCTTTGCTTCACGAAATGTGACAGCTCGAATGCGGTCAAGAACTCGCTTTTTCTCTGAATCGTTCAAAATAGATGATGCCATGGTTTCTGTGGGGAAAAAAATGGTAAGAATTAAAATCACAGGAATAGAATATAATGGTTTTTATTCAGATTTTAACGCTTTTTCAAGTGGTCTCGCCGGTTTTTATCTATCTCTTCTAGTTTTGGCTCTACAGGGGGGGGGGGCAATCATTTCTTGACACCCCTACATATTTTCAGATCGGCTCTTTGTCTTAAATAATGCATTTATATATTTCCCATAGCATTTATATCGTTGCTTAGGCATGAAATAACACACACGCAAAATTTTATGACTCTAGGCTAGGGTTTAAAAATACGTTTTTGACTACTAAAATATGATTTTCATCGCTCTGCCGGGGGCAGAAGATGATTACCTATTAAGCTAAGATTTTGCAGAGGCTATTTTCTCATGCATGCGCAAGTTTTTGTCTCTATTAGAATATGGAAATCGAAAAAAATGTAAAATCGATCCACCCTACTGTACAGTAATGTAGAAATGTGTGTGCACGCATTTTGGGTCTCCCATTTAAAGGTGTTTGTGGGGCAAGTGAAGATCATGAGTTTTTCAATACCTCACAGTACTATGGGGAGCACCGCTCGGCAGAGGAATCTCTTTAAATAGGGTGTGTAAGGACAGAGAGTATCCCCTAACCCAAGATGCTGCCTCCCTATATCCCACAACACCTGTGTTGAGCTGTGGGATCTATCACCCAAATGCACATAATATATATGAAATAAACTAGTACCATTCATGCAATAAAAATGGGCTTAAACACCATCACCAGATGTCCCTTGCAGACATCAAACTACCCAACCTTCTTTTGAAAGAATCAAGTGTATCTGAAGTCACCACTTCTTCTGTCAGACTGTTCCAAAACTTAATTACTTCTTCTTCTTCTTTCTCTTCGCCCGTTCCCGCCTCTATGCGGGGTCGGCGTTTCTGACCAGCCTCCTCCACACAGCCCGGTCCTGGGCTTCTTCCTCCGACAAACCCTTCTCCCTCAAATCGTCCCTCACCTTCTCCATCCACCTTCGCTTCGGTCTGCCTCTCTTTCTCCTGCATTCACCTCCATATTCATCGTTCTCTTACCCACATAATCTTCGTCCCCTCTCATCACATGTCCATACCATTTCAGTCTACTTTCTTGTATCTTCCTCGAGATTTCTCCAACCTTTGTTGTGCCCCTTATCCTTTCATTCCTTACTCTATCCAACCTTGTCACTCCGCACATCCATCTCAGCATTCTCATCTCCGTTACATCTAGTCTTTTCTCATGATCTTTCTTTATAGCCCAAGACTCAGCCCCATACATCATAGCCGGTCTTACCACAGTCTTATACACTTTTCCCTTAACCCTTGCGCCTATTCTTCGGTCACACAACACCCCTGAAACTTTCTTCCAATTTTTCCAACCAGATTGCACTCTGTGTGTTATTTCTGTGTCCAGCTCACCGTCCTCAGCCACTGTCGATCCCAAGTACGTAAACTTACTTACTCTCTTTAACCTCGCTCCCTCTAAACTAATTTCTGAGTCTTGATTTTCGTAGAACCTCAGGTACTCCGTTTTCTTTCTGCTGATTTTCAACCCTCTGTCTTCAAAAGCCCTCCTCCATTCCTCCAATTTTCTTTCTACTACTTCTCTCCTGTTGCTGCACAGAACAATATCGTCTGCAAAGAGCATACACCAAGGGGATTGATCTTTTATCCCCTGGGCCAACACATCCATAATCAAAACAAAAAGGTACGGGCTCAAAGAAGATTCCTGATGTAGACCAACCCTCACGGGGAACCATTCCGTTACACCTACACTACTCCTAACCTGGGTCCTTGCTCCTTCATACATACTTTACACCAACCTAACGTACTTCTCCGGCACACCTTTCTCTCTCATACACCTCCAAACCTCCTGGCGTGGCACTCTATCATATGCTTTCTCTAGGTCGATGAAAACCATGTGCAGTCCCTTTTGTCGCTCCCGGTGTTTCTCCATCAACTGCCTCAGTGCAAAAATCGCATCAGTTGTTCCCCTACCTGGCATAAAACCCAACTGCTCTTCCCCCACGGTTGTCTCTTCTCTTAACCTTTTCTCTATAATCCTTTCCCAAACCTTCATCGTGTGTGACATAAGCTTTATTCCCCTATAATTTCCACAATCCTGGATGTCCCCCTTCTCTTTGTAGATAGGTACGAGTGTACTATCCCCCACTCCTCCGGCATTTCCTCTTGTTCATATATCTTCTGCATCAGATCCCACAATAGATCTATGCCCTCATCTCCCAAACAATTCCACGCCTCCACTGGTATCCCATCCGGTCCCAATGCCTTCCCCTTCTTCATTCCTTTCAACGCCACCTTCACCTCCTCCCTACTCACTCCTGAAGTTAACCCTTGATTTGGGACACCATCTTCAAAAATGACCCTTGGGTTTTCCTCATTTAACAGATGTTCAAAATAACTCTTCCATCTATCCATGATTACTCTGTTTGTAAAACTATGTTTTCTTAAATTTGTTCTACATCTTGGCTTAAATAATTTCATACTATGACCTCGTCTGATTATTGTGATCTTTAATGAAAAGAGACTCAAAATCTATCTTATCCAACCCTTTTATCATTTTATACACCTCTATCATATCACCCCTTAACCTCCTCCTTTTTAATGAGAACATGCTTAGATACGCCAGTCTTTCCTTATATGTCAATTGTCTTAGAGATGGGATCATTCTTGTTGCTCGTTTCTGTACTTTTTCCAGTTTTTCAATATCTTGTATCAAATAGGGACTATTAAATTGAATGCAGTATTCGAGGAGGGGTCTCACATATGAAATGTATAGTTGCTTTATAATATTGGGTGATTTGTATTCAATGTGTCTCTGCATGAGATTGAGTCTAGCATTTGCTTTATTTCTGATTACCATACAGTGATTTGAGGGTTTAAGTTCATTTGTCACAGTGACACCCAAGTCTTTCTCTTTATCATAATTTTTAATCCAAATTCCATTCATATTGTATTCAAATTCTGGATTTTTTGGCCCAATATGCATAACCTTGCACTTATCAACATTAAATTTCATCTCCCACTTATCTACCCAAACTGTTACTCTGTCTAAGTCTTTTTGTATTGTCATTGCTCCTGCTACTGACTTAACATTATGGCCTAATTTTGTATCATCAGCAAATTTTGAGATTTTACATGATAGGCCCTTCTCTAGATCATTTATATAGACAACAAAAAGCAGAGGTCCCAGAACAGACCCCTGTGGGACTCCGCTCAATACGGGTCTCCAAGTAGACTTATTTCCATTTAGATGAACTCTCTGTTTTCTATTTCTCAGCCATTCTTCTATCCAATCAGCTATATGACCTCTTATACCATGGGCTCTAACTTTTACCAACAATCTTGCATGAGGAACAGTATCAAATGCCTTTGCAAAATCTAAGTATACTATATCTACTGGCTCTTTATTGTCCAAATGCAATAGGACTCCATCATAAAATTCAATCAAGTTGGTTAGACAGGACCTTCCATTTCGAAAGCCATGCTGGCTATCATTTATAAGGTTGCACTCTTCAAGGAACTCAGTAACTTTACCTCTAATGATACTTTCGAGTAATTTGCAAATAATGGAGGTGAGGCTGATGGGTCTGTAGTTTTTTGCCAAGTTTCTATTTCCTTTTTTAAAGATTGGAGCCACATTTGCTTTCTTCCAATCCTCTGGAATTTCAGTACATATCAATGATTTATTAAAAATAATTTCTAGTGCCTGTGCTATATTCTTTTTGGCAACTTTTATGACTATTGGATGCATTTCATCTGGCCCTGGAGATTTTTCCATTTTTAATTTATCTATTGCTTTTAGGATATCTAGTTTTGTTACCCTTAATTCATTTATTTCTGTATCTTGTCCTGGTAGTATAAGATCAGGAATATTATTTAAATTTTCATTTGTGAATACTGATGAGAAGTATTTGTTTAGTTCTTCAGTTATTTCAAGATCATCATCTATAGTTTTATCATCTATATGGAGGGGGCCAATTTTCTTTTTCACTCTACTTTTCAAATTGAAGTGACTGAAAAACTTCTTAGGATTGTTTTTTGAATTCTTGGCTAGGCTTTTTTCCAGGTCTCGTTTGCTATCTTTGATTACTTTCTTGCAAATGCTTCTTTTACTTTTATATATTTCGGAGTCTGTGCCATTTTTAGTTCTTTTGAATTTATGAAATGCTTTTGTTTTTTCTCTGATCGCTCTTTTTACATTGCAGTTTATCCAAGGTTGTTTTTTTATTTTTTCCAGTTCTGATTTTACACTGTGGGATATGCTTCCTTTGTATGTTCATTATTATACTTTTAAATTTTTCCCACATACTAGTTACTGTCTGTTCAGGCTGTAGAATATCTGTCCAATTTATTAGACACAGATCATTTACTAGTCCATTTATATTTCCTCTTTTAAAATCTGGAACTTCTACTTTATTTTCACTAGGTCTTGAATTACAAACAATATTAAACCGAAGGATACAATGATCACCTGAACCTAGTGTTTCTGAAACCGAGATATCCTGGAAGGTATCTGGATTATTTGTTAGAATTAAATCTAGAATGGCATCGGCCCTGGTTGGCTCCTTTACTAACTGGGTTAAACCATTCTCAATTATACAGTCTAAGAATCTCTCATTACTTTCTGGTGTTTGTAATATTTCCGTCTATATGCCTATAATTGAAATCTCCAACAATAATAATATTGCTTGTCATTGCTTTATTTATTTCATCAATAAGTTTATTTTCTACATACTTATTTTCTTCTCTACGTTTGGGGATTCCTCCACCTGAACATCCCTCAGGTGGTCTATAAATACCCCCTATCCTGATTTTCCTGGCATTTTTATGCCCAATATCTATCCATACAGATTCAACTATTTCCTCTTTAACGGAGGTAACTTCAACTGGATTCAGATTTGTCTTGGCATAAATAAATACTCCGCCACCCTCTGAATATTTACGTTCATAATAAAAAAGTTCATAGCCATCAATTTCATAAGTAATGGTATTATCTCTTTCACTAAATAGACTATTTGGTATCGTACTGAATTTTGTCCAAGTTTCAGTGAAATCATAACATCAGGATTTTCAATACCTATGTATGCCTTGAATTCATTTATTTTATCTCGGATATTTCTTGGATTTACATAGAAAAATGACAAAGAACCCTTGGAATATTTTGCTTGTAATTTAGTCTGGTTCTTGTTCTGTGATGGTATATTATTTGCATCTCTTTTACTTTCTTTGTTGACCTTTTTCTTTTGAGTTTTGATTATATTTTTTATTAGTTTATTGTTATCAAGAGTACTGGTATTTGTACTAATTTGGCCTATTCCTTTAGTTTTTAGTCAATTATATGATACAATCTTTGATAGTAAATCAGTTCCTTTACTATTAAGGTGAATTCCATCTCTGCTATAGAACTCTCTTTTTTTTGTAAAATTTATTCCACAGTTCGATATATGTAATTTCCATGCTCTGACATAGTGTCTTAAGCCTACTATTTATATATAATGCTTGTGAGTACCACTTATTATTTTCATGTATCCTGGGAATTATACCTGTGATAGATGTTTTAAGGTTAGGTCTCCGTTCCTTTAACTTTGTTAATAGCTGTTTATATGACTCCATGATTTCTTCGGAGTGCTTACCCTTTATATCATTTCCACCTACATGTATAACCAAAGGTGGGCACCCGGGCCTCAAAAAGGACCGACGGTCCCGGTCCCGGTCCTTGCCTCAAACTGGACCGACGGTCCCGGTCACGGTCCTTTCTGAAGATAGGACCTAGGAACGACTCGGTCCTCGGTCCTTATATATAATATAAGTGAAAAATTTGATTAAAATGAAAAATGAAATTAAAGACACCGGAAATCTTTAATTTTATTAACGTAAATTATAACACTGGTATGCATATGAAATTTGTTTGTCTGCTGTGAGGGTTTTTTCAACTCATATTATATAATTCGACCATGCTGAATTCGAAAATGACATTGGTTTTCCTCAATCAGGTCAGGTTTTTTCTCTATTGGCCATTTATTATAAGTCCAATTTTATCCCCAAATTTATTGATTTTTTTTAGCTTAAACACTGTAGATACGAGTAATATTATAAGAACACTCGTGAAAAATGAAAACATTGTGTGAATAAATACTTTTATTCATACAATGAATATGGAAAAAAGTTTATTGAGGAAGGAATGAAGTTTTTTTGGCTTTCCGTCTGTGTTTTTCTTCGGGCACGTCTCGCTTCAAACACCAGCAATAGTCCGCCAGCATATTGATATCCCAGTTTCCCTGGTACCTCTCTTCCATTATTTTGATATCTTGGTGAAATCGTTCACCCTGTTCCTCACTATAATCCCCGCAATTTTCAGGAAAATAGTCCAAGTGGGACCACAAAAAGTGCATTTTTATGGACATGCGCGACCCATGAGCTTTGAAAGCTTCCATCAAGTTTTCGACAACGGACTCGTATTCTGGACTTCTACGCTTGCCAAGAAAATCAGTGACAACTGATTTGAATGCTTGCCAGGCATTCTTCTCAGTTGGAGTTATTGCGTTTTCGAACTGAGTATCCTTGATCAAAGTTCGAATTTGAGGACCATCAAAAACCCCAGCATTTAGTTTAGCATCAGATATATGAGGAAATTTACTCTCGAGATATCGGAATGCTGAACCCTCCTTATTCATTGATTTGATGAAATTTTTCATCAAGCCCAGCTTAATATGAAGTGGTGGGAGCAAAATTTTTGTTGGTGGTACAAGGGGCACTGAAACGACATTATGCGACCCAGGTTCAAAATTCTCTCTGGATGCCCATTCACGCTGTGCATAGTGCTTCTCATCCGCTCGGCTATCCCATTTGCAGAGGAAACATGGGTATTTCGTGTATCCCCCTTGCATTCCCAATACAAATGCCACAATCTGAAAAAAATTGAAAATATTTAAAGAATTTAGAGAATTTGTTCTATCAGATAAAAAAATCTATGCATTGGACTGTATCACTTCTGTGGGGAAGTTAAGTGTTCTTATACGCTCTCAAATAACCTTTGGAAAAACAACATAGTCAATAGCAATAGTTTACTTATGATATTAGTATTACCTTCAAATCTCCACAGATCCTCTAGTTATGTTGGTCGTATACGAGAGCATCCAGTAAAATTTTCATGTTATCGTAGCTCTCAGTAAGTTGTACGGAATGTGCTACAGGGACTGATGCAACCCTATTCCCACTGTTGAGAAGTACTGCTTTCAAACTTCGTTTAGACGAGTCTATAAATAGCCTCCATTCTGATGCGTTATATGGCAGGCCCAAGGATTCGATTAGCCCCTCAACATTGCAGCAGTACACTAAGGAAGAGGTATTTTCGTGCACTGCAAAAAACTTGCGGAATTCTTCCTCTCGTTTCCTATACCAGGAGAATGTTGTTCCCGGAGCCAGCAAGTTGTCCTCTCGAAGTCGTGAGCCCAAGATCTCGGCAGCTAATTTGGAAAGTCCTAAATCCCTGGTAAGATCATTAAGTTTGGCCTGGTTGAGAGGCCTCGGCTCATTTGAAGCGGTATTTTGAGGTATATACGATTGGGACTGGTCATTGGCATTGGTCATTGATTCATCATCAGAATCATCGAAGTCCAGGGTTTGAGGTGGGTCGGGTATTGGAATTCCAGGACCATGGGGTACAGGTCTCATAGCAGAAGGAATGTCAGGGTATACAACAATGTGTTTATTCTTCTTGTTAACTCCTGAAAATAGAAACACAGAAACATGGATATAAAACTTGCATATGAAATAGAAGAAGCATTCAGACAGTGGCGGCTCGTGAGGGAAGGCTGCGGTCTGTAAGATATGAAATAGGTCGATGGAGTCTGTATATTTTCTTTCTTTTTCATTCATATTGTCCCTTCGGGGACAATATGAATGAAAAAGAAAGAAAATATACAATCATTGTATATGTAAATGTAACTTGTATAACAATATGTATGTGTAAATGTATTTTCTATAACAATATGTATATGTAAATGTATGATTACCATTATGGTGAATATTATGCTATATATGGTGAATATTACATTATGGTGAATATTATGTCAAGTTTCATACGAGGATTTCAAAATATTTAAGAAAAATAAATTTATAAGTCCACCTTGGAGGTTTGTCATGCAGAAATAGCAATCTGTCACGTGATCCTTTCCTTCTCTCCAAATCATGGGAATTCCAAAAGGCAAAGATTTCGCTCTGCCTTTGCTCCATCTTCTCAAATTTTCAATGCGCGTCTTGCAGCACATATGAGGGGCGAAATTTTTGTCCTGGTCCCCTAGCTTAATTCCAAAGTATGCTCTATACATTGTCTTCACAAATTTAGTGATTTGGGACTGGTTATTTGGCATGGTAACCGTCCCACATATGTAGCAGAATCTATTGGGATCATTTTTACACGCTCTATTCATTATGAAATATTTTATCTATATGCCTGAAAAGTAAAAAAAGATATTATACAAGTGAAACAAGTGATGATAGATGTTACTGTTCCAATTCCGCTTTGACAAAATCACGAAAAATTCTATTTTACTTATGAGGCCATAACCGGATAACCTGAGCTGATTGAGAAAAACGGATTGCAGATTCGAAATCAGCAGGAAAACCTCTATAAGAATCACTTACAAAACCCTTGACAGCAAAATTAATGCATACCAGTGTAATTAATACAATACATAAATGATGAAAAAAAGTTATTAAGTTAAATGCTTGAGTTTCCCTTCAAGAAGACTAGCATTTCAAAATGGCTGTCACTGAGCCCTGACCTTTTCGGCTTGAGGACGTCCTTCCCCAAAGAGAAGAGCCTCTCCACGGCGGCACTGGATGGGATAGGCGTGTTAAACTTGATGAACACAGCAAGCACTTGTACTCCAGGTTCTGCTCACCCTTGGGGCCCAGGTATTCAAAGTATTTGTCCAGGTACGGCCAGGGATTGCCGGGTTCAGTTCTTCCGCTAGGAGCTCCAGTTGCTTGACTTGAAGTTGAAGCACTAACATCAGTAGATTCTTCGTCTCCTCCAGGTGTTGAAACAAGTTTCAGTTCAGTCTCAGTCTCTTTCTGAGTCTTCTGGAGGAAACGATCCATCTTCTTTAGAACTTCAAATAATCACTAAACACACTAAAATCACTAAAAAAGACCGTCCGGACCGGACCGTCCGGAATTGCTTAAAAATGGATCGTCGCTCCTCATTTCGGTCCTCACTGAGAAAAGGACAGACTTTCCCGCTCACGGTCCTTAAAAAGGACCGAGTTCCTGGAGTTCGGTCCTTTTGGAACTCGGTCCTGCCCACCTTTGTGTATAACCATATTCTTTGGTACAGTTAGGTCAATACCAGATCCTTTTTCTATAATTTTATTACTAATTCTATTTATCCCTGCACCTGGATAACAGTAAGCTATGCTACCTCGGTAATTTAGATCCTAGGCCCCTCACTTGAGAGTCACCTATAATGGATGCTGGTTTAAACACACCTATAGCTTTAGAGTGCCTGGATTTATATGAGTCTGGATTATTATTGCTAACATTTTGTTTTATAGGCCTACTTTCTTCAGCTTTCTCATCTTGATCCTGGACCAGCGAGAAAGTATGAAACTGATTGGTTAGTTCTATAAGGACACTTTTCCTTAGCTCTTGAATTCTAGCTTTCCAGGTTTTCCTAGGTTTAGTCCACTCATCATTTTCAGGAATTGTCTGAGGATATCTAGGCCTAGGCTCACTATGAGGTATAGGGACATTTAAGCAGTGGCGGTCCTAGCTTACATGACGCCCTGGGCGAACCTCACCTTCAGCGCCCCCCCCCCCTGTTCGCCAACACACACACATTCGAATCCCCCAAAATAAAGGACAGACATAACTCTTTCACAAAATAACTTTTTATTGGACTAATTGTTGGAACTTCAGAACCAAAACAAAGACTCAAATTTCTGAATTTTACAAATCCTTCATCACGTAAATAGAATAACTCACTTAAGAGAATGTAATTATGATACTATGAACAGGAAAAATACAAATTAAATTGCACAACTGCCATAAATAAACTAGAGAATCAAATTTCTAAATTGTACAAATGCTCTATCACATAAATAGAATAAGACACTTAAGAGAGAGTAATTATTATGCTACACTTTGAACAAGAAACAAAATAAATTGCACCACAGCACAACTGCCATCTAAAGCCTGACTCTTCTTACCTTCCTTGATGCAAAGTCATGAATTAAATCATCATATGAAATCTGCTCAGCAATTGTATGATTTATACTGATGATGGCCAGACCGGTAAGGCGTTCCTGTGACATAGTTGACCTCAGGTAGGATTTGATGAGCTTCAGCTTTGAAAAGCTCCTCTCTGCTTCAGCAACAGTGACTGGAAGAGTAAGACCAATTCTGAGAGCAGTCCACAAATTTGGATATATTTCAGAGAGCTCCCTTTCATGGATAAATGTCAGCAGTTCAAGCAAGGATATGGTCTTTGATGGCAAGTCAGGCAAGTTCTTCAGCTCCTGTGCAAGCTCTCTGCCATCCAAGTCAGATTGTCCCTTAAAGTGTAGTGTAGTACTAAGGTTCACACATTGTTCTGTCAGCTCCTCAAATGTGAGATTTTGGAAATGTGTCAGCACTCCAAACTTCTCTCCCACAATTTCCAACGTGGAAAATCTTTCCTGAATGGCTGATGTTGCAGCATCAACCACTGCATTGAAAAATGTCACCTCCAGCTTCTTCAAAGCATCAATCAAGGGCTCATCAGATGCTTCATAGGAGAAGTGCCGCTTTGTGGACCTCAGCCGTTTTTGTTTTAACACAGCCTCCACATTCATTTGTTCACAGATATCTGTGGCTGCCATTTGTGCAGCCACAAAACCTGTTGCCCTGTAATTGCGGAGACCTCTCTCTGTTTTTTTTAGGAGATTTACTGCAACATCAACGTGCATGCTAGGAGACTGCATCTGCTTGCTCACATGCTGAATTTGGCACAACAGGTCATGCCACACCACTGAACAAATGGCGAAGCGGTATGACCCAACCTCCTCTGACAGAGATTGAGCCTCGACCTTTATTACAGAGTCTTTGGTGTGGTCCCTCACCTCGATCAGTGCATCTCTCACTGCAGCTGCCTGATATCTCAGGGGCTCCACACTCTTGATCTTGCTTTCCCACCTTGTATCAGACCACATCTTCAATGTGATGTTCACATGTTTTTTCAAAATGGCCCATCGTTGTGTGGAGGCTGAAAACAAGTTGTAAAGCTTCTGCAAGATGCCAAAGTAACTTGTGGCATCAATAGATCCCTTAGCAGCATCGGCCACAAGCAAATTCAGAGAATGAGCCCCACATGGAACAAACAGAGCTCTGGGATTAATTTCTAGGAGCCTGGATTGAACACCCTTGTTTTTTCCCCTCATGTTGGCCCCGTTGTCGTATGATTGTCCTCTACAGTCCATGAAAGGAACTTTTAGTTCCTCCAGTCTCTTCAGAATCAGAGATGCCAAATGTTGACCAGTGGACTCCTCTGCCTCCAAAAACCCCATGAAATGTTCCTTTATATGGGGTTTCCCCTCCAGTGACACAACCCGAATCACAACTGACAACTGTTCAGTGTGGCTGATATCTGGAGTGCAATCTAGAATTATTGAAAAAAACTTTGATTGTTTGATGTCGCTCACCATTGCTGAAATGGTCTTGCTGCTCGACAAATCAATGAGTTCGTTTTGTATGTGGTGGCCGAGGTAGCTGGTGTGACTGGAGGTCCCTTTTTGGACACGGTTAATGTGCTCTTGCATTATAGGATCAAATTGTGCCATCAGTTCAACTTCTTTCAGAAAATTGCCATTTGATGGTGAGAACAATTTTTCTGTATGTCCCCTTAGTGCCAAATTCCTAACTGCCAGAGAATGCACAATAGCAGTGAGACGTGTCAGCACCGCTCTCCATCTCAACTTCTCAGCCTCCAGAAGTGCCATCTCCTGCTTGTCAATGGTCTCCCCCTTTCTCATCCTCACTGCCAGTTCTTTCCAGATTTTCATAGAATTTAGGTGTTCTGAACTGTTGTCATGTGATGTGAGCAATGAGCTTGCATGCTTCCAGTCCGAGAGTCCCAAACTTGTTAAATTTATTTTCCTCTTGGAAAATAATGTACAACAGAAACAGAAAAGGCTGTTGTTTTTTAAGGAATAGACCAACCAACTTCTGGTTATATTTTCCCCACTAACCAATGACTTCCTGAAGTATTGATGGTGGAAACTTCTTCCGTCACTGTCGTTTCTAGGGAATACAAAGTCAGATGGTACTTGACTTGGTCCCCTGGAAACCAGTTGTGTCCGAATTCTCTCAGTCAGAACTGAAGGCCAGTTAGCAGGGTCGGTGGACAGAGACTCATCCTCAGGAGGCGATTCTGCTCCAGGCATTTCTAATAGAAAGAACAAGAGCATTACTCATTAGTATACACACCTAAGTTAGATAACACATTATTCACAGCACTTTGTTATGGTGGTGGTGTTATGGAATTATGGTGGTGAAACACCACACATACCCAGTAACCCAGACCCAGTGATAATAACATTATAATTTATAACTGTTTGCAAAATGCTTTGCAGGGATGCACACACATACACATACACACACACGCACACACTCACAGACATATGTGCACACAAACTCACCTGAAGAGTCCTGCCGGGGAGAAGTAGAAGCAAATGGGTCTTCATCCTCAGGATCAGACTGCATTTGTGGAGACATATGTGAGGCTGAGGAGGTAGATGGCTCCTCAGCCTCAATAATGGCAGAAGTAGACGGCTTCTCATCCTGGCTAGTGGCAGAGGGTGTTCCAAAATATTTCAAAAGTGCCCCTGCAAATAGTAAAATAGAACATAACAGACCAATGCATGAATAGGCTAGTACAATTAATTTAACATGTTATTAAGCACAATTTATTAAACTTTTAGAATAGGAAACAAATGAATAATACAACCTCCTTGGTTAATGGCTAATTATATACATAATAGTACACTTCAAATGACTCAGAAAGCTATATCACAAAATAGCAGTGCAATATAGCAGTGAAGAGTAGATGACATAGCTCTATACCTTTATCTTTTGCTCGTTTCTCCTCTTCTTCTTTCCTCTTTTTTCTAAACTGAGCACCTGATAGCTTTGACCTCTTCTTATCCATTTGCGGTTATTTGACAGACCTTAGTGGCTTAGTGTGAAGATTCGTTCTGTAATAAATAATATACATTTCACTATTTAACCAAACCCAGAAAAATAACATTACATATGTTAAAGTATGGGCCTTTATTCCCAATAATATTAATCTGGAAGCATTTTGCATTGTTTAGGTCTTTTATGGGAAGGTTTATGGAAAATG
This sequence comes from Bathynomus jamesi, assembly GCA_023014485.1. Lineage (NCBI taxonomy): Eukaryota > Metazoa > Arthropoda > Malacostraca > Isopoda > Cirolanidae > Bathynomus > Bathynomus jamesi. Next base: position 1,950,066 of record JAJOZX010000043.1, on the reverse strand, counting down.
CAATAGATGGTTTTTTATTAATAAAAATATATTTATTGATCTTTTATTATTTATTTTATTTTATTTTTTATTTATTTCTTTATTTATTTATTCTTATTTTTATTTTTATTTTTTTTGCAGGCGCTCATGCCGCCCCTCCACAAATGCCGCCCTGTGCGGCTGCCCATATTGCCCATATGAGGAACCGCCACTGCATTTAAGTTTACTTGAACTGCTACTTCACTAGATTTAGGCTCAACTGCAGTATCTATAGTATATGCAGTATCTATAAGTTGGTCTGGCCTCTCCCTCACTAATAGACCCTCTGGACTTATTAAAATTTTTGGTACTTTTGCATTATCCTCCCAACACTAATTTTTTTTTATAACGGCTAACGCCTGCGGCGGGTTGTTTTTACCGTAACTTAACCTAACCAAACCTAACCTAACCTAATACCAACACTAATTTTTTTTATAATGGAAGGAAAATAAAGTACCATAACCAAAACCAAACCAACATTATATACAAAAATTAGTGTTGGGAGGATAATGCAAAAGAACCAAAATTTTTATTACAGTACTACACTTGTCACAAAACCACATCAAGTTGACATTAAGTTTAGAAGCAGCATTTATACCTTTATATATATCATTTGTAAGGCCTTTGCAGCTTACGTGATACCAGTCATCACAGCTATCACATGCAATAGCTCTATCTTTACTCTTAACTTCCTTTTTACAAACTCTACAGTCACTGTCAAAACCCATTTTTGTAGGGTAGGCTATGTTCCTAAGTTTCTAAGCTTGATATAAACGTATTTTATTTTTTGTTTTGAGTTACATTACTGCATACAGATGTACACTGTTTAAACTCAGTATCTTAAAAAATACGAATTACTGAAATAATATAACTTCTTTTAAAAGAACTGTACAGTTGTTTCAGTAAGTTAAAATAATTTTTCTTCTTCAAATCCTTAACTTTACAAAAGCATTTTAGAAAATAGTGATTATTTGTTGAAATGAACGTAAAACCTATTATTTGGCAACAGCTTTGTTTTTGTAGAATTTCTCGCCGCGCATTGCTTCGAGAATTTATTTAAAACTTAATTTAAAATAATAAAAAAATGAAGTATATATAAAGCCTAATTAAAAAGTGTTGTGACAGTAATGGAAACTGAAATACCTTAATTATAACTCTTAAGTCAGGTAATATGTATATGAGGTTATTATGTAAGTTTCAAATGTTAGGCGTAGACCTTAACCTATCAGGGCCTCTTCAAAGCTAGGCAAGGCTAGACTGTGGTCAGGACAGCTATCAGAATTTCGTTAAAACATTTTTACCACATCTGAACGTTACGTTTCAAACATTTCAAAACTTGCAGCTCTAGTATCAGATTTTAAGTACCCTTTGTGATAAAACTGTAAATTTTCTTCGTTACTAGACAAGGCTTATTATTATAGATATTATATTTGGAGGACATGAAGCCACTCCGGCCTATCGTGGTTATCCAAGACTTAAGTCGCCTAAAGCAGTATTTTATAATCAGATTTTGGAGAATGTTAACTTCGTCTGTCAATTAATATAAAACTAGGGATCAATGAAAGAAAGCCACCCCTAAAAGTTTCTAGTAAATAATGCCACCCTAAAAAATGATCACACAAACAATGCCATCTCCTAAAATCACTAAGTAAAGAATGTAAGTAGAAATGGTAAATTTATAGGTGAAATTTCTTTTTCCTATGGTTTTTGATGTGTTTTGAACGAATCTGACCTTCAAAACTGTCGGAAATGACTCGTTTTTGAGATAACCCCCCACTCCCCCCAGCAGCCAATCTGGGGGGACCCTGGTGGGAACTGGGAGTTCTCAGGTGGGTGAAATCACAGAAAATTAGTCATTTCCGATGATTTTGAAGGTCAGATTCGGGTAAATTTATAGTTTCAACCACAACTCATTTTGAAAAATAAAAATTAGATTTTCTGGTGGTTTCTGATGTGATTCATCTGAAAATGACAATCATTTCCGTTGCAACTTGTTTTTGTGATCCCCCCCCCTTTATAATATGGCGGAAATCGGGGTTTTTGGGTGGGGAGGGATAAAAAATGAGTGATTTGCGACGGAAATTAATGTCATTTTTAGATGAATCATATCAAAAACCAATGGAAAACCTAGGAACTAAACCTTACCTTACCTAACCTTACCTAACCTCACCTAACCTCACCTCACCTTACTTTACCTCACCTTACCTTATTAGAGTGATTCTGGTTCATCTGGCTCTTCGTCTGACTCATTGTCATCATGTGGGATTCAGACTTTCCGGTCATGGTCCCTGTCTGATGCTTTGAGGAGGGTATAGCTTTGCAGCTTTTAGCAAAAATTTGTGAAGAGCTTGTTCTCCCGCTTGATGTTAGAACAGGTAGCAGCCGAGATACTAACGAAAATATTGAGCCTTAATTCCAGGCCATTTTGTCTATTTTTATATATTTCCAAAGTCGTTCAATGTTTTGCATATGGATTTTGGGGTTTTCTGGATTCATAAAATTTTGAGAATGGTTTACCACACTGTGCGTATAACTGTAGTCTTTCAAAGTTAGATACGCTGCCCACCTGTCGGTATTGATGACTGACCTAGGAAGAATATACTTCTGGATTAGGGGAATAAGAGTGGCTGCATCTCTCTTTTGAGCTAATAGTTCCACTAGAGGCACTATGAAAAATATCTTGTTTACACTTTTGATTCCCCCCAAGACCCAGGTCTGGCTTAATAATCTTCCGCGTTTGTGCTTTCTTTTTCCAATTGGTTCCTGTTTTTAGAACCAGTACTTTGTGAACTCTGAACAAAAACTACGCCAGTCCACGCATGTATTAGGGGAAAATTGGGATCATTTTAAGAATGGCAAACCCAAAATTAAACGTGTTAAGAATGGTGAACCCAAAATTAAACGTGTTAAGAATGGTGAACCCAAAATTAAACGTGTTAAGAATGGTGAACCCAAAATTAAACGTGTTAAGAATGGCAAACCCAAAATTAAACGTGCTAAGAATGGCAAACCCAAAATTAAACGTGCTAAGAATGGCAAACCCAAAATTAAACGTGCTAAGAATGGCAAACCCAAAATTAAACGTGCTAAGAATGGCGAACCTAAAATTAAACGTGCTAAGAATGGCGAACCTAAAATTAAACGTGCTAAGAATGGCGAACCTAAAATTAAACGTGCTAAGAATGGCGAACCCAAAATTAAACGTGCTAAGAATGGCGAACCCAAAATTAAACGTGCTAAGAATGGCGAACCCAAAATTAAACGTGCTAAGAATGGCGAACCCAAAATTAAACGTGCTAAGAATGGCGAACCCAAAATTAAACGTGTTAAGAATGGTGAACCCAAAATTAAACGTGTTAAGAATGGCAAACTTAATGTTTCAATAGGGAAAAATACTTAAGAGAAATTGAAATATTTAATAAGAAGTCACTTTAAAAAACTAGTTTGCCTAGCATAATAAAACAATAGGATTTTAATGGAAAGGATATTGTGATACAATGGTGGTGCAAAATTTTGGGAGCTATTAAAGAATAGGGACCCCAGCCTTCTTTAGTTAGCTTTATAAGGCTAACTAACGAAAATATCATGACCTAACATAACCAATCGTCAAGGGCGTACAGTTAACCTAACAATTGGTTAGGTTAGGTCATGATATTTTCGTTAGTTAGCCTTATAAGCCTAACTAAAGAAGGCTGGGGTCCCTATTCTTCAATAGCTCCGAATTTTGTTGGGGTTGTAAAGTGAAAAATTTCAGATAACATTAGTATTAAATAAAACTGAAAAAAAATCAAGTTTCTTTACAAATTTGCAGTAGATGAATGTGATACATATTTTCTGTAACTTTGTCGCTTTACGTACGATATTTCCAAACATATTTTTTGTAACTTAGTAACTAACGATAAGAGGCTTTATAATCGGATTATATATATCATGTAAAGAATAGGTTTTTACAAAATTCTCCATGTCAAGAATAGGGAACCCAAAATTATCCATGTCAAGAATAGGGAACCCAAAATTATCCATGTCAAGAATAGGGAACCCAAAATTATCCATGTCAAGAATAGGGAACCCAAAATTATCCATGTCAAGAATAGGGAACCCAAAATTATCCATGTCAAGAATAGCAAACCCAACACCCTATGGGTTTGCTATTCTTAACATGATCTGAAAATTGCAAACAACGCAGAACTGTTTGATGATGACACTTCTTTTGAAGCCAATGATTAACAAGAAGCACTAGTTTCCAAGGTGGAATGTGAGTTCCCTCGAGAAAAGTGCCCTTATAATCGCTAATACTGAAATTACACCAGTCATTTTTTTGTTTTGGGAATAACATAAGAACGTCCACATTGCCACTGGTGTTTATCTGCACGGTATGTACACGGGAGATCACAATTGTTACACTTAACTGAATTAGGCAAAACACTGTGCGAATGTAAAAAACTTGGATTCTTGGTTTTTACTATGAAATTTCGCTAACTTGCCACTCCTCCTCATTACAACCATCACATATAAGCGCCATTTTAAGACTAAACCACGATTATAAATGGGAGCAAATACGGCTTAGTACAATACCTTAAATATACCAATATACCGCTTACAGGTACCCATTGCTAAAGTTAAGTTATTATTTTCAGTTATTATCCTAGTTATTATTCATTTGTGATGGAAGTTATAGAAAAAAACTTTCTCATCTTTAAATGTACCTATTACAAATATCAAATATGCAGTAATCAAGTTGCGGTTGAAACTATAATAATACCCAGATTCGTTCAAAATACATCAAAAACCATAGGAAAAACAAATTTCACCTTCAAAATTGACCTAACCTATCTATAATGCCACAGTTTCTGGTCTTGATATGTAGCTACACTCCATTTTACAATGTGGACACTTCACTACTGTCAGTAGAACACTGTGAGCATGCAGAAACTCAATACTTTTTTCTAAATTTTCGTAGAAAGCAACAATACAGCTGTAATAATCGAATGAGCATGTGTCACACGAAGCCATTCCGGTAGCAAAGTAATTTGAAATGGATGGAGTGCAGTGATTGGGCAGACATGCAATGGTCAGCAGCGCATGCACACCAAACGAACATACGAACACACACTAGATACGCACCAAAAAAAAATTTTATACTGTATTTCGAAAATGAAGCATTTGTGATGGAAACACTATAGAAGAAAAGTGTCTTAGAATTTAAAAATTTACTTAATGAACATATAATAATTGCTGGATGTTAGACTGGTGTAATACCGTAAAAACACTTTCATGAGGAATTGTTTATTATTTATTAATAAGAAATAGGGTCATTCCAGCTCAATTGGTACAGGGGTGGTCGGGTGACCATCTCCGATTTTCTTCAAATTTTCAGGGTTGATTCATACACTATTCAATAGCTTAAATCTAAAATTTTAGCTTCCTCAGTCAAAAACTTTTAATTTTATGGTCACTTAAATGGCCCCCACCTTCGACAAAAAATGCCTTCATTTTGAGAGGCCTTGAAAAGTGTCTTCTAATAGGAGTAGAAGCTTCAAATTTGTCATGCCAATACAACTTCTGGTGGACTTTTCAATTTTGCAAGCAAAAAGGCTGTGGAACAAATAGTTTCTTAAGTTACAAGGGCTTAAATATGGCTCCATTTTGAAGCTTGCATCAATTCCTCCCACTTTTACAACTACCATTTTCAAAAGTTTTAGTTCTACATCAATCACAGCTGTTTTAATACTCCTAATAGTCTCTATGGGTTGTAAATTTATGAGTGAAATAAAAAATAACCAAAAAAGGATTTATTTCTATTTTTAAAAATTTCCAAAAGTTGATATTTTCACAAAATTTGCAAAATTAATATCACATCAACTTTGGGGTTTAATATAAAGGTGTCCGAAATTAGTCAGGGAGTTGATACTTCTAGTAAAGATACATATGTGTAAAAAAAAAATATATTAAGGAATAGATCTCAACTCAACTCCTTCATATAGTTTTGGTGATTCAAAGAAAAGTGCTTTTTGTGAAAAATCTCAAATTTTTGCTAAATTTATAAATTTTTAAATTTCTATTTATGACATTGAATTGTAATTTTACTTCTATTTTATTACTTAAGTTGATTTACAATTGTAATAATATGTAAATAAGTCTAAAACATACAAGAAATTTAATATGTAGACCTGTCAAAACAACCAGCGACTCGAAGGGCTCTGGGTAGCTCATTTCGCTTTGTATATTCTTATAAATGTAAAACATGATGGTTAATCATTAATGTCCAGGCCTATTTTATAGATCATGATCTTTTATTTTCAGAAAATGTAACTAGAGCAATTAACTTAATTTTACTGCCTGTAATAATGGCTTATTCTAATCAAGAATCAAAGTGCAGCTTTGGTATGTACTTGGATGATCCATGTCATGAACACACTCACCAGGAAGGTGGGTATGTATACCTTACATGAGTGACAGATGAAACAAGGAAACTGTTATTCTGGAGAACAAAAGCAACTGTAATCAACCGAAATAGTGCTACTGTATGCTACCACCATGAAAAAATGTTTGGAATGCATTACCAACAAATGCAACGTAGCTGCCAAGTTCCATGGAGAAATCATCGAAAGAAGATAACGAGTAAATATAGATACTAATATATTTATATTTCATGTGTTTTGAATATTTTATACGAATAGCCTGTAACCAAATGTTGAGGTTTTAAAATTATTTTTCAATGTGTTTAGAGCAGAGGTGGGGAGTCGGAGTCGGGAGTCAGGGCTTTTTTGAAGAGTCGGGAGTCGTAAAAACGACTGACTCCCGACTCTTTGATTCAATTTCTATATGCCAACAATTTACCAGAATACTACTCTGCCCTAAATAAATATCTTCCTGAACTAATTCTAGATTCACATTTCCACATTTGATTTATTGTTCTGGTAAATCTTAGCAAATGAATTTCATATTTCTATTTTAGGATACTAGGTACCATATAAAAATTAGCAATATATTAATTATTAATTTAATTAGCCCCTATTAGTAACGAGTCGTGGGCCTAGTAGAAAATCAGCAGTCTTTCAATATTTTAAGCTAAATGAGGATGAAAGTATTTTTATTTGTCAAGTAGAAAAGGATGGTAAAGAGTGTAATGCAAAAATTAGTGCTTACACTAGGAAACATGCTAATGCTCCAACTAGAGCCTCAAACTTGAAACGCCATCTACGAAACAAACATCCCAATATTTATAAGGTTGTAGATCAGCATGATAAGGAAAGAGTCGGGAGTCGGAGTCGGTTTTTAAAAATACCGACTCGGGAGTCGGTTGTTTTTGGCCGACTCCCCATCCCTGGTTTAGAGTTTACATTACCCTACTTTATTTGCAGAATCACTACAAATTATTGACAAAGACATGGCAACTAGACTGAATATGATACCAGGACAGAAACTTTGCTCAACATGCTTCTCTAGACCCAAGATGATTGAAGATGAAAAAGACTCGGGTAGTGATGAATATGTTCCAGAAGAAATAGTTAAGGAGACATTTGATGAGACGTTAGGTTCACTAGAATGCTCACCCATTAAGTATGTAAGAGCAAGAGATCGAAAGTTTTACGCGAAAAGGAAACTAAAGCAAATTGAAATATCAACAAAATCAAAGCTGTCAAAAGTACTTCATATGAAGCCTAGCATTTTGGATGAGGAAGCGGAGAAACCTATAGAGAGTGAGGAAGAAAAGTGTTATCAGCATATGATAGAGGAACTGAAAGAAAAGTGTAAAACTAGTACCAGACAAGAAAAGATACAAATTCTAACACTCCTTCCAATTGGTAAAACCTGGTCCAGAGAAAGAATTATGAAAGAACTTGAAGTGTCAGCCAGAATGGTTAATGCTGTGAGGGCCTTAAAGAGAAAAGAAGGTATCCTTCCTATAATGAGAAATAAAAAGAGTAGCAAGGGTATAAGCGGTGAAATAAAGGAAAGAGTGATAGAATTTTCCCAAAATAATGAATATACTAGAGAATGTGAGGGCCTTAAAGAGAAAAGAAGGTATCCTTCCTATAATGAGAAATAAAAAGAGTAGCAAGGGTATAAGCGATGAAATAAAGGAAAGAGTGATAGAATTTTTCCAAAACAATGAATATACTAGAGAATGCCCTGGTAAAAAAGACTACAAATCAATAAAAACACCACAAGGGAAGGTTCACAAGCAGAAAATACTGTTGTTGACAAATATCAGAGAATTATATACGCTTTACAAAAATAAATATCCAAATGACAAAATCTCCAAATCAAAGTTTTTGAACTGAGACCAAAATGGTGTATGGGTGTGGGGAGTAAAGGATCACACAATGTATGCATTTGTGAAATACACCAGAACTTTAAACTTTTATGTGAATCACTCCCCGTCAAAGTAGAATTAAGAGAGTTACTAGGGAAAATAGTCTGCAACACTGAAACCAGAAACTGCATGATTAATAACTGCAAAACATGTCCTGGTTTAAATGAATTACGGGATTGGCTTCTTACCATTTTGGAAAACAATGATTATGACATGGATGATGACTGATGAGGTTTCCTTTAAGCAGTGGCTTCATACAGACCATACCTAACTGGTCACAATGACAAAAAGTGTTTTGAATGTAGTAGAAGACATATGTGAAAGTGCAAAAAAGTTGAAAGTACACCATTTCATAGCAAAAGCCCAATCAAAATATTTGTCCAACTGTAAAGAAAACCTCAATGATTCTACAGCATTAGTGCTTGTTGACTTTTCTGAAAACTATAGTTTTATAATTCAGGATGCCGTACAAGGGCATCACTGGGACAATACCCAGGCTACCTTGCATCCGGTAGTCTGCTATCAAAAAGTTGATGGTGAACTAAAAGTTACAAATTTTTGTGTAATATCAGATTCACTTACACACAACACAACTGCAGTTCATTCTTTTTTATGTGAAGCCTTGAAATTACTTAAGTCAGAATCCTAAACTAAAACATATTTGTTACTTTAGCGATGGCGCAGCAAGTCAATATAAAAACTATAAAAACATCATTAATTCAGTGTTACATGAAAAAGATTTCCAACTAACATGTGAATGGAACTTTTTTGCCACCTCTCATGGAAAGAGCCCCTGTGATGGTGTTGGTGGCACCGTCAAAAGGTTAGTTGCCCAGGCAAATCTACAAGCAACAAGTAAAGGTCACATCACCAATCCAAAAGAGATGTTCGATTGGTGCAAATCTAATATTAATGGTATAAATTTCTGTACATTGATTCAGCTAAAATTGAGGAAAATGCTAATTTATCTGAGTTAGAAAAAAGGTATTCCTTAATTAAGACAATCCCAGGAACCCGTTCATATCACTGCTTTAGACCTTCATCAACAGGCATTAAACTGTACAAAATTTCTTTAACATACAACTTTCCTTCCTCAATGCTACACAAGAAAATGTGGCTTACCAATATAAACCTGGTACATATGTGGCCTGTTTCTATGAAGGTGACTGGTTTGTTGGAAACATAGTTGAAGTGTGTGATACTGAGAAGGATCTATTAGTAAATTTCATGAAAAAGAATCCTTTTAAATGGCCTGAACAAGAGGACGTTTGCTGGATTCCATTCCAACATGTTTTGTGTTCAATTGAACCACCTACAGTTGCTGGGAAAATGGGGAGAACAGTACAAGTTATCAAATGATTGTTTATCCAAAATTGAGGAGTATTTTAAAAAAAGCCTAAGTAACTACAGACTTGTGTCAAGCTGAATTATGGCTGTGAGGCCATGGAGTGTTGAAGACAATCAGACTTAAAGCCTGAGTACAATAATAAATTCCTGAGTCAGTGTCTAAACATAAGAGTTATTAGCTATATATAAGTTTACATACGAATTTACATAAAACAACATATATTAAAAAAAGAATATGAACTTATAGCCAATAATTCACATGCTTAAAAACTCAGGAATTCATTATTGTATATAGCTAAGTACTGTACACTTGTATTAAGGGAAGTGGGTCATTCTCTGTCAGATCAACCAGTGCCTAACACCCTCATCTCTCAGATTTTGCTGAAATTTGGTTTATAGGGAGTTTGTGGGCCCTGAATCCATTTCTGAAATTATAAGGTCAATCCAACCAACGGTTCAAGAGATATGACCTCAGGAAATTTGAGGTCACTTGCGAGGTCACTAACATTTGGCGACCCATAACTTGGGTAATAATGGTCACAATTATATAAAAGTATATATATTTAGAATCAGAAAACGACAAGGAATCCAAATATGCAAGTTTTAGAACTCTAGGTTGAAAAATAAAAAAGTTACACTGTAACCAAAATTTGAGGTCACGATTTGACCTCTGGGGTATCAAATGAGAATTTTTTTTTAAATGTAAAAAATGAAGGCATAGGCATTGGCTATTAGAATCAGCAAAAAAAAGTTTGTTTATGTTAGTATTTTTCATGTAACTAACATATAAGTGAACACCATATTCATAAGTTGTGCGTCAATTCTACCTATTTTTTCACACTTAAGCTCATAATTTGACCTATAGAAATTAAAATTACATTTTTTTATAGATATAAAAACAAAGGCAAAAAATGTAAAATTGTATTTCACTGCTAATCTACACTGGCAATAATAGTTATAATAGTGAAAGGGGAAGACCTACTTAGAGGATTCATGTGCTAGCCTAATACAATTTTTGCATGCTCGATGCTCTCATTAATTTCTTTTTGTGGAAAAATGTATTGAATTCTGCTGCCTCCTCTTAGGGTAGGACAACTCATTACAGTTAATATATGATGTCCTGGCACTGCACATGAATCCTTGTTTGATGGATAATAATATGCACTTGATCCTGATGACCCAGAGGGATGTAGAAAGTTCACAGTGAAATCATCAAACTCTTCACAATATTCCTCCACAATTCCATACCAAACTTGCATGTCATAAATGCAGCCAACATACTCTCCTGGTTTGACACATTTTAGGTTACCAAGCATTGCAGGTTCATTAGTAAAATGACTTTTCCTTATTCTTTTCTTTTCTCCAATGCCACTTGAAATGGGATACACCATCAGTTCTTCCTTGTTTAGGGGAACAAATCTATGATATTTCTGAGTTCCAGGAATAGCCCTACTATCCTTGAATCGATGTTCCAACCGTTCTTCTGCATCTTTCAAATCAGCTGTAGTTACAAAGAAAAAATTTATCTTCTTGCTCAAGTTTTCTTCACAAAACTGAAACATGTGTTCTGGTGTAAGAATTTGCCTCTCTGTAGTTCTCTGCAAACTGGCACGAGCAGTAGCTCTTTTCACTGTTCCTCCAATCCCATCACATGCATTTTTGCCATGGGATGTAGCAAAGAAGTGCCATTCACAAGACAGACCAAAATCCTCTTCATGGTAACAGAGATTTGTGAAGTTGTATCTGTTCTTATATTGGCCAGCACATCCATCTGAGAAATAGTGCACCTTCTTCAATTGTGGGCATCTGAATTTAACATATGTCATAAGCTTCAATATGAATGAGTAAACCATTATAGTGTTGTGTTTTAGTGATGCAGATAAGAAACAGACACTAAAATGGCTAAGTTCCTGGTCTGCAGATGATCTATAATAGATGACAAAAGGGTGAACTGTACACTGTGAATTGTCCCAGTGAAACCCTTGGGCAGCATCCTGGACAATGAAAGAATAATTCTCAGAGAAATCACCTACTATAACTACCTCGCTCTGAGGTGGTAGTGTTTCTTTCAACTGCTTGAAGTACTGTGATTGTTGCTGAGCAACAAAGTGATGACGAACCATGCGGGATATTTCATGCTTAGGGATGATAAGTATTCATGAAGTGGCTCCACCTTATCAACCATTGTACAACGGTCAACAGTCACCCATTGCTTGTAAGATATTTCATTTGGAGCTGATTTCACACTGTCAAGTAACTCAAGAAAATCCAGGACACCCTCTTCTCTTGGGCAATCATTGCAAAGTTGCATCATGCAAGTCTCTCTTTCTGTACTGCAGACACTGTAATCCATAAGATCCTTGTATGAAAGACCTCTTTCTCCCAATGCAGCCAGCTGCAATTTTGGATTTTGATCGTATGTGCAGACACAGACAGAATGAGTCCCACCACTACCGGCAAGCACACAATATGATGGCCATAATTTTGCAAATGTGGAAAATCCTATTTTGGGATTCTTTTCATCATTTTATATAGTTCAAACATCTCTCTTAAATTCCCGAGGACCAATCGTTTTTGCACCTTCATTGCACCTTCAGCACTGATAACTTTCACGCAATCCTTTTGGCCAGGACACACGACTAACCTCTTCTGACTCATAGAATCTTCTAACTATATCTTTGTGTTCTTCAGATATCACTTTTCCTTTGCTCATTAGTGGAATCTTCGGAAGGATTCCATGTTCTGATTTAAGTGAACAGCTTCTTTTCACCATGTATGTTGTAGTTTGAAAGAAACTAGCTGTTTTTTCAATTGTGTATGGTGAGAGTGTCAATATTTGTAGTTTGTGATGGTGACATTTGCTCTCCAGGAATGACTGTTTCAATTCATTCATTAATTTGTCTAGATGTTTTTCAGATTTAGTTTCAGGTTTTGAAGTATCACTTACCTCCTCGGTAATTTGAACACCATAACTGAGTTCTAGCCTCTCCTTCAGGTGTTTCTGAGCAGATGATAGCTTACCACGAGCCTTGCGCTTTTTCTGGCTTAATGACAGCCCTTGAAAAGAACAGAAAAAAAGGTTTCACACACCTGAATATTAGTAATTAAATATTAATTATAGTACCTTAAATGCTATATAATTGGCTATATAGTAGATCAAACAGACCTTGTAGTAAAGTATAAGTTATTATATTAATTTATTACTTACTTTTTTTAACTGGTGTTTGGTCCAGAAATGCTAGAACTGGTTCAACTGAAGTTGAAGGATTTTCCTTTATCAAGCAATCACTGTCATTGTCCAGATCTTGAATTGAAGAGATGTTACTCAAGCCACTGATAGTAGATGATTCATTTGAATCCTGCTCAGACTCGTTGTTTTCAGTGGTACTAAGTATAGTGGGGTTTTTCATTATTAGTGTCCAGCAGTTCACACACAACTGAGTCTTTTTTCACTCTTCCAGCACATTTTTCAACAAGTACATCAGTCACTTTTCTAAGATTGATTGTTATGCGTTTCTTGTTTTTGAATAGGGTCCTGGCAGTATTTCAAGTGCCGAACCATTGTATTTTGATCTGTAAAGATATAGGATTTACAATTAGGTAATATATATTTTTTAGAAAATATATAGCTATACACACTTAATATTTTAGGCCTTGATAGTCTCTGAGGCTCATTAAAACACCATACCCACCAGCCACCCACAGTGCTGGCTGGAACTGTACTAACCTGTAGACAAGGAATTTTGCAACTGTCTGTGTTGATTCTGCACTTAGACAAGTAGCAACATGTTTCAACAGGTTTGTTTAGGCTACATGTGAGCTTAGTCTTCCCCTTTCACTATTATAACTATTATTGCCAGTGTAGATTAGCAGTGAAATACAATTTTTATTAAATTCTTGGAGCTTGAGGTCAAATTGATAGCTAAGATATAAAAATTCCTTGAAATGACAAGCAATTTATAAATATGGTGTTCACTTGTAAGTTAGTTACATGAAAAGTACCAACATAAACAAACTTTTTATGATTGTTTCTATTAGTCAAGAACTCTGACTTTGTTTTTTATATCTATAAAAAATGTAATTTTAATTTCTATAGGTCAAATTATGAGCTTAAGTGTGAAAAAATAGGTAGAATTGACGCACAACTTATGAATATGGTGTTCACTTATATGTTAGTTACATGAAAAATACTAACATAAACAAACTTTTTTTTGCCGATTCTAATAGCCAATGCCTATGCCTTCATTTTTTACATTTAAAAAAAAAATTCTCATTTGATACCCCAGAGGTCAAATCGTGACCTCAAATTTTGGTTACAGTGTAACTTTTTTATTTTTCAACCTAGAGTTCTAAAACTTGCATATTTGGATTCCTTGTCGTTTTCTGATTCTAAATATATATACTTTTATATAATTATGACAATTATTACCCAAGTTATGGCTCGCCAAATGTTAGTAACCTCGCGAGTGACCTCAAATTGCCCGAGGTCATATCTCTTGAACCGTTGGTCAGATTGACCTTATAATTTCAGAAATGGATTCAGGGCTCACAAACTCCCGATAAACCAAATTTCAGCAAAATATGAGAGATGAGGGTGTTAATTTCAATTTTTTTTGGTTGATCTGACAGAGAATGACCCAAGTAATACAACAAAGCTACTTAAATTTAAGGTTTTGTACTGAAAATGGTGGTTACTGCTAGTTTATCTGTACTAACTGCATAATTTAAATTACTAGGAAGTGCTTAAAGAGCAGTAGAACACAGTTCTACATGATTTACTTAGGTAGATCCAAGTATTGAGTCTACAAGCTGGTCCATCTGTTGTGTTAACTGCAAATGTAGTAATAATCTAGGTACGGTATATATTATGTCTTTTTTATGAGTAAAACTTTAGATAATTTAACATTTGTGAATTAACTTACCAAGTAATAAAATGGAAGTAAAATTACAATTCAATGTTGTAAAAAGAAATTTAAACATTTCAAAATTTTGAAAAAATTTAGAATTTTTCACAAAAAGTACTTTTTCTTTGAATAGCCAAAACTATATGAAGGAGTTGAGTTGAGATCTATTCCTTAATATATGTTTTTGTACACATATGTATCTTTCTTTACTAGAAGTATCAACTCCGACTAAATTTGGACACCTTTATATTAAGCCCCAAAGTTGATGTTAATTTTGCAAATTTTGTGAAAATATCAACTTTTGGAAATTTTTAAAAATAGAAATAAATCCTATTTTGGTTATTTTTTTATTTCACTCATAAATTTACAACCCATAGAGACTATTAGGAGTATTAAAACAGCTGTGATTGATGTAGAACTAAAACTTTTGAAAATGGTAGTCGTAAAAGTGGGAGGAATTGATGCAAGCTTCAAAATGGAGCCATGTTTAAGCCCTTGTAACTCAGAAACTATTTGTTCCACAGCCTTTTAGCTTGCAAAATTGAAAAGCCCACCAGAAGTTGTATTGGCATGACAAATTTGAAGCTTCTACTCCTATTAGAAGACACTTTTCAAGCCTCTCAAAATGAAGGCATTGGCCGATCAAGCCCAACATAGGCATTTTTTGTCGAAGGTGGGGGCCATTTAAGCGACCATAAAATTAAACATTTTTGACTGAGGAAGCTAAAATTTTAGATTTAAGCTATTGAATGGTGTATGAATCAACCCTGAAAAGTTGAAGAAAATCGGAGATGGTCGCCCGACCAACTTTCTGAAATCTGTACCAGTTGAGCTGGAATGACTCAATAATGTTAAGTAAAAAAAAGGTAATTGTATACAACATCCCCCTCACGTCAATTTTATGAAATTGACTTCACAATCGATGTAAAACCTTTATTTATAGCATGTAATTACTTTATTTATTTTTGGAAACCAACCTAACCTAACCTAGAAAAATGTATTTTTGACTAAAAAAAAAGTGCATAACTTAACATATTACATTATCATTTGTATAATTTCAGTCTCAGGTGTACGGGGGCAGAGCCCCCGTAAAGATCACACATTACAAAGTGAACCCTATACTGATCAATTTGTGATGCGTGATCTGTATGGGGGCGGAGGTACCCCTGAGACCTAAATTATACAAATGATAATGTAATAACATGTTAAGTTATGCACTTTTTTAGTCTTCATCTAGGGCAAATGACGAATCAAGTTCTCAAAGTCGAAACTACACGAACATCACATCATAATTCTATCACAAACACGACCAAACTGAGGTATTACCCAAACTGAATCCAATTAGAAAAAAAAAATAGCCAGAACAGAAACCAACCAACTAATTAAGTCGCAGAGTAGCGAAAAAAATAGCCGAATCAGAAAAATGTCATGTCAAATGGATATCGTTCATTAAATAATATCTCCATAAATATGATTGACCGAAATTTTTTTTACTTAAAGGAAAGGTTTTATTTATTATTTTCTACGCATTGCAATAATTTTTATTAGAAACTGAGGTGAGAGGGATATTGTATACAATTACCAAAAAAAATTGGGTAATGGTTCAGAATACAGGCGCCACTTAAGCAAAATTTTGAAAAATACCATAGAGACAAAGTTGTTTTTCTCATTAAAATACGTTGATTGCATATGTTGCATAGTAAAAAAAAAAATGGTTAGAAAATTACTAAAAAAGTGCATACCTTAACATGTTATTACATTATCATTTGTATAATTTAGGTCTGGGGGGGGGTATAGGGGCAGAGCCCCCGTAAAGATCATGCATCACAAATTGATCGGTATAGGGTTCACTTTGTGATGCGTGATCTTTACAGGGGCTCTGTCCCCGTACCCCCAAGACCTAAATTATTCAAATGCGACATATGCAATCAATGTATTTTAATGAGAGAAACAACTTTGTCTAGTATTTTTTTGAAATTTTGCTTAAGTGGCACCTGTATTCTGAACCATTACCAAAAATTGTATTTATGGAGAATATCACGACTTAACCTTACCAACTAATTAGGTTAATTGAATGCCTGGTTAGTAAACTCTACACCCTTGATAATTGGTTAGGTTAAGTCATGATATTTTTGCTCCATAAATACATAATGTGAATCTTACATTTAAACTAATGTACAAGACCTAACCTAAATAACTTGTAGATCAGTGAAAGAAAGCCACCCCTGACCCATTTGGGGGTGGCTTTCTTTCATTGATGCAAAACTAGCTTACATAATGAGCTAAGTTATACATCATTTACAGTAGTGGTTCTTAAACTTCTGCACAACAAGGACTGGCAAAAATTGGTTATAAAATACTGTTGACTGGTAATTGGAGGTAATTATGCAGTAAAATACATGACTTAAGATTGTAGTCAAATCTACAGTATGTTTCTAGTGTATTTTATTCAAATCTAACTCTTTTTGGGATAGTACATAAGTTGGCTGTAAATTATTTTGAAAAAATACTTGGTTATAAATTATAAATAGATAAAGTAAAATGATTTTTACGCATGTAATGTAATGCCTTATGCTACTTTTCCATTATCTGCCCCCTCGAAACCTATGGGAAAATTATTGAATGTTCAGTTAGGTCAACTGTACACCCTTGATGATTGGTTAAGTTGTCTTGGTATTTTTGTTAGTTTTAACAAAATTATCATGACAACCAATCATCAAGGATGTATAGTTGAAAAAATACTTGGCCGTAAATTTGTTAATACCACTTTCTTGTTTGTTTGTGACAGCTTTCTAAAAAAACGAAATGCCAGGAAGACTTAGAAATGATACTAGCCAATGATCAAGGCATGTGAATTTTTATTGTTAATTCTGACATTGGATAATATTCGTTTTAACACCCATTCAAACTTAATATTTTTAGTCAGATATACAGTCAACCCTCGTTATAACGGATTAATAGGGGGGAAAAGGTGTGTGTTATAGCCGATTGTCTGATATAACCGACGGTACTGGTAACCTATGGTATACGTATATGATACGGTAATGGATATACTATATACAGTACTGTGCACTGTCTGCTGAACACAATACATGATAAATGATACAGAAAATAATGAAATACTGTATAATAAAAATATAAAAGTTAGCTTGTCCTTGGCCTTACGAATGTCGGAAACAGTTTGCTTTTTCATGCCATACTCCGCGCACACCTTGGCCACCGAAGCACCCGCCTCTAACTTCTTGATTAATTCCAGCTTCTGGGTCACCGACAGGGTCACACACTTCTTCTTTTCCTGGTTAACGTCGCCAGTGGTGTGTCCGGTTTATCCGATATCCGCTCTAATGGGGTCCGTTATAGCGAGGGTTGACTGTACCTGTAAAGCAGTTCAAATGCTCTACAATGACGGTATTGTTTTGTTCAGGAACTTAATAATAACGGAAATATAGGTCTGTGCATGCTTCTTCCGGTTGATAAACGCGATAGTGGCACCTTAATCCCTATTATTCAAAAACATATACAGTCAGGTAGTATTATTTATTATGATGAGTGGTGCACGTATTTGCGTTTGAGTGAACTTGGTTACAAACATAAAACAGTGAACCATAGTCATAATTTTGTGGATCCTGAAATGGGCATTCACACGCAAAATATTGAATGTATTTGGAAAGACATCAAGAGTTGGGTACTGAGGGTAGGAGACAAAAAAAAAATATTACCCCCAGTATTTTGCTTGGTACCTTTTCAACTGATCTTACAAGCCACAAGAATGGTTTCACCATTTCCTCAAATGTGTACCCTCTTTGTACCCTCACAGGGTCACGGATTAAAGCAGGTTGGTGCTTAGATTTGGTTAGATTAGAGGTTAGGTTAGGTACTTTTAGGTTGGTTAGGTTAAACTATTCATTTCCCAGGAAACTGGAGGTTAGATTTGAATAGTATGCATTGAATAACACCAGAAAAACATATTTTCAAACACATACTCGAATGGGTGTTAAAACGAATTTTTACCCTGACATTAAATATGTAAAAATCATTTTACTTTATCTATTTATAATTTATGGCCAACTTATGCACTTTTTTTTTTTTTTTTTTTTTTTTGTGCAAAACTACCATAATTGCCTAAACCAAACCTAACCTAGCCCTTAAAAATTCATGCACGGATGTACTGAGCCAGGGGGCTTTGATCCTCCCTCCTAGGGCCCAACTGAAGTACTATGATTGGAAGATAACATATTAAAACAATACACCTTTATTTTAAAAATCATGTTACTTCAAAACTAACAAAAATATTGACAACCTGACCAATCATTAAGGGTGTACAGTTGACCTATTCAGGCATTCAGGTTGCACACATTAAAACAGTTACAGTCCAACTTGACCCATTCTACCTACCAACTTGGCCATTAATTAATATATTTATGTAGGAAATTAATTGCTATTTAACCAGAGTTGGTAGGTAGAGTCGGCTGAGATGGACCTACACCATTAAAACAATACACCTTTACTTTCAAAATCACTCTTTAAAAGGGGTTAAATGGCTATACATATTTAGCTATATACTGGCAGGTGTGAATGAAAGATAACACATTAAAACAATATATCTTTATTTTTAAAATTGCTCTTTAAAAGAGGTTAAACAGCTATATACGTGAACACTATGCTAAAAAAGGTGCAGAGTCCTTGGTATTCAGTCCTGCTTGCATGGGTTACAAAACTATTTTTTGGTGTAATTTGATTATTTTCACCAAATCTTCCAAAATTTGCCTGCTATTTTGACACAGAAAAATAGCTGAATTATTGCGATAGCTAAAATACCTAGTGTTGATTTAGCAGGGTCTGAGTGCATTTGTTTGTGGGTATGAGTTGTCTAGCATCCCTCACTATGTCATACATCTCTAATAGCGTTATAAGATTATAGAGACAGTGCAGAATTGCCTGAATACACCAGCCAATATGTAGCTGCCATTGTCCTGGATATTTCACACTGCACTGTAAAAAAAAAGAAAAGAGAGAGTATATGTGATCTTTCCAGGAAAGATCATGAGGAAACACCATGAATACCTCCTCCTTTAAGGTGAGCACAGCACCAGACTTTTGTATTCTTTCTTGAATAAAGATTTTTTAATTTTGAATTGTGGTTGGTTAAATTACTTCCACTGGTTAATACAATTAGGCACAAATGGTTTTGTTGAGACAATTTAAGTTTTGCAAATGACAGGAAGTCATGAACTAGGGCTATGAGCTCCTAAGTGTTACATTCCAACACTTAACCCGATGGAAAACGTGCATTATCCATGAGATGTGCATGCCAATATTCCATGGTAACATGCGTTATCCATGAGATGTGCATGCCAATATTCCATGGTAACGTGCGTTATCCATATGCATTTAATTTTTCTACCGCTTTAATATTCTTAGGAGAATATTACTGAGGAATTTCTGAGTTGTAGGAGTAGTTTATCGACAAATCTTTCAACCAATCAAATTAGTATAATTTGTGGGTGGGGCTAACATTATAAACATTGTCATTTATGCTCTTGAGTAGGGTTTGTTTACGGCGTGGTTGACCTGTGTTTGTCATAATTGTTTTTTATACTTATAAACATTAATGAGTGAAATAGATGTTAGTGACACTGATTCTGATTACATTCCTACTGAGGAAGAGGATAGTGATTGACTTAGTGATTTTAGTGACACCAGTGTTGAGAGTGAATGGAAAAATGAGCCTATTCAATTAGAAAAAAACTGGACTCATGTTCCAAATTTGTTTGAAGACAAAAGGCCATTGGAGAAGCCTCCATTACAGCACTCTTATTCCGGTGTAAATCCAAATATTGTGTTTGATCATGGAAAAAGTAATTGAATGTTTCAAGTTATTTATTGGTGATGTAGTTGCATAATCGTCAGAGTCATACCATATTTTCCTAAGTCATTTTTTGTGGTTTTGAGAAAAGTGAAAAAAAGGGTTCTAAATTAAATTACTTATGACTTAGGAAAATATGAATATTTGCAAATTTATCACCTTTATAGTTTATCCTGCAAGGCCGAAATTTGTACCAAATGATGCACAATTTTTTTTACATGGCATTAGCAACAAAAACTCAAAAATGTCAAAAAGTTACTTAGGAAATTTTGTTTTGACGCTGATGAATTATATTGGCCAGTGTGTAAATGATAAAACAAGATAATTTTTCGAGCCAAATCCTCAACTGAATATAGGCAATATGTAATATTTATCCACTAAAATTACTAAAATTATAAAATTATATCTGAAAAAATATATAAAAGTATTCCCTCTCTCTCTCTCCATCTCAGATCTGTGAGTGATAGTAATTAGGGACTTAACATGCTACTGGAAATAGTATTGAACTTAATTAAACCTTTACTTGAAGTTTGCAGAACTTATTTGGTGTTGAATAACGCAGTTTAAGAGCCCAGTAAAGCCTAAAACTTAAGGGCCAAATTAAATAAAATAAATAGTCCAGCTTCACAATTATTATTTATGTCATTGTAAAACAAATCAGAGCTGGGCACCGCAAACTCAAAATCACTTCCGCAATCGCAAATCCGCAAACTGCTTGCCATTTTTGGTGCCGCAAACGCAAACCATATTTCCAATTTTTACAGTGCTGGGCACTTCCGCAAACCGCAAGTTCCGCAATCGCAATTTTAACTATAAAAAGTATCCAAAACATTAAAGAGGTATAAAAAGTTTTTATATCTTTTTAATGTTTAATGTTTTAGCCTTGTTTTTATTAAAAACAAGGCTAAATAATTTATTACAATAAATCACTATTGTAGAAGAAATAAAAATACTACATATATTGATATATTATATTGAACAAAAACACCTCCTGCAAGTAAATAGTAAATAAATTAAATAATAAATTTAATCATTTGAATTTCATAAATTTTGTGACTTAGACACATTAGAGAAGACTGTACTGTAACTGTAGTAACTGTACACACATTACATTACACAAGTTAAATTAAGTTAACACTGTGACTGTACACAACTTGAACTTACTGTACAACTCAACCCCTCTAGCCTCTACAAGTGTACGCCTCTGGCTTTGTCAACAAGTTCAGTCGTCCTCCTCCAGTAACTGAACCAAATCCAGTTTTAATAAGTCCACATTCCCCTTCATGAACACGAGACATTTGAAGTTGTCAGAGGTCAGGCTGGCCCTTTTGGGAAATTTGCGGAAAGATTTGCGTTTGTGGTCTTAGTTCCGCAATGCAAATTCACTAATTTGCGATGACTTTGCCGCAAACGAAAAACATACTTCCGCAATTGCGGAAGTGCCCAGCTCTGAAACCAATATATTTATTTTATTATTAATAGGGGTTATTCAATAAAAAATATAGTTGGGGTTTTAAGGCAACCTTGCCAGGTACGTATTTGTGACCTTGGTGCAAATAGTTTTGACTGAATTGATAAATATGGGAATCAGATTGCTGAAATAGAAAGGTGCTTAAATCTAAAAGTCCTTAAAGGCATTTTTTTAATCAATTGAACAGTATTTTCAAGCCTGTTCCCACTAATATCTCTCTCTCTCCCTTCTTCCAGGTTTTGACCCTCAATTTCCACTCCCATTATTTTTTCATATCCTCTGTATTTCTCTTAGTTGAATGCCACCTTAAATCACAGTGGAAAAAAGGCTGCTTTTATTCCACTTTCAAATGCATTATCACAATGTGGAAGATTGTGATGAGTAGACGGATGTAGGAACTGATTTTTTGAGGCATTGAAAACCACAAGGTTTTTTTCTGCCCCAGTCAGAGATAGCAGAAAGGTTAGAGGTCAGGTGTTCCATAGCCATCCTACGCAAATCATGGCATGACTGTTGAGAGGAATGCTTTGGGAAGTGGGTGGAGAAGTGGTGTGTGGAATCATTGGCATAGGAGTGAATAGGACAGGAAATGTGAATTAGAAGATCATTAATAAATAAACTGAAAATAATAATAATAATAGATTGAAAGGTTCTGTGGCTAGTTACATGAGTGGATTACAGTAGGGTGGGTGGGTCAATTTTTGTTTTTTTGGGGATTATTTATTTTTTATCGTTCTTAAAATATGCTATCACTTACGAACAGCTTAAAAATAGAAAAAAAATCATGTATTTTACTTGATAACCCCCGTGTACATATGGTTTGAAAGTTTATTGAATATCATAATGTTTATTCTAAGAGTAAATTCCAGTTTATTTAAACAAATCTTGTTAAAAAACATGAAATATCATTGAAGAAGTTAGAAATAGACCTGTAATTGATTAATTCATTACAGAATATATTTGCTAGAAAATAATGGAAAATAATATATGTATATACTTTCACATCACCTAGACAAAATAAAAAATCATAAATTCAGACATAGCATAATATAAATGCTTTCAAGTTAATTGCATAAGTCTCTATTGGAAGATTCTTGTAGTACTTTTTCAGTTTGAAGATATCTGACAACCTGGAAAGAGATGTTGATGTATCTCTTGCATATTCTGTCATTTTTCTCTTTGAGTGACAACCTTGTATCATTCACAAAATCATCTACTTCACTAGCTTTGGTGAAAGGTCCACCAAGTTTCTTCAGGGTGTCTAGATCTTTGTTCTTTCTCTTGTCAGCTGATATGTTTGCTACCTCCTTGTCACTTAATCCTTGCCTCTTAAGTTCTTGTTGCTTTCTGCTCCATTCTACCAGTACATTAGGAAGGGGACCATCTTGCTGTACTAGTTTTACATATACTTTGGCCATAGACTTGCCTTCAATCAAGTCAGTGCTTCTTCCTTTTACATGTGCATGGCTGTCCATAGGTTGCTGTTTTGCACCTCGTTGACTGAACTCATAGTTGATGCTGCCCACTGACAGTTCTGGATGCAAGTTGTTGATTGGTGCTTTCTGTAGTTTCTCCTGATCCATTGATGCTACCTGAAAAGGAATAAAATAGTACTGTACCATGAGGATACAAAAACAGCATCAATTCAACAACAATAGGACTATAAAATTATGTATTGCACTTACCTGTCAAGGGGCTTCCGCATCACAGTCACCAAACTGGAATATGTCTTCACATTTTTGCCATCCAGCTGCTAATTTCTTTATCATGATGCTGAGAACATTTGTGACCCTTGGTTTGTAGCAGTTAATGGCTTTCATGATTGAATTATGGATGTCTTCATTCCACAGAACCATTTTAAACCTATCAGGTGATATGAAGTTGAATGCAGGCTTGTCATTGTTCAGAAGATCAGATGGATCCATTTTGCATAAATCATCGTACAGCGTTGGAAATGCAATCATGATCTTAGCATAATCTGTTGTGCTAGCCGATGTCAGACTGATGAATGGTTCAATCAAATGTATTACAATTAGTGCACTAGCTAGACAAAGGATGTGAATATATTCAAGGTTACTGAATGAGTGCAAGATGCATGCAAGTTGGTTAGTGATGTGTTCATACTTGTTGAGAAAATTAGAAACATCTTCATCCAAGTGGATGGTGATAGCGCACAAGAAAGTAAGCCTATTGAACCTCTCTTTTTGTAGGCGAACAGCAGCATTCTTCTTTGGCATGATGTATTGATCAAAGTCACCTGCTTTGTTCCACTGTTTATGGTCATAATCGTGTGAAACCAATCTCACTAAACAGTCCATGAACTGTTCTGTGATTGAATCATGGGATGTAACACAACTGACAAGGAAGTTTGCAAATATCTTTTCTGGTCCAATAGTGTTATTGATCTCTCTAAACACTTCAACAATTTTGTGATTAAACATTAATGTAGGATGAACTTGACATAAGAGATGTTCAGGTGTGTGATTGGTGTCAAGCATGTCAGATACAATGCTTTCGACCCCAATGTTGTGGCTTGTTGCATCAGTCATCACAAAATCTATTTTCTCAACACAGTCTTAGGATTGAAACTGCTGACTACCAATAAAATGTTCAGGATAGTAACTCAGTGCTGCTAGATTTTCTCGTGATTCTGATACTAGCTGCAGCATTGGGAAGGAATGATATTTTCCATTAATTGTGATACCTTGAACAGAAAATGACCCTCCACCCTGTTTTCTAGATCCATCATCATAATAAGTTATTGTGACTGACTCATCCGAATTCATGATCTCTTCTACTATTTCTGCCAGTACAAAGGCTTCAATAGCTTTTCCTATTTTTTGGCATGCTGATTGGGCTGGAGCTGTGCTTAAATCAAAGTAATGCGCATTTTCATCAAAGTACTTCCAGCTGCAATCGAACATGTAGTTTCCCAATTCAGTAATAGCTGCTGTTGCTTGGTTGTATGATAAATAATATTTGGATATCAGTTTGTCAGCCACTCTGTAGAATGCTTCTTTTATTTTTGCCAGACTTTCACGGATATGCCTGTATTGATGAGGCAACTTGTCTCTATCCTCATTCAAGTTTGCATACATAAATTTTCGTTTTTTTTGATGTTGATGGTATATTTTCTTCAGGGATATATTCATCTTCAGTGCATGTGTCCTCATCTGTTATCGAGCCATCAAATTCTTGGTAAAGCTGTGATACAAACTGATTTTTCTTTGTCTCATCTTGTTCCTTTAGGAGCATCTTGTCCAGTGCAGCTTGCATCCTCATTTGCCTCTCAGCTGTTCTTTGCCATGCCATGTCCACTGAATTATCACAAAACATTTTTCTTGGTCCTTGTTGATCCTCCAGGAACTTCCACTCCATCTCAGTAACTTTAACATCATAGAGCTTCTCTTGGCATCTTCGTGATTTCATATCTCTACACAGTGTACAGGAGATATCAAACAAAGTGGCTGCAACACAGTTGTTGAATTCTGAAATTTCTGCTCATTTTGCTTCAGGCATTCTCTGTGAGCGAACCTGACAGTGTTTTTTGAACTCTTCATACAGTTTTGTTATCTGGTTGACAATGTTACCGATCGACTTTGCGTATAGATTGCACCAGATCCAAAGGTTCTGCAAGTTGTAGGCAACTTTCCATGCAGCATCACTAACAGAAAGTTGATTCTTACCAGCTCTGGCTGGCCTCAGCATGAACATCATCACTTGAATAACATCTTGCTGGAGTGGTAATACACCTGCCTTAAACTGATATAGCTCAATATATTCCACATCTCCACACTTGTGTGTGGAAGCAGAATGTAACACTCTTATTTTGATCCTGTTAATTATTGTAAGTCTATTTTAAGATTTCTTTAG
Organism: Bathynomus jamesi; assembly: GCA_023014485.1. Taxonomy (NCBI): domain Eukaryota; kingdom Metazoa; phylum Arthropoda; class Malacostraca; order Isopoda; family Cirolanidae; genus Bathynomus; species Bathynomus jamesi. Next base: position 1,924,267 of record JAJOZX010000043.1, on the reverse strand, counting down.
CTGTAAATGAGAGAAAATTATTAAACAAGCATAAAAAAGTTACAACTAAAATAATCATGTAATATATACAGTATATATATATATATTAGGGTGTCACTAGGTAATAGGGGGAAAATTAAACGATGGATATTTTCCTATGACACCCCCTAAAATTGTTCCATTTGGTGTAAAACATACGGAAGAGAAATTTGGTCCTGATTGGTCATCATTTAAAGGTCGCCCTCGTCACTGAAAACAAGACCCATTTGTTGACGTCAACAAGCTGTTCAGTGTTCACAGCTTGGGCCGAACCAGATAATAAAAAACAAGGCAATTTGGTGAAATAACGAAAGTAAGACACTTAAAAACGCAAAGAATACAAACAGTTTATTATATAATCAAAATAGAAGACATTATTTGGCGAATAATGGTACAAAATGGAGAAGCAACAAAAGCAAAACTTTGAGAAATAAAATACATTTACAGTAGCAGAATAATTGGTGCTCATACGCTGATCAGTGATTAGTTCTTTCGCGTCCTCACTAATGCTGATTTGTTCGGAGCTGGGTGTTGCTTTCTGTGGTCAGTGACAACTTGAACGAGGAACTGGAGCTGTTCTTCTTTCACTGTCAACTTTCCGTTCAGCTCCTTCACCAGAGCCACGGCCCGTTCTGCTCTGTCGTTCACCACTGCAAGTTTGGAGACCACATCCCGAGCTTGCACGTATTCAGAGTTTGACGTCCATGAACTGGGATGGTGGAGCAGAAAGCAATCTGGCAACTGAAGTTTTGAGAAGAATCCTCGGGTGTTCTTTGTGATCAGTTGCTCCAGTCCTTTGCTGTCACTGAGGAACATAGTATCAAGAACCAAAGGTCGTTTTGGCGGCATGTGAGGGGCTTCTTGATCTAACGCTGCAACCATGCTGCACTTCACTTCCATCGATATCCTCTCATCAAAGAACGCCAGACCCACTGCCTCCTCCGAATGGTACCACAGGTGCGCAGACAGCTTCTTGGTGGTACCATCAGAGATCTTCTTGTGCGGGTATCGAAGGAGCGTCCTCATCAATTCCCAATCATTCAGCGGAGCTTCGATGGACAGATGAGCTGTTGCCCACGCTTTCATGTAAACTAGAACAGAAAAGAGGCAGATATCTCGAATTCCGCATTCCTCAGTGTTCGTCAGTTTAAACTGTCTTCGGAAGAGCCAGATCTTGATGGCATAGAGCCCCTTAGCCATCCATCTCGCCCGGTGCATAGCACCAGGGGCGCGGAAGTTTAGTCCCTTGTATGGAACTCCTCCAAAAAGATGACGGAAAGATCGAGGAATTCCTGATAGTCATCACGAACTTGAAGTGCTTGTGATTTTGCAAACTCAATGAGCTCCGTTCTATGCTTAAAAATAGCTGCTTTGGTGAACGCATCTGTGTCCGCAGTTTGGAACTGTTGCTGGTCAATGCGGGTCCAATAATCATGGAAGCGCTTGAAAAGCAGAATTTCTGGACCGGTAGATACTGAATCTAGCGATGCTGCGAATGCCACCTGTAGCACCAACTCCAGTACATGGTGTCTGCACGCGCAGTGTAACAGGTCACGTCCAACTTTTTCTTCCAGAAGAACACAAGTTCCTCCACGGTGGCCTGTGTTTGTCGCGGTTGTGTCGAAACACATAGATTTGACATGATTGGTCACTCCCCATTCATTCAGGCAATCTATGATGGCATTTGTTTGTGCCAGCGCAGTTCCTGACAGAAATTTTGGCACCCTGAGGAGCTGCTCTGTCCCGGAGCCAGATACAAGAAGAGGTAAGCGGTCAACATATTCTCGTGATGTCAGATCTTGCATGAGTTTTCCGTCCCAGTGAACAGTCAACGGACTATTGCCTTGGAACTCGCTCTTCAGTTGCCGAGCCTTAAGGGTACGGAATTTTTCACGCTGACGATGAATGGATCCACGATTGATGTTGTAGTCGCTAGCATCATGCCCTAAGCTGGAAGCTGCCTCAAACAGCAGATATGTGGCCTTTCTTGACGAGAGTTGCGTGCGATCAAGCGCTGCCGCCAATTCCGATGTCATGATGTTCTTCGTTGCTCTTTGTTTAGACGCTAACGAACCACCACATGCTCCTTTTTCTTCGCTATCATCTGAGCTGGAGGATGAGGACTCCAAAACCACTTCGTTGGATACTGCCTCCATTTCAGCTGCTGATCGCTTTCTTCGTTTCTCCTCTTCCTCCCAATGTCAAGTACAATCTTTGACTTGGCGCTGATGGGTCATGTCCAAACCTGCCATTGAACCTGGATGTCCTTTCTGGCGCTGCTGCTGAAGGAACTCCCAATCCTCTGGGTACTTGACCAATTTCTCACAATCAGCGTGGGCGATGTCAAAGAGACGATCGAGGCGTTCAATGAATTCTTTTTCTTTCGTCTTGTGTGAATCGCTCGTCCTTGAGGCGTGTTTTTTGAGTCCTTTCCACTCCTCGAAGACTTTATCCAGTTTGCTGACGCAGTGTGTCTCGAGTCTGGTTGGAATGTGAGCTTTCTCCCAGAAGGACATCACTGCTCGAAGTGACTTCCTCAACGCGTCACGTATTGTCATTTTCTTTTCATGGTGAAGGTAAAGGAAGTAACCGAATGCTTGCCTGTAGGAAGGAAGCTTGCATCCTTTCACCTCATCAACCGCTGCCCCTAATAGGTATATACACTTCTGGGTTTCCATCACCAGAAATCACGTAGCTGAAATGAGAAACGGTGAATCGTTAAGTATTGTTCACTTTATTTCTCAGATATTCAGACACACACAGATACACATATATATAGAGATATATATATATATAATGAACGATTATGGAGACGCCGCGCAAGCATTAAACTTTGGAAGGCAGGGGCGACCTTTTATAGTTATTCAAATAAAAAGATTTTTCAGTCACCATGTTTTTTTTACCAATGGAATAGATTCGCGGGGTGTCAGCATGAAAATTTCAAACTTTGCATTTAAGTGACACCCTAATATATATATATATATATATATATATACATATATATATATATATATATACATCAGTGGCGACTGGCGTATAGGAGCGATGGAGCGGTTGCTCCCCCTTGCTTGAAACGATAAATATTAATTTAACAGATAAAAAATATATTAATTTTAAGATATTAAAATAAATATTCTTGAAATATATTTTAAAAATTCATCTGGCATATCATGATTCATGAGGCATTTTGAGTAAGCCTTCATACAGTACATAATATTCTAAACTTATAGCATAGCTTCAAACAGCGTACCCTGTTTGAATACAAAATAATATTGCAGCTGAATGGAGCGATAGATTTTTCGCTCAAGTAAATATAAATTATATTTTACGGTTGTAATGAAAATATAAGTACAATCGCGAATTTTTTTTATAATAACAACTTTATTTTTACTAATAGTTACTTCAGTAATAATGATATGAACCATTTATATGTATTTTATTGAAATTATTACTTATTTGTAATTAACTAGAATTGTACGTCTGGCATAGCCGCATATGTTAATACAAGTACTCTTGTGAGTGGCAATTGGATTCGCACTAGCCTATTGTGAGTCCGTGTTGTCGTACAATTTTATGAAATCGCACCCCCATACATTTATACAACGAGTCGCCACTGATATACATATATATACACACATATATATATATACACATCATTAGACGAAAGTGCTTGAGCACCACTTTGTGTTTCTTTTCCCTTTGTGGTTTTATTCATCATAAATATTTTTCACGTGTCACTTTTGTGAAATAATTTTCATATATATATATACAGTATATATAATATGATTATATGTAAATAATAATCATAAAATAATAATCAATGGCAAATAATCAGTTTTTGTGGCTAATATTGTTATTTAGCATCAGCAAACAATTCAGTTAACTGAATTTATGATATGAATATTGTCATGGCAATTTAATAGTATTTTTTTAACGAAACCAGATAAAGTGGCTAATAATTTTCATTGTTAATATCAGAAAAACTTCAGAGGGTATGTATAGGGGGGTTAATGACATCATATATTTGTGAAACATGGTTCATTTTACTTCTTTTGTATGATAGCAACTTTTAAAGACCAGAAAACTGGGGGTCACCATTTCTGTTCCCCCCTGTAATTACAGAAGAACTGAATTTGGTTAAGGAAGGGCTCAAGCGCACACTGCAAATCAGGCAATAACTAAAGGTCTGGTGTCTGATTCTAACCTGACTAAACTTATGACACCAATCCATACTAAGTCACTGTTTTTTATATATATATATATATATATATATATTGCTGTTCTGTGTGATCATCTCACTTCACATGAATGTCAAGCTGGTGGCCCAGCCTCTAGGTCTGGCTTGGTGGAGGAGTGAGTTGCTTTCTTGCGCTCTCCACCATACATAGCCAGGTACACCTGGCTTATTTGGTTCCATCCTGAGGCAGGCATTTAGTCTCCTTCAAAACTTCAACTTTGACCCCTGTAGCATTTCTGAGGTCCTTTGGAAGCTGGTTAAAAAGTCTTGGCCCCCTCACAACCAAGCTATTATCCTTCAGTGTTGAAGAGGTCCCTTGTTGGGCCTTTAATTTGGGAACACTACACATCTTGCCTTTCCTATTTTCCAGCATTGTTTAAATGGTAATTGGGTTTAGTACCAGTTTTTTGATCATTTTCCATATATGTAGATTATGGTGTACCTCGCTCTTCTTTCCAGGGAGTACAGATTTAGTTTACATAGTCTTTCCCAGTAGTTGAGTGCTTTCCAACCATCAATCTTTGCTGTGAAATGTGTGTTTCTCTTTTGGTCTATTAATTTCTTCTTTTTTTTTTTTTATATGGGAATGTCAGGACTGAGCAGTATTCAAGTTTTGGTATAATCAGTGTTTTTAGTGGGGGAATTATTATTGTCCTGTCCCTTCTTTTGAATGTTCCTAGTTAGTACCTGTCCCACAACTGTGCTTTATTTATCACTGATTTTGTGTTTCAAATTTTGCATCATCAGACATTATTACCCCTAGATCGATCACTTTTGTGCTTTTCTGAATTTCCTGTCTATCTGGAGCACAATATGCAGCTTAAGTTCCTCATTTCTACCATATCTCAAGAGCTGAAATTTCTGTGTTTTAAATGTCATGTCTTCTGACCATTTGTATATTTTGTTCATGTCCCTCTACAAAGCCTCCACTTCATTTACATTGCTGATTTTTCTGCTGATCTTTGTATCATCTGCAAAGGATGTTACTATACTGTTGCTGTTTACTCTGCTGTCTATGTCTGTAAGCATGATAATGAACAGGAGTGGGGCCAGTACTGTCCCTTGTGGAATTGAACTGCGTACTTCTGATTCTGATAATGATATACCTTGAATTTTGATGACCTGTAGACATTCTCTGAGGAAGTTGTAGATCAATTTTCCCACTTTGCATGTTATTCCCATATATTTAATTTTATGTGCTATTATACCATGCTCACATTTGTTGAAAGCTTCAGCAAAATCTGACATAGTTGTCATGCCTTCCAGTGCATCTAGGATATTGTTGTAGTGCTCGATTAGTTGTGATAGGCATGATCTACCCGATTGGAATCCATGCTGATTTTTGTTGAATCTTTCCAGTGTCTCCAAGAAATCATAAATTTTCTCTCTAACTATTCTTTCAAATACTTTGGTGAGGTGGGACATCAGTGACACTGGTCTGTAGTTCTTTGCTCGAGATCTGTCCCCTCTTTTATATATAGGGACAATGTTTGCTCTTTTCAAGATGCTCGGTATTTCCCCACTGTCTAGGGATCTTCTCCATATCCAGTATGAAGGTGTAGCTATTTCATTTTTACAGTTTTTAATTAATAATGCATTCCAATTGTCCAGACCTGCAGCTGAATGTCATTTCATTTGTCTTATAGCTCTTGCTACATCTGGGGTAAAATCAGTCTGGTTATACATTCTCCTTGCATTATAGGGTGGAGTGAAAAAATCAAAAGTGCCAGGATCAAATTTGAGGGGGTCTAAATAGTTGTCCTTTGTCCAGGATTAAACTTTAAACCAATTTTGGGTGATTTCGTACAAAACTGTGACTGCTACTGGCCAATTTATACAAATCGTATGTGTGCCACACATACAATTTGTATAAATTGGCCAGTAGCAGTCAGTTTTGTATGCAACCACCCAAAATCAGTTTTAACCCTTATTGGCTAGGGTAAGGGAAGACTCCACCCCACCCATGAGAGAAAAAAAAAGATATATTTTGCATTTTTTTATCTTTATATTTATAATGTATAATATTCCAAAGTCTCTCTGCTTCATTTGGACTATTATTGTCAGCAAAATGCAAAAAACATAGTAACTGGCTGAACCTATCTCTTGTCAGGTATTTACTGAATGTAGTCGTTTTTGTGACACAATCTTCTGACCAATAGTCATATATCACATTTATTAATCCAAATAGAAGACATTGAAATCTAGTAACTACATGGAAACTCTTACGTCTTTTCTGAAAACACTAGGCAACTATTCTTAACTTCTGAGTCAAAGGAGAAAGAAACCATGCGCATCAAGATTTCAAAGCGGGAGGATGCACACCTGCCTCATATGTGGCTTCCCATCATCTGCCAATCTGCTCATATGAGTCTTCCTGGTGGATAAAGGTCAAAGTTTAATCCTGGACAAAAGATGACTAACTAGATCCCCTCAATTTTGATCCTGGCACGTTTGATTTTTTCACTCCACCCTACTGTTCCATGCCATGACCAGCATAAAGATACAAGGGAGATCTTGTAAAAATTAATTTTGTTGGCAATAATCGTTTGTTTGATTTTTCATAATTTTTTGAGAGAATTCTGGATGATCAGGGGGGCTAGCTCTCTTTGTAAAACCTGGTTGATTGGGAGGCCAGTTAATCGAACCCTACTGTATACAGTCAACCCTCATAATACACGGGGGTTAGGTTCCTTAAAAACCCTGTGTAAGTGAAAACTGTGCTGTTGAAGACTAAAACCATATGGGAAAATAGGGATTAGGCTCCTGGACCCCTGGGCACCCTCTCCAAGACCAACTATTTTCACTTGTATGTTACTAATGCAATTCCAAAACATAAAACAACTATTTAGAACAGCTTAAAATAATTCTTACATATGAATACCCATTAGGCCTATGTTTGCTGTTTGAAACACTAAAAAGAAAAACTTAAGATTTTATTTACCAATAGAGGTTGGCAGATGGGCTTCTGAGGTTGTTGGTAGAGGGACTGTAGGTGATATTTACTGGGGTGAGGCTGGTGGTGGGGTGGCTGAAGGTGGTGAAGCTGTCATCACTGTTGACAGGTCATGGAGGCAAACTGATGTCAGGAGGGAGAGGATGGGTGCTCCTCTGGATCAAAAGGGCTGGCAGGAATGGAGGTGGGGGTGCTAGAGGCCAATGGATACTGCAGATTCATTTCTCTCCAGGCATTCAAGTATTTCAAGCTTAGTTTGTAAAGAAATGGGCGTCCTAGACCTCTTTGCTGGTACATCTTTTGAAGTTAATGAACTAGCGGGACAGTTTGGGAGACTCGTGGTGAAAAATAACTTCAAAATCACAGGAAATAATATACATAGTCCTAGCAGGAAATTAAACATTAAAAACTGGCTATAAACATTAAAACCAAAACTGTGCAAAACCATGTATTAGGAAGGTTGACTGTATATTAATAAAATTACCGTATCCTATATGATATCAGTACAGTATGGTACAAAAAATTGATAGTTAAACACGAGATATGAGCAAATAAAATAATGTACATTTAATCCTAGATTTTTATTAGTATTCTATTAATTGAGATTTAAATTTATTTTTAAATGAATGTTTGAAGTATGGTATTTTTTTTTATATCAGCACTTAAATTATTCCATAATTTCAGTCCATTGAAAATGGATGATTTCCAAGATGACAAACTAAATTGAGGAATAATGCGCTTTGATCTATTTCAGGTCTGATATGAGTGAATTTCATGAGTTACAAAATATTTAGCTATCCACTATATGTTAATGATTTTATTCTTGCATTTGCAAATGAAAATAAAATGTGCCAGTTTGATTACATCTTCGATTTTTAGTAGGTTTACCTCTAAAGAATGTACTTAAATATTCATGGAAATCAGCATCAAATAATGACCTTGCTGCTTATTTTTGGATGACAAAGATGCTGTTTAAAGCATTGTTAGGAGAATTTCCCCATACAAAGGTGTAGTACCGTACATTATATAAAGAAGAGTATGATAGTTAATAAAACCTGTTTAGGGATGATGTGTCTAAGTTTAAACATTATAGCAATGCTGCTTGAAATCTTTTTTGAGATATAATTTTTATGGTCATATTTAATATTTAGAGTAGGATGGCCACTAAAGTAAGCCTGATAAATTTTTCTGACTGGGTGTTAATCATATAAAGAATCCACTACCCCACTTGAAATTTCTCAATCCAAGTAGGATATTATCATCATAGATCTAACCTAACTTTTATCAAGAAAATCTAGTCAGTCTTGTTATACTCTCCAAAAATCTGTCATTCCAAGTTGATTAGGACCTACGTCTCTGCCTTCTAACTGCTAAGATTGAAATAGTGAAAAGATTTTCATACACATCTTGATTGGGCTTTTAATGTAGGTAATTATTTTTATTTACAGGCCATCCCTGTTATCCATCATTCCATTATCCATTTTTTGGCTTAGTCATTAATTTTTCTTTTGGGTCCATTAGCCCTGAGGTGAAGCGATGCATATTTTGTTGTTCATTCATCCATTCATTGTCTGAGGCAGCATCTAGAACTTTTGAACTTCAAATCTGCCTTCAGTCTGTTCTCTGAATGCTATACTGGATGGTTGTCTTCTGTTGCTCTGGATATTATTTGGTGAAATAATTGATTAAAGTTATATACGGGTCATTCTCTGTCAGATCAACCAGTGCCTAACACCCTCATCTCAGATTTTGCTGAAATTTGGTTTATAGGGAGTTTGTGGGCCCTGAATCCATTTCTGAAATTATAAGGTCAATCCAACCAACGGTTCAAGAGATATGACCTCGGGAAATTTGAGGTCACTTGCGAGGTCACTAACATTTGGTGACCCATAACTTGGGTAATAATGGTCACAATTATATAAAAGTATATATATTTAGAATCAGAAAATGACAAGGAATCCAAATATGCAAGTTTTAGAACTCTAGGTTGAAAAATAAAAAAGTTACACTGTAACCAAAATTTGAGGTCACGATTTGACCTCTGGGGTATCAAATGAGAAATTTTTTTTTAAATGTAAAAATGAAGGCATAGGCATTGGCTATTAGAATCAGCAAAAAAGGTTTGTTTATGTTAGTATTTTTCATGTAACTAACATATAAGTGAACACCATATTCATAAGTTGTGCGTCAATTCTACCTATTTTTTCACACTTAAGCTCATAATTTGACCTATAGAAATTAAAATTACATTTTTTTATAGATATAAAAACAAAGGCAAAAAAATGTAAAATTGTATTTCACTGCTAATCTACACTGGCAATAATAGTTATAATAGTGAAAGGGGAAGACCTACTTAGAGGATTCATGTGCTAGCCTAATACAATTTTTGCATGCTCGATGCTCTCATCAATTTCTTTTTGTGGAAAAATGTATTGAATTCTGCTGCCTCCTCTTAGGGTAGGACAACTCATTACAGTTAATATATGATGTCCTGGCACTGCACATGAATCCTTGTTTGATGGATAATAATATGCACTTGATCCTGATGACCCAGAGGGATGTAGAAAGTTCACAGTGAAATCATCAAACTCTTCACAATATTCCTCCACAATTCCATACCAAACTTGCATGTCATAAATGCAGCCAACATACTCTCCTGGTTTGACACATTTTAGGTTACCAAGCATTGCAGGTTCATTAGTAAAATGACTTTTCCTTATTCTTTTCTTTTCTCCAATGCCACTTGAAATGGGATACACCATCAGTTCTTCCTTGTTTAGGGGAACAAATCTATGATATTTCTGAGTTCCAGGAATAGCCCTACTATCCTTGAATCGATGTTCCAACCATTCTTCTGCATCTTTCAAATCAGCTGTAGTTACAAAGAAAAAATTTATCTTCTTGCTCAAGTTTTCTTCACAAAACTGAAACATGTGTTCTGGTGTAAGAATTTGCCTCTCTGTAGTTCTCTGCAAACTGGCACGAGCAGTAGCTCTTTTCACTGTTCCTCCAATCCCATCACATGCATTTTTGCCATGGGATGTAGCAAAGAAGTGCCATTCACAAGACAGACCAAAATCCTCTTCATGGTAACAGAGATTTGTGAAGTTGTATCTGTTCTTATATTGGCCAGCACATCCATCTGAGAAATAGTGCACCTTCTTCAATTGTGGGCATCTGAATTTAACATATGTCATAAGCTTCAATATGAATGAGTAAACCATTATAGTGTTGTGTTTTAGTGATGCAGATAAGAAACAGACACTAAAATGGCTAAGTTCCTGGTCTGCAGATGATCTATAATAGATGACAAAAGGGTGAACTGTACACTGTGAATTGTCCCAGTGAAACCCTTGGGCAGCATCCTGGACAATGAAAGAATAATTCTCAGAGAAATCACCTACTATAACTACCTCGCTCTGAGGTGGTAGTGTTTCTTTCAACTGCTTGAAGTACTGTGATTGTTGCTGAGCAACAAAGTGATGACGAACCATGCGGGATATTTTCATGCTTAGGGATGATAAGTATTCATGAAGTGGCTCCACCTTATCAACCATTGTACAACAGTCAACAGTCACCCATTGCTTGTAAGATATTTCATTTGGAGCTGATTTCACACTGTCAAGTAACTCAAGAAAATCCAGGACACCCTCTTCTCTTGGGCAATCATTGCAAAGTTGCATCATGCAAGTCTCTCTTCTGTACTGCAGACACTGTAATCCATAAGATCCTTGTATGAAAGACCTCTTTCTCCCAATGCAGCCAGCTGCAATTTTGGATTTTGATGGTATGTGCAGACACAGACAGAATGAGTCCCACCACTACCGGCAAGCACACAATATGATGGCCGTAATTTTGCAAATGTGGAAAATCCTATTTGGGATTCTTTTCATCATTTTTATATAGTTCAAACATCTCTCTTAAATTCCCGAGGACCAATCGTTTTTGCACCTTCATTGCACCTTCAGCACTGATAACTTTCACGCAATCCTTTTGGCCAGGACACATACGACTAACCTCTTCTGACTCATAGAATCTTCTAACTATATCTTTGTGTTCTTCAGATATCACTTTTCCTTTGCTCATTAGTGGAATCTTCGGAAGGATTCCATGTTCTGATTTAAGTGAATGGCTTCTTTTCACCATGTATGTTGTAGTTTGAAAGAAACTAGCTGTTTTTTCAATTGTGTATGGTGAGAGTGTCAATATTTGTAGTTTGTGATGGTGACATTTGCTCTCCAGGAATGACTGTTTCAATTCATTCATTAATTTGTCTAGATGTTTTTCAGATTTAGTTTCAGGTTTTGAAGTATCACTTACCTCCTCGGTAATTTGAACACCATAACTGAGTTCTAGCCTCTCCTTCAGGTGTTTCTGAGCAGATGATAGCTTACCACGAGCCTTGCGCTTTTTCTGGCTTAATGACAGCCCTTCTGAAAAGAACAGAAAAAAAGGTTTCACACACCTGAATATTAGTAATTAAATATTAATTATAGTACCTTAAATGCTATATAATTGGCTATATAGTAGATCAAACAGACCTTGTAGTAAAGTATAAGTTATTATATTAATTTATTACTTACTTTTTTTAACTGGTGTTTGGTCCAGAAATGCTAGAACTGGTTCAACTGAAGTTGAAGGATTTTCCTTTATCAAGCAATCACTGTCATTGTCCAGATCTTGAATTGAAGAGATGTTACTCAAGCCACTGATAGTAGATGATTCATTTGAATCCTGCTCAGACTCGTTGTTTTCAGTGGTACTAAGTATAGTGGGGTTTTTCAGTATCAGTGTCCAGCAGTTCACACACAACAATGAGTCTTTTTTCACTCTTCCAGCACATTTTTCAACAAGTACATCAGTCACTTTTCTAAGATTGATTGTTATGCGTTTCTTGTGTTTTTGAATAGGGTCCTGGCAGTATTTCAAGTGCCGAACCATTGTATTTTGATCTGTAAAGATATAGGATTTACAATTAGGTAATATATATTTTTTAGAAAATATATAGCTATACACACTTAATATTTTAGGCCTTGATAGTCTCTGAGGCTCATTAAAACACCCATACCCACCAGCCACCCACAGTGCTGGCTGGAACTGTACTAACCTGTAGACAAGGAATTTTGCAACTATCTGTGTTGATTCTGCACTTAGACAAGTAGCAACATGTTTCAACAGGTTTGTTTAGGCTACATGTGAGCTTAGTCTTCCCCTTTCACTATTATAACTATTATTGCCAGTGTAGATTAGCAGTGAAATACAATTTTTATTAAATTCTTGGAGCTTGAGGTCAAATTGATAGCTAAGATATAAAAATTCCTTGAAATGACAAGCAATTTATAAATATGGTGTTCACTTATAAGTTAGTTACATGAAAAGTACCAACATAAACAAACTTTTTATGATTTTTCTATTAGTCAAGAACTCTGACTTTGTTTTTTAATCTATAAAAAATGTAATTTTAATTTCTATAGGTCAAATTATGAGCTTAAGTGTGAAAAAATAGGTAGAATTGACGCACAACTTATGAATATGGTGTTCACTTATATGTTAGTTACATGAAAAATACTAACATAAACAAACTTTTTTTTGCTGATTCTAATAGCCAATGCCTATGCCTTCATTTTTTACATTTAAAAAAAAATTCTCATTTGATACCCCAGAGGTCAAATCGTGACCTCAAATTTTGGTTACAGTGTAACTTTTTTATTTTTCAACCTAGAGTTCTAAAACTTGCATATTTGGATTCCTTGTCGTTTTATGATTCTAAATATATATACTTTTATATAATTATGACAATTATTACCCAAGTTATGGCTCACCAAATGTTAGTAACCTCGCGAGTGACCTCAAATTGCCCGAGGTCATATCTCTTGAACCGTTGGTCGGATTGACCTTATAATTTCAGAAATGGATTCAGGGCTCACAAACTCCCTACAAACCAAATTTCAGCAAAATATGAGAGATGAGGGTGTTAATTTCAATTTTTTTTGGTTGATCTGACAGAGAATGACCCATACAATGGCCTCAAAGCATTCTAATGGTGGTCTAGTGGTTCTGTGACTAAAAGGCCCAGGAAACCTGTGATAGAAATAAAATTAGACATTATTAAGTGTGTTAGAAAGTCATTTTTCAACTATTGAAGGCACTTTATACTTAAGACCTGGGGACCTATATACCCTACTGGCCATCTTTTAGTTACGTTACATATAAAAAATCATTCGCTTGTCTAACCTTGGTCTTTTTCTTCTAGGTTTAAGAACTTACAAATTAGTTTCTTTGACCAAACAGCATGATGAAGTCAGCAATTGACTGGCTAATGGGAAAATCTGAGTCCTTAACAATTAGCAATGACTTGAATCCAGTACCTGCCAACATTGGACCTGAACAGGAAACTTCCCACAATGACAAAGACTCTCCCAAAGAAAACTCAGTTCTTAATGGGCATTTTAGTGGAGGAAGCCAAAACAGAAATAATTCTCTCATAAACCCACTTGAAAAACCCAGGAGACCTTGTGGTGAAGAAATTAGGTCCCCATGGGGTAGAACCCTTACCCCAAAAAGTCCAAGGTATATATCTCAAATAAATCAGAAAACCACACCATCTTCATCACGTGTCAATTCATCTCATGGAAACCCCAAGAAAATGTCATCACCCATATCGTGGGATGATATGAGGTAAGTAGCATAAGGCTTATTAAACATTAAATATGTTTGGCATGTCATTTAATTGTCCTTGGGTAATGATTTATATCAGACTGGAGTGTGAGCTTCAAATTTTTAAGTGAAATGCTGAAACCTCTTCAGCTGGTCCCCCCCCCCCCCCCCCCCCCCCCCCTTCCCCCAAAAAATAAATTTAGAGTGAGTGTGCTGAATTGCACTCATCTGTCCATTTAGTCATCCCACTTTTGTGTCTGGGACATAAGTTTATGAAGCTTCATACAGATATGCATCATCACAAGACAGTCATGAGCAAGAATCTGGTCTTTAGATCAAAAGTCAAATGCAGGGTTTTTGTATCTGAGTAATAACTCTTGAACTACTCAACATGAATTGATGATACTTCATACGCATGAATAATCAGATCATACATGTAAATAATTTTTTTCTTTCTTGTAACCTGATGAAAGTAGAAAATCCTTTCTGGCAGAATACTCCCCTCTTAAAAGGCAAAACTTGTTACATTTTTTTAATTCTGCTTTCCCATCACCCTATATACACTTACCTTTAAATGTTTTTTTTATAAATATGTGTTTTAGTTCATTTTTTGTCTCCTTTTCTTTCTTTTGATCCTTTGTCCATATTTCTTTCTTGTAACAATGCTACTGGGATACGTGACTACTTGCGCCTCTGAGTCAGATGAAGTGTCGTGAGCAAGAACCAGATCCTTGCATCAAAGGTCAAGGTCGCAAATATAGGCAGGGGCATTGATGTCATTCTGACATAGTTTTCATTTCCAGAGTATTAAATAGAATAAAGCCATATGTTGAAAAATAAGTAATTTGCATTGCGAGTACTCGTATTTCATTTATCTTTTAGCATTCATTTGTTCAGGCATCTTTTATTATTTTTTCAAGTTTCTTAATACATTTAATGAGAAAGCAAGTATTTTCTTTTGTGTTCATTAAATGTACTCACCCAAATTTTCTAGCTTTACATCAGATGTCATGAGTCCTGGTTTTGCTACTCGGATTGCCAAGGAAGCTCGAGGAGGTAGAAAAATGTATGATGGATCAAGAAGATATCCAGTAGGTGAGCAAATCTGTTTCTAAAATACATTTTTATTTGTTATTGGAGTGGCTTCTAAGTGAAAATGTGCAATTATTGAGTGAGTTGGGTCCATTGTATATTGATGTAAATTATGTTGGCAGTAAAGTAAATTTTTATACCTACCATTGTACGTACAGCTGTAGAAAGAAGATTGCTGGGGAAAAAATTAGTTTCTCAAAGAAATTTGTGTGTGTGAAGAGAGCAAACTTCTTTCTGAAGCTGCACTTACCACCAATGGTAAATAGGCAGTGTTTTCCAATGAGAAGTTGCAATTTCTGTAAAAAAAATTATAATTGTATTCAGGGTTGGTTGATTTAAATCTGTAGCTATATGAATAAAAAAAAAATGATAAAACGCGAAAACTACTAATCACAACAGTATAGATAATACATAAAGAATGGTAATGAATTTTACTGTTTATTTTTCAATAAAACAAATTTAAAACTTTACTAAAAAATATATACAGGGTGTCCGAGAATTATCTGTACAATTTTTGGCTGTTATTAAAAGTCAACCATGAAGTGTAGAAATTCCAGTGTTGTCCCATTTTACAGAGAATCTCATTAAGTTTTTTCTGATACCAAGTTTTGACAAGTTTTTTAGAAATTCCAGTGTGTCCGAACATTATCTGTACAATTTCATCTTTTAATAAAATTCTTGATAACACACACAAAATTCTTAAACAAGATTATTTAGAATCTGTATTTTCAAAAGTTTCTTTTATTAAAGTAACGTTACAAACATTCGATATGTGCACCATTAGTGATTCGCAAAACATCCAATCGATACTCCAAATGTTGCTATGTACGCTGCAGCATATCCACATCAATTCGCTCAATAGCAGCTGTGATTCTTGCTTTTAAATCATCAATGTCTGTCACCCGCGTACATTTCTAAAAAACTTGTCAAAACGTGGTATCAGAAAAAACTTAATGAGATTCTCTGTAAAATGGGACAACACTGGAATTTCTACACTTCATGGTTGACTTTTAATAACAGCCAAAAATTGTACAGATAATTCTCGGACACCCTGTATATTCCTAAATTACAAATGAAAAGTACAGTATAGCTCTTGAGTCCTAATGCTGATTAAAAGTTTTGAAAATGAATACTAATTTCGCAGCTTTTCAGTCCCAAGATGGTTCCTTAGCTTGGACTGCACATAGGGCAGGTTGATACAGTAGACCCTCACATTAATGTACACTTTGGGGGAGCGTGTGGTCGCTAAAATGAAGTAAAATGAAGTACAGAAAACCCCTACTTTAATGTACCGGGGAACATTAACCCTTTAACGACGGGTGGTACCTTAAGGTCCACCAGAAATAATAATATAAATTGTACTACAATGCCTCGTTTCTATAAATATTTCTACGTGTTTATATATAGATGTCATTTAGTTGTCAGGAAAGGAACCCAAAATGTGTATCATTTCAGTGACTAGTTACTAAAATATTTAGTTTTCAATAACAATAAAATTTATACATTCTGGTAACAAGAGTGACTGCATATGCTGCGGACTCGTCCGTAAAGGGTTAAAGTGAAGTATGGATGACCCCCACTTTATGGGACGTTGAAGTGGGGTTTTCATTAACCAAAATACTTCAGTACAGTTACACATGTATGTATAGTAGTGATGGGACGATACCAAAATTTTTAACGATTCTGATTCCGATTCCGACACCACTAAAAAGTCTCGATACGATTCCGATTCTCAATATTTTTAAATATAATTCTATACTTGTTTTTCTGGGAATTGTCATATTTTACTCTGGTAAGATTAACTATTTACATTATGAGTATGGTAATATAAATTATAATAGATTGGCTTAAAAATAAAAATCAACTGTAAATTGTAACAATTCATTTTAATCTTCTTGATTACACATCATGGATATACAATTTTATACATGTTTTAATGTATAGCTACAATACAATAAAAATGAAATTTGTTATCCTCTTTCATTTAAATTTTAAAGTTTACATTGCAAAACTGGTTCAATTAAAAGTTAAAGAATCGTTTTAAGAATCGGAAATCATGGTACAATTCTCTCGATTCCAATTCCATTAATCGTCCCATCACTAATGTATAGCCCTCGAATCTCCACATTCAACACACAACATGAAAATGCATACATAGACTTACCTACTTATGAACACATGCACATGTAAATATTTATTTTTATGTACTAACCATATATAGTCAATCCTCCAAAATAACAACTCAGAGTCCGCTAAAGTGGAGTTCAGTGATGCTAACAGACTTTTTTAGCAGAAATCTTCTTTAACAACCTGTATTTATGTTAAACAATGTTAATGACCAGAGAGTAATTTAGTCCGTCCAAGTGAAGTTTCCGCTAATGTGAAGGTTGTTAATGCGGGGAATTTCTGTATTTTGTATTCAAAAGTGACATATTTTGGGGTTTTTGTATGGGTCACAGTAGTTACTCAGTAAAATATTTTGCATATACTAAGTCTCCTTCCCCCCCCCCCCCCCACACACACACACACACAAATTTCTAGTTTTTAGTTTTAATTTGCCAAAATGCACATTTTTCAGTAAAAACTCTGATAAAAATTGTTTCAGCTGTGTTAAACTTTTCTTATTTTTTATTCATATTCAAAGAAAGTGACATTTTTTTGTGTTTGAGTATATACTATATATTAAGATAAAAAATAAGGAACAAATTAATGTTATAATGTTTCAGACCAACAAAGACCCTAGGATCCACTCATGGCTGGTCTACCTAACTGTGTTCGTAATCGTGTATTGTGTATACACATACGAGGAAAAGTGTAGGTGTGGCTGTAAAGACTGTACAGTAATGTAGAAATGTGTGTGCACCCATTATGGGTCTCCCATTTAAAGGTGTTTGTGGGGCAAGTGAAGATCATGAGTTTTTCAATACCTCACAGTACTATGGGGGGCACCGCTCGGCAGAGAATCTCTTTAAATGGGGTGTGTAAGGACAGAGAGTATCCCCTAACCCAAGACGCTGCCTCCCTATATCCCACAACACTTGTGTTGAGCTGTGGGATCTATCCCCACAAAGCCTTAATTTTACTACCTTAAACTATACCCTTTCTATCAACATGCGCGTCCAATCTATTCTTAAACATGTTTATAGACGTGCTACTAATTACTTCTACCGGCAAACTATTCCAGCTATTTACTATTCTATGTGTAAAAAAGTTTTTCGCAACTGCTGTCTCGAATCTTCTACTTGTCAACTTACACCCGTTATTTCTAGTCCTATTATATTGAGATATTTCGAAAAAGCTATCTCTATCTACGTTATCAAACCCATTCATAATTTTGAAAACCTGGATTAGATCACCCCTTAACCTCCTAGTCTCGAGTGTAGTCAATTTTAACTCTTTAAGCCTATCCTCGTACGACTTTGACCTAAGAGACGGAATCATCTTAGTTGCTCGTCTTTGAACTCTTTCGATTTTGTCTATATCTTTGCGCATATGCGGATTCCAAAATTGGACCGCGTACTCCAAATGGGGTCTAACTAATGATTTATAAAGAGGAACTATAATATCGCGCGATTTGTACTCAAAATTTCGAGCTATAAAACCTAACACTTTGTTCGCCTTATTGACCGCCGCTGTACTTTGTTTCGCTACTTTTAAATCACCAGTGACTATAACTCCTAAATCTTTTTCCTGCTCTACGCTTGTTAAATCTTTCCCTGACATACTATACGCAAAATTACCGTTACGCGAACCTATATGCATAACTTTGCACTTATCCACGTTAAATCTCATTTGCCATGTGACTGACCAAACAACGATTTTATTCAGATCTTCCTGAATTTTACCTCTATCTTCGTCATTAATCGCCCTACCACCCAGCTTCGTGTCATCCGCAAACTTTGAAACTGTACTGACTAGGCCGACATCTAAATCGTTAATATATATAAGAAAAAGCAAGGGGCCCAATACAGAACCCTGAGGAACGCCACTCGCTACATTAACCCAACACGACTCCGCTCCATCAACGACCACCCTCTGTTTCCTGCCTCGCAACCATTCTTCTAGCCAATTTATTACTACACCCCTGATTCCATGAGCCTTAGTTTTTTCAATCAGTCTTTTGTGCGGCACGGTGTCAAATGCTTTTTGAAAATCTAAATACACTACATCAACCGCCCGATGTCTATCGTAAACGTTAACCACGCTTTGGAAAAATTCTAAAAGATTAGTTAAGCAAGATTTGTTTCGCCTAAAACCGTGCTGCGTATTTCTGACCAGATTATGCACTTCTAAGTGTTCGACTATACGATCCCTAATTATTGATTCCAGTAGCTTACCTACAACAGACGTTAAACTGATTGGCCTATAATTTCCCGCCGCACCTTTATCGCCTTTCTTAAAGATAGGTGTTACGTTCGCTAACTTGAAATTATCTGGTACGCACCCCTCAGAAATAGACGCATTAAAAATCTTTGTTAGCGGCACAACAATGCTATCTTTTAATTCTTTTAGTTGTATGGGATATATGGAATCCGGACCCGGTGATTTACGCGTTTTCATTTTATCAATATAGCGCATTACTTCCCCTTCACTAACGACAATATTATCCAAAATATTACCATTATCAAAAGGTATTATGTCTATGACCGTAGGGATATTCGTTACATCTTCTATAGTAAAAACTGACGTAAAAAATTCGTTTAGCAAGGTAGCCATTTCCTTGTTTTCAGAGACTAGATCTCCATTTCCATTTTTTAATGGACCTAAGACACTTTTTACTGGATTTCTATTATTGACGTATTGAAAGAATCGCTTGGGATTTTCTTTACCGTCACGAGCTATGGAGATTTCAAATTCGCGTTTTGACTTTTTTATTACACTTTTAGCTTCACGCCTTAGAGATATGTAGTTGTTTCGTAACAGATTATCTTTATCGGACTTGTATAGCCTATAAGCCCTCTCTCTACTCTTTATAATGTCTCCTACTCTAGAAGTAAACCACAAGGGCTTGTTGTTTACTTTCGCACGCTTAATTTTGTACGGTACACATTCCTCATTTATAGTCCTAAATACCTTTACGAACGATTCCCACATTAGTTTTGCGTTGGAGTTCCCCATTATGTTTTCCCAATTGACGTGTGAAAATTTATTTCGAAATTTACTAAAGTCTGCGTGCTGGAAGCTAGGAATTTTAGTCGAGTTAGTTGGTTTCGAGTGACTTACTGAGAGGACAAACTCTACCATATTGTGATCGCTATTGCTCAACGGTTCTATTACTTGAAGATCAGTAATTAGCCTATCATCCGTAGTTATTACTAAATCTAAAATACTGTCCAACCTCGTAGGTTCCCCAACCTTTTGAATAAGAAAGCTATCCTCGAGAAAATTAACAAAACGATTACCTTCCGCGTCTCCCTGCATTGTATCGTAATTCACGTTGGCGCAATTAAAGTCACCCATAACTAAAGCCTGCTCACTACCGATTATTCTCTTTAGTTCACGATATAACGCTTCGTCCGTAGCAGCTGTTTGATTTGGGGGCCTATATATTACCGCAACAAGAAGTTTGAAATCGTTGAATTTAATTTCTGCTATAGTCGAATCTATCGGTTCTGGAATTGAGTGCTTTACTTCTATAACGTTCGCAATATTATCTTTGATATACAACATAACACCGCCTCCTCGCCTACCTATTCTGTTTTTAACAAAAAGTCTATAACCTTTAATTTGATACTCCCCTACAAAGTCACGTGTTTCAGTGCTAAGCCACGATTCATTTATCGCAATTAAATCAAAGTCTTTACAAGCAATTAAAGAAAAAAATTTGTTTATTTTATTTCGTAGGCTACGAGCATTTAAGGATAGAACCTTCAAATTGTTTGTAATTGCGACACCTTCGCGAGCGTGGGGAAATTTGTGGAATTTACGCTGGGACCGTTCGGCTTACGGCAGCCTGAAAAGAAGAGACAGTATTATGAAATAGTCTTCCTAAACGCGCAGCTCCAACTTCATTAAGATGAAGTCCATCTTCGAGGAACAAGTCCCTCCTGCCGTAGAAACTGTTCCAAAAATTAGCAAAATACACTCCTTCCTGTTGGCAAAGAGACTTTAGGTTATTGTTAATATAGGTCGCCTTGCTGTAGAAATCGCTTCGTTGGATAATTCGAGGAAGTATACCTGTTAAAACAATCTTATTAGTTTTCTCCCTTAATCGCTCTAATAAGTCCCTGTACCTAGCCAGCAGTTCTTCCGATCTAGAATTTAAAACGTTATTAGTACCGACATGAATAACATACGTTGTGTCCTCGGCGGTACTGTCTGTAAAATGGTCAACATTATTAGTTATATGCTCCACCCTTGCACCAGGGTAGCAGTAACGGCGCCTACGACGAGGGTTTCTCCCACAGAATTCCTCGAGCTGCCCTCGAACAATGGAATCACCAACGAGTCGTATTTCCGGTTCATCAGTATCTTCGAACCCTAAAACAGAAAACTTATTGCTTGTTATTACTGGTAGACAAGGCTTTGCTTTTCTCAATGGGGCTCCATTTCGCACTCGAACGAAGGGTTGGGAACTAGGGGAAGAGAGAGGGCTATTAGTACTATTTATATTATTATTAATAGAAACTGAGGCAGGAGGGGTCGTAACTGGAGTCTCAAGGGATTCTAATTTTGCCGTCAGGAGCATCACGCTTTCTTCAAGTCTCACCCTGGCCTGCCTCTCTCGGTCTAATTCGTTCCTCAGCACTTCCATGCTTGAGCACCACCTGCAAACTAACTGATCATTATTATTAGCCATTGTAAACGTGTAAGCAGCAAATTTCCCTTCACAGCGACTGCAAGTACTTGACGGGGGTGCCATGCTTTTAATTAGTTGAATAACAAAAAACAAAAAACGAGCGTTTGGAAATTAATAAATTATAACGTAGGTCCACCGCGTTCTTGAAACGCAGAAACAGGATCTTGTAACACAAATTTATTACTAAATTAATATAGAATTAAGCTACCGACGAAAGAAATGTTAAAGAAAAAGTATTAAATGGGACTTATCTGGTCGCTGACTTAATCCTTTTTTTCCCACGGTAGGTGACCCTTTTCGAAGTCAGGTAGTGTGTGAAGGAACTCTGAACCTTAAAAAACCACGTTTCTGATAGATTTGAACAACAACAAAAACAAACCAAGGGAATTTGAACCTTATGACTGCACGTTTTCTACAAGAAAAAGAAAAAGACATTACCTAGTGAAGTGCTATTTTGCAAGATGCATAAATTTGAGCTATTTTGAAAGTAACACCATTTTTATTTATTCCACTGTCCTTTCCATTCAAATTTACGCAATCTTTGCCATGATTTCAGTAGGTTAAGAATATGTTTTTTGGCAATTTTTGTAGCCAATTTGTACATAGATGCATTCGTGACTAGATTCACAGCACACTTTCTACTCCTTGGCTGTGATGAGGAAAAGCTGGTATTTTGAGTGGTTCTTGTCTTGCTAGCAAAAGTTCCTTATTGCTAAAGTTTCTCAGAAGTGGAGACTGATAAATTACCTCTTTCTGCCAATTATTTCGGTGTAGTCTGAAGAATCAAAATTAAGAGTTTGAGGTAGGTCAAAGTTTCTTGATTCAGAAAATATAGTTCTTGAGAGAATGATTCTCTGGATTGCAACCCCTCTAACTTCTCTTCTCGAGTCTATCATCATTGATAGTAGAATATTTTTGGGGTTTGCAAAGTATGAGTTATTCTGAAACACTGGTTCCATGATCAATCTGTATGTCTCCTTCAAGTCACGCAGCAGATACCCTAAGTGCCAAGTTAGATGATCTGTCAGATGCCAATGGATGTGACTTAACCCAAAACCATCCTGGAGCATAAGATGGCATAATAATTTCTACTAGATCTTTGAGACCTTGGGTTGGATATGGTGTTGACACATAGTCAAAGAATTCTATTTGCTCTAGTTAGCCAATGAGCATGAATAATTGTACCAGGAGATCTTTCTGCAAGATCTTTGGAGACATTTCCAGATTGAACAGCTAGGCACATATTGTAGAGATAGTTTTGGTCACTGCTTAAAGCATTAACAACATCAGATGGAATTTTATGAATGTTTCCTTTAACAGGAGAAAAAGCAACCACTTTGTTTTGTTAGATCAGTTTTTAATTTATTTCCAATTGAACCCTCGTAGACGTGCCTGAATGGTAGTTAGTTCATATGAAGAAGGCATACCAGCCACTGAACAGACCTATTCAGATAGATTTCAACAAGCTTTATTACTCCACCAATTCTTCCAGTGTTCACAGTAGCGCCATCACACAGTAAAGCTTTTAAAGAGTCCACTATTAGTAATCAGCTCTTCTGCCACACAATGAGCATTTCCATGATCAGGTGTTACATGATCTACAGGGATGGGGTCAAATACTCTTGTATTTGTATTTTGAGATTTCCAATCAAAAGTATTTGAGGGGTCCCGCGTCTTACGGTACCTAAGCACCAAAATTAAAATTTGCCACAAATCATCTCCAAAGTTCAGCAACATTCTGGCAATAGTATCTCTGTTATTAATTGAGCTAGAACGTTCATTTATGGCTAAATTAGAGTTCTAAATATGCTAATGAAGATGATGTTGAGTTTTTGGAATAGATTTTCGTACTTTATAAATATTTTTTTTTTTTTTCTTATTATGCCAAACTTTGGGTGCAATTTCTGGCACAGAATGAGGTGAAAAAAGTAATTCACTTCGTAAAGTTTTCAATCATACTTCTAGTGTTGTAAGGTCATTATAACCCAAACCATGCGATAGAGGAAGGGTGAAAATTTAGTGATATCCATCAAAAACACGTTTTTGCCTGTGGTGGCACTTAGGTGCCGTAAGACACGTGACCCCTCATTTGTATTTGAAATATTTTGAAAAGTATTTAAAATTTCCAAATACTTTTGAAATACTTTAAAAATACTTTTCAAATAGTTATACAAATTCCTATAACATTTTGTCCTAGCTTTCATTGTTGAACATTTAAAAATATTGATAGCTATTATTTGTAGGTTATCTACAAGATCCTTACCCTTGGAAATATACAGTACATAATTGTGCATTGGACTGTTGGTTACCCTGGAACAGAGTTTACATTTAGGTTGCTTTGTGAAATTTAGTTGGTTCTTACTTGAACAGTGACTGGTATTTGTATTTCGCAAAATTTAAAGTATTTGTTTTTAAATACTTTTAAATGTATTTGACCCCATGCCTGATGATCTATATGGATATTTCCAGGCTCTTTAACAATGACATAGTGCTCTTCTTTGATCTTTCCTGCCATGGTTAATGTGTCATCTCTTCTCCCATCAAAGCCAATGCATTCTATTCCTATATTCTCCAATTTAACCCTGGTACTCAGTTTTTTACCTACTTCTGATCTTTTCCTCTCCAGCTTCTTTCTATCAATCATGTTGCCCTGATCCAGGATTCCCATATCTTTTAAAGCAGCATTAACAATTGTTGCTGCTGCCCTGCAACTCACTCTGTAATGATCTGCGGTCACTGCCAACTCTTCATAGGTATATATGTTCTGCTCATTCTCTCTCAACTATATCAGGCACAAAGTCTTCATGCTCTCAGCATTGGCTGCATCCTATGATTCCTGTCATGTGAAGGGACAACTCTGATAGTTTGTCAATTCTGCTTGCAATCTCATTTGGCATTCGTGCTCTTTTTGAGTTCTAGCAATAGACCTTTTCCTCATCAAAGCAGATTTTCTATCAATTGGCCCCAGTTGGTTTAATCTTTGCTTTTGTCCTACAAAAGAATCCCACTCAGCAATTATTTTATCCTTGCACCAGCAGGCATTTCTATCAATCCCTTTATCGTAGCAACCACATGTACATACATCAAACATAGCATCATACTCAGGAACTTTTTGTTCAAAACTCTCATCTCTCTGGTTTACAAGAACCTTGTTCAACTTTGAGGCTGCTTCTATCACTAACAACTTTCTGAAAGATTCCACGAGTACTTATTGCAGGGAAAGAGAACCTTCTCCATATGGTTTCAGTGTCTATTGTGACTATGTTACAACATTCATTAAAAGTAATTTATTTATTTTGATTCAGCCTCCTCTTGTCATCGCACAAAGTTGTAGTGCCTCACAACATCTACTTTTGTTGGTGTCATAGCTGCTGGAAACTCTGAAGGATGTCCAAAGGCTGCATTTGATGACTTTTTCTTGTCATGATTAATTTGACTTAATAATCAGTAATTTAACTTTAAAACCAATAGTTTGAATCAATAACCAATAACCAAAAATAATTTTGCTTAATAATCTGAAACAAAAATAAAATATTTTTTGCAAAAAGTACTCAAAAAAACTAGGGTTGCCAGGCTTTTTTGCACATTTGTGAAATTTGGCCATGAAGTGGCCAATCTGGCAACCCTGCATGATAAAACAAAAAAGTATCCCTAAATAAAGAAGATACCCATTTGATTTAAATAAGGTCTTCTAACTTATTTTTAACATATCTTAAATTGATGTTCAGAATAGGTTCACAGCTTATTGTGAAATCTCGGCTTGAAGAATGGGGAAAAAGGGGGACTGTGTGTGAGGGGTACAGGGGGTTGCACATAGCTCAACTTTTGATATGTTGTTTGTTAACCCAAATGAAAACCTTCACACAGTGTTGTTTTTTAAAAAAGCCAAAACAACTTGTTTTGACCCACCCAACGAGTGCACAAGGCCATAGAAAGAGAAGACTCTCCACCCCTGCAGATGATAGCAACTGCTTCACTACTGACATGCTGTCCTTATCTACATAGATAAGGACAGCATGTCAGTAGTGAAGCAGTTGCTATCAGCTGAGGTGAAGCCATATGGCTTCACTGTGTGACAGCCACCACTCAATTGCTGTGACACTGCTGGTCACATGGTCAGCAAACTTAAAGGCCTGAAATGGTGGAGCTCTGACCTGGAATTTGATCAAGATGGGTATTAGTGGTGGACATTTCTCATTAGCATATTCCATCGCAGTGTTTTTCTCATCCTCGGTGAGTGCCCTTCCCTGTAGAGATGGATGCACCATTTTGGCCAGCAGGTGGCAGGGTTCATACACACCTGCAAAAATATCAGGACTTTTTGGATTTTTTGAGAAATCAGGGGAATATAAAATATTTATGAAATATTTAGGACTTAATTATTTGTAAATATTTTATAAATAATTTAACTATAAATTAATTTAAAATGTTAATATAAAATAATTTAACAAAAACAAGCACATTTGTTTTACATTATATAAAACTTGTGCATTTTGTTAACATATTAATTTTTTCAGCCTGCCATGTGGTTTTTGCACGTGTGTTTTAAGAGTAGTTTAATTGTGTTTAATTGTGTTATATGAAATGTGAATTTTTTTTACACCTTTTATATAATTTTTATATATATATTTATATATTGGGATTATCAGGAAACTTTATTCTTGGACCTGTGTATGAACCCTTGGTGGGCCTTCATGATTACTTGATTGTATCATGCTTTTACCTTCTTGGCCACTTCCTGGTCATTATCAAGTTTCTTACTAAGTTCTTTCCAGATGTCCACTGCTTCTGCTGTTGTACAGGTGTCACTTTGTGTCTTGTCTAGGGCCACAGCTATTGGCTCCAGTCATGCCAACAGCTCTCCCACCACCACTCGCTTCAGCCCTAGATTGCTTACCTTGCTTCTGACTGTTGTATCAATATCCTGTGTATCAACTTCGCATATTTTCATTAGGATTGGCCAGTTATTGATGTATACCTTCAGGCAGTCTGACATGGTATTCCATCTTGTATCTTGAGGCATGATAAGTCCTTGACTGCCTTCTTGGTGGTATCGAGCAGAGGCAAAGTGATTGTTCTGGAAGTACTTCACGACATGAACCACATATTCTTTCACACTCATCATTTCCAAGTCTTGGGCCAGGAGGTTTAGGAAGTGTGCTGAGCATCCATACATTACCAAGTCCAGATGGCAGTCTCCAGCTTCCATTAGTTGTCTCCGCATCTTGGCCACATTGGCTGCATTATCAGTGACTAGGGTATGGATGTGACAACCAAACTCCTGTTCAGCCTTATGGATTGAAGACCTGGCAAGTTCTTCAAGGTACTGAGCATTGTGTGCTTTTTCAGATGTGTCAATTGTGTCCACTAAATGCACACAGCCATCTGTTGCTGTCAGTGTGACACAGATGATTGGTTCATTGTGAACATTCGACCAATGGACCATCCATCCAATGAGAAGCATATAGTTTCATCCTTCAGTTTATCAGCACAGGTTTTTCTTTGTTTCTCATACACTAAGGAAAGATAGTTATCTGCAATCTCTTTTCTAGTGGGAGGAGTGTAGCCATGCTGCAGCTTTGTAACCATTTCCCAAAATTTGGGATGATCTACAAGACAAAATGGTGAGTGTTGCGAACACCATTCTAGCAACATGTTCATCAAACTCATTTTTTTCAGTAGCACTGGTTTGAATAACAAAATTGCCCAACATTGATGACAACTTCCATTTAGTGCTAGCTGACTCTGACAATGATCTTCTAAGAGGAGGAGAAGCTGTAGATGTTAATGGTCCAGTTGAGGTGGATGATTGAGATGATGCTGATCCACAGGTCCTCCCTAAAAGCAAACATTTTTATTTTATTTTGTGTAAATTCAAAAATAGGCATTAAATATTTGACTAATATATAATTATAATACAATACCAATACCGTAAGTATTATCTGTGATTCGTATAGTCCCTATAATGATGCCACTATTAGCTGAGACTGAAGACAGCAATGGCCAATGACAACATAATGCTACATACCAAAGAGGAAAGAGACCTTACTTTCATCAATATTTTGCAAAATAGTTTACTAACTATAGTCTAATAGTCTATTCATTATGGAAATGTCAAATAAGCCCCACCTCCAGCATTATGATGTATTGTGTTGTGATTGGATAATGTGGCAGTATTCCCAGTGGAAATGAAGTTGGTCAATCTATAGCAATTCATTATCTCTCTGTTTTCTAATAGTAAGAATCCTCTTTTAATTGTTAGCCTAACCCAATTGTCATCCTTGGTTTCCTTGTACTCACATGGTGCTCATTCCAACAGCTATTGCACTCTAGGCCTAGAATAAATCTGATATAGATTCAGAAACTGGCACCTTCCACATATTGCAAAGGTGCAGTGCTCTGATCAAGGTGCCTGTTTACATATTTCTTAATTAATTGTAGATGAAGAGAACAATTTATACATTGTGTTACACCTCGCAAAATTCCTAAATTAATCAGTAATCTATTTGTACTAGCAACATTGCAGTTTTATTCCTAGATATTCATATTTAAGTTTTGAGAATGAGCTTTTGTCAACTTTTACATAGCACCAACAAGACAAACATCGAAACAATTGCCACTATTTTAAAACCTCATTTTCTGCTTTCTTACATTGTTTTTCCTTGATCTTTAATCGTAACCAGGTTAAGTTAGATCCAGGTAACAAGCGCTATCGCAATTCAACCTAATCACTACTGGAATAAAGCTAAAATATTGTACTCATTTTGTCAGTAGTAGGCTATAACTTATGTAACCTAACATCTCACTCAACTTGTCTCACTTTTATGTAGCATAATATTTATTATCATTCTTATTATTACTGTGCCCTTTTGGTATTTTAAGGTTAGTTTCTCCCTTGCCTGATGTGCTAGTTTCACACACTTAGGCACTCGGGTAACTGCATAAAACCTAAAATTCCATCTTTGCAGAAAGGTGCTCGAGTTAGCCTATTTAGTTCCTTCTTGCCCCTTACTCCTGACAGCCTAATTAATTGTGTACGTAAAAACATTTTTTTAATAATCTCAATAGACCCTTCTCAGTAAGCATCAGCCTGATCCAGTTAAGGGGATGCCAGTAATAAACTTCAATAAAGACTCTACACCTCTGTCATCCCTTGACCAATGCGAACCACTGTGGATGGTAACACAGTGATTGGCAGTGTAAAAATTACTGGAGGGCTTCTATATTATATAATAATTATATATTTAATTATTTGAGTGTGTAACGCATTAACTCTGAAAATTATCAATTTCTTTACCTAGAATATTGGAGGAAAGTGTAAATTTGACAAGACAGTAAAGCCAAAAATGCTGAAACAAACAAAACTATGTATTTTTATATGCTTGAGGACTAAGAACATACTTGGATCATCTTCCATCAGCTCCTCATCTTCCTTGTGTAGCTGAGAGGCACGTTTTTCATGGTGTTGCTTTAGTCGGGCAACAATACCCTGCAACTCTTTTTTGCACTGTTTACACGTGCCTCTACAGCCCATGCCACTTTTTGATGGTATTTTATCGTAGTACTTCCATATAGGGTCAGACTTCCTTCCAGAAGGGTTCACTCTCGTAAAGGACACGTTAGCTCCTGTTGAATCTCCTCATATCTGGTTGAACAGAATAGTAAATTGTGACATCATGAGAGCCAGTTAACCCATTAACTGCCAACCACAGTAATATCGTAATGATTTAAAACAGTTCTTTACCAAATTATGTTCGAATAAGGTTAAGTAAAAAATCTAAATAAATAGCACTTCAGTATGTGTGACCTCTGCAAAGTGTGGTGAAGCACTGACAGCTGTGCATTATTCAACAGGATGGCACAAAGCAGTCTCTGATAAACATGTCAACATGGTATACTATCTTTTTGGAATACACTAGAGTATATATGTATGAATAAATATGCCAAAAAATGTTCTCAAATGGGAATAAAGAGAGAAAATGAATTAAATGAAGAAGCATAAAAAAGAAATGATATACAGTAAGTCTTCATAGCCTAACTTGTGATTTTACAGAACTTTACATTTTGTATCCAACCTTGAAGATGATGACTTACCTGTTTAAATAGTTAATACAATTACTTCATGTTGTTAGCGCTACAGGAATTTATTGGAATGAAAAGGAACTTTTGACTTGTTTCAGTGTATCTTGAACATAGAAAAAATCAATTTTTTTTTTTTTTAATAAAAAAAAATCACAAACCCTGATTGTATTTCATTGCTAATTGCACACCTTTTGAAGAGCGTATTAGTTTCAGATCTAATTAATTGGAATCTTGTTATCCAGATTTTATAGAAAAGGTACAGTAGCATACAAAACAAAGCGCAGTAATTTAATATTTCTCAACACAATTTGCTGATATTTCATTTCAGGGCAGGAGAAGTATATACGAACAGGAATTCTTCCCAATGTACGACTAAAGGGTCGGTCAAAGCCTGTGGTGATGACCAGAAGAGCTCCCACTTCTCCGCTTCTACCTCTTGCTTCCCCGTCATCTCCATTTTCATCATCATCTTTAGCATCTGGGTTCCTTGCCTCTGCTACCACAAGGTAAAGTTCTCTCCTGGTTGTTTAACAATGCTACCTGTATAATTGCATGGTTGCAAAGCTGCCAGTTTGTCACTTTTTCTCTCACAGGTTAAATTATATGTAATAAGAGCATAACTTTAAAGAACTTCATATGAATATTGTTATTTTTATATAAAAATAGTTTTGCAAGCTTTTTTTTACACACACACACACACACACACACACCACACACACACACACACACCACATTATTGAAATGCTTAAGAATGGTATTCACGCATTATTGAATGTTGCTAAGATTTGTGATTTTGCTCATGAGCTACTTAGTTTGTTTAAAAATGTTGTATATGGTAATAGGAGGGGTGACAAGCTTGACCTTGGTGAAATCAGGAATCACGTGGACCATTTCAAAGGTATATACAGGGTGTCTCAGAAGTTGTGCACCATAGGTTTTATTCAGATTTACGAGGTTTACAAGTCAAAATGGTTTATAAGTGATGTTTAATTACAATATATGTTAGATAAGGTTTGAACAATAAAATTAAGTTTTTTGATTAACTGTACAATACTATCTTAAAATAATTGAATGAAGCTACATTAGCCAATGGTGTCTTAGAAGTCGCGCACCATTGGCTAATGTAGCTTCATTCAATTTAATTATTATAAGATTGATAGCTTTTTGATTAACTGTACATATTATTAATTTTATTATTCGAGCATTATCGAACATATATCGTAATTAAACCACTTATAAACCATTTTGACTCGTAAACCTCTTAAATCTGAATAAAGCCTATGGTGTGTGACTTGTGAGACACCCAGTATATATAAGCAGTATTGAAAGTAACGCCATTACTTATTTTGTAATGGTAATGCCATTATTTTATATTGTAATGAAATTGGTAACCCGGTTACTTTTCATTCCATTTTCAGTCATTATTCATTACTTTTAAGATTTCAATATTTTTTCATATACGAATAATCCATTAATCCTTTAGGCATTTTGTAATTTTTTATTCACGATTTATTGTAGTGTATTCTCTTCAATAATTTTCGTTCTTGTAATAAGAAGTACAAAGAGCAATTTTATTTTGCGGTTTTAGTTTTTTACTTAAGAGCTATTGATCGCTATTAATATTATTTCAAATGGTAAAATTGTTAAATTGTATCACTTATTTTTAAGTATAAGTCTAAAATCAGGTATTGTTTCATTGTATTATATTTGAGCTTAATTAAATATTTGCTCAATATTCAGAAATTCTTTTATAATTGCGATGTAGATATATCATATTCTTACATTGAGAAATACTATATTTTCGAGTTTATTATAAAAGTAACGGTAACTGTAACACATTACTTTTCCATAGAAGTAACTGTAGTGGTAATGCCATTACTTTAAAAAGGTAATGTACCCAACACCGTATAGAAGCAAAAATACTCGGTATTGTTGCTCGTGTCTGATTTATAAATACGCTTTTGACGCAATTCATCATTCAGTGGTAGAACAACTCGCCAATTTGAAGTTTGAATTAATGAATGCGGAGGGCATAGTGGTCAGACAAACACTTGACTCGCTAAATCAACATAATATACGGTAATATCCTCACTCATTCTCATGAAACCAAATCGAGCGACTATGCCTATACCTCTCGACCATTTTAATATATTCTCTAAGATGTAATACTAAAAATTTCCCATCAATTATAATGAAGTTGCTCGATTTTGAAAAAAAATAAAAATTACTAGATTGCTCATTTGTGATTTTAGTTCTCTTATATAAAAGATTTAAGTTAATTTAATATTTATAATTTAAGCACTGATGATAAAAGAATTTATCAAAAGCTGTTTGGCATAAACATACTTATAGTTGGACTAGTTTATTATAAGATAAAGATTTCTGAGAACTAAAATACGTATTTGTTCCATAATACACTATACTACCAAAGTATTGGAATGAGCCAATATCCGAATGTTTCAAATACTAGACCAAACGGAGTAAGCTAGTCTACTACCTCTTACAGTCGGTATTCACGGCGCATAGATAGCTGCTGATGGGAGTTTGAATGGCCAAAATAGTTGGATGTCGTAAGATTGCCGAGACTCGAAAGTTTTCCCAAATCGACTGTGGGAAGCGCTATATGAAAGCGGAATACTGTAGAACATGGTAGTGTTGAATGCTGACCAAGCGGGCCAAACATTGGCAAATCGTGCGTGGCGAATATTGAATTGTGTAGTGAGGAAAAACTGGGCTTGTAGCGCAAAGTCCATCTCTCTCTCTCAGATCACTTAGCATACGGATCTTACGAAAAGTCTCTCTTGTACGTGGAAGGTTTCTGTAGAAGGGCAGCTGCCTGTAAGCCATGAATGCAAAGCTAATTAGAGCTGGGGCCGGCACCTGTAGTTTGGTGGGTGGGTCATTCCATGTCAACTCAGCCACAAAATGGCACTTTTTGCACTCACCCCTTTCAATTTTGCTCATACTTGGCACAATAGCAGATATACATGCCAAACTTAAATTCCCAAATTATTAGAGCTGACTGACCTTTGGTTACTGAGATACAAGGTCACAAAGTTGTGACATTTTGACCTTTTTTGCGTTAAATGACTATTTTCAAAACGGTGTAACTAAAAAACTATTAAAGCTAGAGCATTGATTTTGGTCTCATTTTAAAGCTCTTTAGTAGCCCCTTGTTTATTGTCTCTTGTTAAATATCTCTACTGTGAAAAATATAAAAATCCCTTCAAAAGTTGACCTTTGACCTTGAATAAAAAAAAATACCTCCTAAAAAATTCAATTTTTTTACATTAATACCTTGAGTCATGTACAACAAAATCCCAAGAAGCTGTAAGTGGCTGATAACTAGTTCAATGTATAAAAAATAAATGAAGTTGGCATCATTCTTCAATTTTAGATTTTTTTTTGTCAGTTCATTTATTTAAAAGTTCTGTTCTGATATAGTGTCAGTGAAGACTTAGTTCAACTTAACATTATTAGTTCAAAAACCTTTTTGTGACCTGTGCCAAAAGAAGTCTTTTAAAAGACAACCAGGGTTAAACCCCTCGACAGCCCCAAATCTACTGGAGTAGCGCTGATCCAAAGGCCCAACTAGTATATAAGTACTGTCAACTTTACAGAGTTGACTCCTGACTTCAAGTTAAAGTTAATTTATTTTTACTAAATACATGTATAAAAATTTATTTAATAATTCATTAATTGTTCATTGTTTTCTTTTCAGGATTTTCTTTGTGCTTTTGTGATTTCAGAGTACAAACATGGAACATTTAAAACTGAAACAGAAGTGTGCTGATCCTTTGCTGCGTCACAAAGGTCAGTGTCGAAAGAAGAGTTTGAGAATTGTACCACAGGAACTTGTAAATAAGTTTCCCAATCTGCACTTAACACTACATCACAGACTTTGTAAGCAGTGTAGAGAACATCTTGAGTCCTTGCCTGAGAAAGGAATAGGCACTTTGAATTCAGACATAAATGATGATTCTTCTTGTAGTAGTGAACCACCTGAAGATCTTGAGAAAATTGAAAATGTTGACAATAGTGATGCATCAACTTCAGAGCAAAACCATGAGATGTGTACTTTGAATGCTTCTTTTGTTTCAATTGGTGAATCACCCATAAAAAGAGAGAGCTTGTAGAGCAAAAGTCATATGGAGCTAAAAAACTAAGCAGGGTGACAGAGACAGTTAAGAAGAGAATGGAAACAGTTGCAGGAAAAGAGATTTCTGACTCACAATTTAAGGAGCCATCTGGAGATGTAGACTGTTTAGAAATAATAAATCAACTCGAGGAAAAATTCAAAAATGAAAATACTAGAAGTGATAAAATAAAAATCCTCACTGTATTGCCCAAAAGTTGGAGCATTAGGAAAATTGCTTCAGAATTTAACACAACAAGGCATACAGCATCTATTGCTAAAAAAATAGTTGAAGAAAAAGGTGTCCTTTCAGACCCAAATCCAAAGGGTGGGAAAAGAATTAAACAGGATACTGTTGACACTATTAAAGCATTTTATCTTTCAGAAGACATCAGTAGAACAATGGCAGGAAAGAAAGACTATTGTAGTATCATTGACAATGAAAGAGGAAGGATACATTTGCAAAAGCATCTTTTACTTTGCAATTTAAAAGAAGCCTATCATATTTTCAAAGAAAGAAATCCTTTGGTTAAGGTGGGATTCAGTAAATTTGCAGAATTGCGTCCAAAGCAGTGTGTTATTGCTGGAGCAACAGGAACTCACTCAGTATGTCTGTACAATTCATCAGAATGCCAAACTTATGTTTGTAGGAGCTGAATTAGAAAAACTAACTGCAAATGATGACACACCTATTAAGAATGTACGTCATTGTGTTGCCTTTATGGAATGCAATGCTGCCTCAGACAATGTGAACAATGTGGAGATCCATCAGATTTAAAAAACAGACTACTGGACATATTTACAAACAACTTCATTGATATCATAAATTTTAAAAAGTGGACCAATACAGATCGGTCAAATCTTGAATCAGTAGAACTGAATACAGATGAATATATTGACCAATTCTGTAACCAACTGAAAGAATACCAGATACATGACTTCAAGACAAAGATGCAAGCAACTTATTACCGTGAAACAAAAATGTCTTTGAAAGATGGTGAGGTCCTTGCTGTGTGTGATTTTGCTGAAAATTATTCCTTTATTCTTCAAGATGAGGTTCAGAGCTTTCACTGGAACAATGAGATGGCTACTCTACATCCATTTGTTATTTACTATAAAAAGGAAGATGAGATTGCTCACCTTAGCTTTGTTATTATTTCAGAGTGTAACATCCATAACACAGTTGCTGTACATTTGTTTCAAAAGCATCTGATAAAATTCCTAAAAGATAATATCTCATCCATCGGTTCCATCCACAAAATAATTTACTTTTCAGATGGGTGTGCAGGACAGTATAAGAACTGCAAAAACTTTTTGAATATTTGCCATCACAGAGATGATTTTGGAATTGAGGCAGAATGGAATTTTTTTGCAACAAGTCATGGAAAGGGACCCTGTGATGGTGTTGGAGGCACAGTTAAGAGATTAGCTGCAAAAGCTAGTCTACAACGACCTTATGATGAACAGATCCTTACTGCAGAACAGTTATATACATTTGCAAGTGAAAATATTGTAAATATAAAATGTCATTTTTCAACCAATGAAGAGGAAAGCCAACTTCTCCAAGAAAGACACTCAACTGTAAGGACTATTGCTGGTACACAGAAATTACACCATTTACAGCCAGTTTCATTGACTTCTCTTAAGGTTAAACATTATTCATTATCAGATTATTCAAATATTGAGAAAGTTACTGAAAAGGAAGAAGTTGTGACTGAGGAGAAAATACATGGTTTTGTTACTGCTGCATATGATGGCCATTGGTGGGTGGCATATGTGCTGGAAAAGATACCAGAGAATAGAGAAGTAAAAGTCACATTCCTTCATCCTCATGGCCCAAACCCATCATTTGTGTATCCTGGTCGACCAGATGAATTAATCTTACCATATTCAGATATTCTAACACAAGTTGAGGCATCTACTACTAATGGATGAACATACAGGATTTGCAAAGAAGTTACTTTGAAGGCATCCAAAGCTTTGGCAGATCTACAGCACAGAAAGATAAGAATTCAAAATTAAAATGGTCATGTAACTATATGACGCGTTCGGTGGAGAAGTGGCGAACGCAACATTTTCGAATTATGCCACAAAATGCAGTTAAAGTTTGTAAACTTTAAACCTTTGTATTTTTCCAGTTTATTGAAATGTTGTATGAATTTGAACACATATTTGAGTAAAATATTGTTGTGTAATATGCAGGGTCGTGGAGTCGCACGTTTCAGGGCGGAGTCGGTAAAAAACTTCTGACTCCGACTCCAATTTCTGTGTCCTGTGTCACCCTTAATTTCTAAATCCTAAATACTAACATTTAGGTTATTTAGTTTTTTTGGTCAATAAACCTTATTCATTGATAGCCCCTAGATTAAGTTTTTTTAATATTTTTTTTTACATTTTCAGAATATACAATTAATATTTATTTAAATATAAAATATAAAATTTCACACTTAGTGTGGTGGTGATGAAATGTCTTATTATTATGATAATTATAGAGTGAAACACTAGAGGAGTCGGAGTCGTATATTTAAAATGTGAGGAGTCGGAGTCAGATTTTTAGATTTTTTACAATGTGTGGAGTCGGAAAATTTTGGACCGACTCCACAACCCTGGTAATATGTCGATATAATAAAATGCCAAGAAATTTTACAGTGTTATTTATTGATAGCTTCTGATGTTAACTGGTGTAATCCATTTTTTGGTCCTCTTCGTCGAATGTTGTATTACCTGCTTCAACTGTTTCGGTTTCTTCCAGTTCCTTTAACAATCTTGTACAATAGTTCACTGCAGTTGCAGGCATTAGGTCTGATAATTCTTTGAGATCTTTTATTTTTTCCTTAGTTATTGGCAGCAATTGGGAATACTTTGGTTGCAGTGTCTGCTGGGCTAGATTGAATAAACTGACACTGTAGGATTTTTTCCCTTTCTGCAGTCTGATGGGATGGCTATTATCTGGGGTTGTGCGGTATGCAGTAGATATTACGTAGCCGCCTTTGTGTTGAAAGTCAAATATTAACTTTCTTGCATCTGTAAATTTAGTAGTTGTTGATTTCCTAATGACAATGCACGTTTTTAGGATGTCAAAATCGAGAAAATCAGCCTGTTTCATTTCTACAACTAGGAAGCGCTGCGAAATGGCTGTAGTTATGGCCGTAACATAATCTTTTTTGGTGTAAATAATATTGCTGTAATTATTTTTTATATTTTGTTCAATTTGGCCAAATTGAGCATCACAGGGCATTGTCAAGTGACCAGAAAGTAGATAGATGTGTTCAATGTGAAGCAATGATGCGGAGTGAATTTCTCTGAGATACATTAAAACCTAAATTTTACCGTGAAAGAGTGCAGACTTAACATCTAATTTTTTGCATAGGTAAAGCAAAGGTTTTAAAGGATAATTATACGACAAAAAACTCATTTTTCGAATTTTGTGGCGTTCGCCCCTTCTCCACCGAACGCGTCATATATACACTGCATACATTTTAAGTTGTGATAAATGGAAATCAATGAGCACTATACCTATACATATTGTATGTACATTTTAATATGTTACTTGTATTTGTTAATTAGGTAGCTAGCTAGGTATACATTAAAAATTGTTTTCTCTTCTAGAAATCACAATAAATTGGGTGGCCCACAAGAATCTTGTCAACTACTGAAAACCATCACACACATGCACAACATACAGGTGAGGTGGGTAAAGAACAAATATTTAAAAATAAGCATTTGCTTGTTTGTAGAAGGCTGCAGATAGTATGTAGATATGGGTTGTATTTGTAAGAGATTGAGCTGACTTTAGACAAAAATGGTTACTGACATACAAGGTCACAAAGTCATGACTTTTTGATAATTTTTGTATAAAATGACTTTTTCAAAATGTTGCTTGAATTCATTATTTTTATACATTGAACTAGTTATCAGCCACTTACAGCTTCTTGGGATTTTGTTGTACATGACTCAAGGTATTAATGTAAAAAAATTGAATTTTTTAGGAGAAGGTATTTTTTTTTTATTCAAGGTCAAAAGTCAACTTTTGAAGGGATTTTTTTATTTTTCACAGTAGAGATATTTAACAAGAGACAATAAACAAGGGGCTACTAAAGAGCTTTAAAATGAGACCAAAATCAATGCTCTAGCTTTAATAGTTTTTTAGTTACACCGTTTTGAAAATAGTCATTTAACGCAAAAAAGGTCAAAATGTCACAACTTTGTGACCTTGTATCTCAGTAACCAAAGGTCAGTCAGCTCTAATAATTTGGGAATTTAAGTTTGGCATGTATATCTGCTATTGTGCCAAGTATGAGCAAAATTGAAAGGGGTGAGTGTTTTAGGTGGCTGACTTGACATGGAATGACCCGGGTAACAGTTTGCCTAAAGCGAAGCGGGAATACCGAGGTTGAGGGTTTGACTCCTGATGGTGGTAGTAGCAATAGTCCGGGAGTTAGCGCAATGGGATGCGTTAGTTTGGCCCGAGTGCTGTCATTTTCTGGCTCCCCTCACTGATCATTATTAATCAAAACTGAGTAAAGCGGTGGAAACTCGTGTTGAGTGATGAGTCAAACACTGTAAGAAGAAGAATGCAATATCTCTCCTGAAACTTATTAAAAATTGGTGGCAAGTTTTCCTGAGAGGATTGAGATTGTCACGAAGGCCAAAGGTGGGCCTGTACCCTATGAAATACATTGTTTTGTTAATGTTACCTCTCTACATTTTGGTTATATATATATATATATATATATATGAACACGTTTTTAGTTTTTATTTACCTTTTTGTGTTCTGAAGTATTCTAGGATTGTCTTTAAGGATTAAAGAAGGAAGGAAGGTAAGAACTTAAAAAGGTGAAATTCTGTACAAACAGATATTTTTGGATAAGAGCATTTCCATTGTCAAGTGATGTAGCACAAAGTTATTTCTTTTTATAAGAGCAAAGTATGAGTAAGCCTCAGTAAGCAAGAATCATGGTATTGGTTTTATGAATGAAAATTTGGGTGTAAAAGAATTTGTATATATGGTACAAAGTCACAGGTCAAATCAAACATTCATTTTAAATTTACATGGTAAAACTTCAAGGTTTCACTATTTTGCATTTGGTTGGTATAGTTTACTTAGAATGTTCTCAAACTGAAAATTATTTTTCCTAGTCCATTTTACTTGCATGTAGGTCTAATAAAAAACCTGCGCTGTACTGTATATCATTTTCTTATTACGTGAATCTTGCATTGTAAAGAAACTTTAGTTATTTGTGTGTATACTCTGATTTGTGTCGACATTAGCTACGATAGACATACATTTCGGATTAGATGGTACGCTAACCATAAATTTTCTTAATAGAATGCCAGACATATCATCAGTGGTTTCTGTTTTGGATTCTACACCTTCCACATCTGCCTCCGATTCCATTAAAGATCCGACTAGTGTGCGAGCAGTCGTAGCTGCATTAGAACAAGCGCAGAGTTTAAAGTCTGGAATTAAGAGAAGTAGATACGGGGTGGGTATACAACAAATATTCCATAATTGGTTTTTATAGTGCATTTTCAAGACATTTTGCTATATTATTATAATGTAAGTAAACTCGTTTACCAAATTTACATTAACATAAGATTGATTAAATTGCTTTAATGCAAAATTTTCTTAAATTAATTTTTTCCTTCCATTCAGGAAACTGAAGACTCTAATAAAAAACAAAAGTGTGTCGTAAATTCAACCACTGACCAAATGTCTGATTTTTCTACGTGAGTGATTGGTGTTAATGGCCAAAAATACTTTTATTTTACCAGTGCTGGGCAAGTTCCGCACACCTTCTGCACATTCGCACCGCGGAAGTGTGAAATGGTGTGTGGAGGTGCGCTGTGCAGTCACCTCGGTAAAAAGGTGCGGAAGGTGTGCGGATTGGTCCGCACACCCGTTAAATATGGTAGTAAAGTTATTGATAAATGTAAGTGCATATACATAAATAAGTATTTTTCACATTTGTTACAACTTCAAAGTATATACTATATTAAGTATTAATATAAAATTAATAATATATTAATGGAAACTTATATATTTCCTTACGATAAATCTTTATATATATGTAAATAGGGTGCGGGTGCGGTTGTGCGGAAGTGCGAAACTTAAAGGTGTGCGAAAGTGCGGGTGCGAACCTCCCATTTGGTGTGCGTGTTGCCCGGCACTGTATTTTACTGTGTTTCACTTAGATAATAGTTTCAATACAAATTCTACTTTAATATTTAAAGAAAAATTATTATTAGTATAATAAGTTCGACAGTAAGGGATGAAAGTGGAAGAATGCTTATAGCAAATGGGTCATTCTCTGTCAGATCAACCAGTGCCTAACACCCTCATCTCTCAGATTTTGCTGAAATTTGGTTTATAGGGAGTTTGTGGGCCCTGAATCCATTTCTGAAATTATAAGGTCAATCCGACCAACGGTTCAAGAGATATGACCTCGGGAAATTTGAGGTCACTAACATTTGGCGACCCATAACTTGGGTAATAATGGTCACAATTATATAAAAGTATATATATTTAGAATCAGAAAACGACAAGGAATCCAAGTATGCAAGTTTTAGAACTCTAGGTTGAAAAATAAAAAAGTTACACTGTAACCAAAATTTGAGGTCACGATTTGACCTCTGGGGTATCAAATGAGAATTTTTTTTTTAAATGTAAAAAATGAAGGCATAGGCATTGGCTATTAGAATCAGCAAAAAAAAGTTTGTTTGTTAGTATTTTTCATGTAACTAACATATAAGTGAACACCATATTCATAAGTTGTGCGTCAATTCTACCTATTTTTTCACACTTAAGCTCATAATTTGACCTATAGAAATTAAAATTACATTTTTTTATAGATATAAAAACAAAGGCAAAAAATGTAAAATTGTATTTCACTGCTAATCTACACTGGCAATAATAGTTATAATAGTGAAAGGGGAAGACCTACTTAGAGGATTCATGTGCTAGCCTAATACAATTTTTGCATGCTCGATGCTCTCATCAATTTCTTTTTGTGGAAAAATGTATTGAATTCTGCTGCCTCCTCTTAGGGTAGGACAACTCATTACAGTTAATATATGATGTCCTGGCACTGCACATGAATCCTTGTTTGATGGAT
This sequence comes from Bathynomus jamesi, assembly GCA_023014485.1. Classification (NCBI taxonomy): domain Eukaryota; kingdom Metazoa; phylum Arthropoda; class Malacostraca; order Isopoda; family Cirolanidae; genus Bathynomus; species Bathynomus jamesi. The sequence goes on along the minus strand of JAJOZX010000043.1, from coordinate 1,883,179 downwards.
AATAATATGCACTTGATCCTGATGACCCAGAGGGATGTAGAAAGTTCACAGTGAAATCATCAAACTCTTCACAATATTCCTCCACAATTCCATACCAAACTTGCATGTCATAAATGCAGCCAACATACTCTCCTGGTTTGACACATTTTAGGTTACCAAGCATTGCAGGTTCATTAGTAAAATGACTTTTCCTTATTCTTTTCTTTTCTCCAATGCCACTTGAAATGGGATACACCATCAGTTCTTCCTTGTTTGGGGAACAAATCTATGATATTTCTGAGTTCCAGGAATAGCCCTACTATCCTTGAATCGATGTTCCAACCATTCTTCTGCATCTTTCAAATCAGCTGTAGTTACAAAGAAAAAATTTATCTTCTTGCTCAAGTTTTCTTCACAAAACTGAAACATGTGTTCTGGTGTAAGAATTTGCCTCTCTGTAGTTCTCTGCAAACTGGCACGAGCAGTAGCTCTTTTCACTGTTCCTCCAATCCCATCACATGCATTTTTGCCATGGGATGTAGCAAAGAAGTGCCATTCACAAGACAGACCAAAATCCTCTTCATGGTAACAGAGATTTGTGAAGTTGTATCTGTTCTTATATTGGCCAGCACATCCATCTGAGAAATAGTGCACCTTCTTCAATTGTGGGCATCTGAATTTAACATATGTCATAAGCTTCAATATGAATGAGTAAACCATTATAGTGTTGTGTTTTAGTGATGCAGATAAGAAACAGACACTAAAATGGCTAAGTTCCTGGTCTGCAGATGATCTATAATAGATGACAAAAGGGTGAACTGTACACTGTGAATTGTCCCAGTGAAACCCTTGGGCAGCATCCTGGACAATGAAAGAATAATTCTCAGAGAAATCACCTACTATAACTACCTCGCTCTGAGGTGGTAGTGTTTCTTTCAACTGCTTGAAGTACTGTGATTGTTGCTGAGCAACAAAGTGATGACGAACCATGCGGGATATTTTCATGCTTAGGGATGATAAGTATTCATGAAGTGGCTCCACCTTATCAACCATTGTACAACAGTCAACAGTCACCCATTGCTTGTAAGATATTTCATTTGGAGCTGATTTCACACTGTCAAGTAACTCAAGAAAATCCAGGACACCCTCTTCTCTTGGGCAATCATTGCAAAGTTGCATCATGCAAGTCTCTCTTTCTGTACTGCAGACACTGTAATCCATAAGATCCTTGTATGAAAGACCTCTTTCTCCCAATGCAGCCAGCTGCAATTTTGGATTTTGATGGTATGTGCAGACACAGACAGAATGAGTCCCACCACTACCGGCAAGCACACAATATGATGGCCGTAATTTTGCAAATGTGGAAAATCCTATTTTGGGATTCTTTTCATCATTTTTATATAGTTCAAACATCTCTCTTAAATTCCCGAGGACCAATCGTTTTTGCACCTTCATTGCACCTTCAGCACTGATAACTTTCACGCAATCCTTTTGGCCAGGACACATACGACTAACCTCTTCTGACTCATAGAATCTTCTAACTATATCTTTGTGTTCTTCAGATATCACTTTTCCTTTGCTCATTAGTGGAATCTTCGGAAGGATTCCATGTTCTGATTTAAGTGAACGGCTTCTTTTCACCATGTATGTTGTAGTTTGAAAGAAACTAGCTGTTTTTTCAATTGTGTATGGTGAGAGTGTCAATATTTGTAGTTTGTGATGGTGACATTTGCTCTCCAGGAATGACTGTTTCAATTCATTCATTAATTTGTCGATGTTTTTCAGATTTAGTTTCAGGTTTTGAAGTATCACTTACCTCCTCGGTAATTTGAACACCATAACTGAGTTCTAGCCTCTCCTTCAGGTGTTTCTGAGCAGATGATAGCTTACCACGAGCCTTGCGCTTTTTCTGGCTTAATGACAGCCCTTCTGAAAAGAACAGAAAAAAAGGTTTCACACACCTGAATATTAGTAATTAAATATTAATTATAGTACCTTAAATGCTATATAATTGGCTATATAGTAGATCAAACAGACCTTGTAGTAAAGTATAAGTTATTATATTAATTTATTACTTACTTTTTTTAACTGGTGTTTGGTCCAGAAATGCTAGAACTGGTTCAACTGAAGTTGAAGGATTTTCCTTTATCAAGCAATCACTGTCATTGTCCAGATCTTGAATTGAAGAGATGTTACTCAAGCCACTGATAGTAGATGATTCATTTGAATCCTGCTCAGACTCGTTGTTTTCAGTGGTACTAAGTATAGTGGGGTTTTTCATTATCAGTGTCCAGCAGTTCACACACAACAATGAGTCTTTTTTCACTCTTCCAGCACATTTTTCAACAAGTACATCAGTCACTTTTCTAAGATTGATTGTTATGCGTTTCTTGTGTTTTTGAATAGGGTCCTGGCAGTATTTCAAGTGCCGAACCATTGTATTTTGATCTGTAAAGATATAGGATTTACAATTAGGTAATATATATTTTTTAGAAAATATATAGCTATACACACTTAATATTTTAGGCCTTGATAGTCTCTGAGGCTCATTAAAACACCATACCCACCAGCCACCCACAGTGCTGGCTGGAACTGTACTAACCTGTAGACAAGGAATTTTGCAACTATCTGTGTTGATTCTGCACTTAGACAAGTAGCAACATGTTTCAACAGGTTTGTTTAGGCTACATGTGAGCTTAGTCTTCCCCTTTCACTATTATAACTATTATTGCCAGTGTAGATTAGCAGTGAAATACAATTTTTATTAAATTCTTGGAGCTTGAGGTCAAATTGATAGCTAAGATATAAAAATTCCTTGAAATGACAAGCAATTTATAAATATGGTGTTCACTTATAAGTTAGTTACATGAAAAGTACCAACATAAACAAACTTTTTATGATTGTTTCTATTAGTCAAGAACTCTGACTTTGTTTTTTATATCTAAAAAATGTAATTTTAATTTCTATAGGTCAAATTATGAGCTTAAGTGAAAAAATAGGTAGAATTGATGCACAACTTATGAATATGGTGTTCACTTATGTTAGTTACATGAAAAATACTAACATAAACAAACTTTTTTTTGCTGATTCTAATAGCCAATGCCTATGCCTTCATTTTTTACATTTAAAAAAAAAATTCTCATTTGATACCCCAGAGGTCAAATCGTGACCTCAAATTTTGGTTACAGTGTAACTTTTTTATTTTTCAACCTAGAGTTCTAAAACTTGCATATTTGGATTCCTTGTTGTTTTCTGATTCTAAATATATATACTTTTATATAATTATGACAATTATTACCCAAGTTATGGCTCGCCAAATGTTAGTAACCTCGCGAGTGACCTCAAATTGCCCGAGGTCATATCTCTTGAACCGTTGGTCGGATTGACCTTATAATTTCAGAAATGGATTCAGGGCTCACAAACTCCCTATAAACCAAATTTCAGCAAAATATGAGAGATGAGGGTGTTAATTTCAATTTTTTTTGGTTGATCTGACAGAGAATGACCCAAATGTAGATCTACAGGCTAGATGGGAGGAATATTTTGAGGGTTTGATGGGTGGAAAAGATGAGAGGAGTGCAAATATAACTGATGGGATTTGGTGGTGTGAGAAGGAAATGTGACATAATGCCTGAGAACATAGCCATGGATGAATTGAAAGCGGCGGTTCACAAAATGTGAAAGCGGATGTGGGTTGGATATATGGGGAAATGATTGAGTGTGCGGGTTTGAAAGGATTAGAGTGGTTGTGGTGCATATGCCAGAGTGCATGGACAAATGGGAATGTAACTAAAAACTCTGGAAGAAAGCAACAATTGTTCCATCATATGAAATGAAAGGTGAAAGGAATGAATGTAAGAAGTACAGGTGTATAAATAAATCTGTTAAGTGTAGTGGGGAAGGTGTATGGTAGGAAAGTGATGGAACTATTTTGTGATATTACAGAATGCTTGGTAAGTGATGAACAAGGAGGGTTTGAGGTGGAAGAGGCCGTGTGAATCAAGTGTTTAGAACAAAAGGTACGAGTGCAGATGAAGTTAACAATAGGGAGAAAGGTATCGATCGGGTGTGCTGAAAGTCATTTTGAAGTGAAGACTATAGAGATGCTGTGAGATGTTTACATGAAGATGTGTTAGTACAGACACTTTTGTACGGACGTGAAACATTTACGCGGCGTGAAAAGGAGAAGTAAAGAGTAAGAGCAGTTGAGATGGATAACTTGAGAAGCATGTGTGGTGTGCGCTGAATTGAGAGAGAAATTGTGTGGTTCTGGACAGAAGTGGTGTGCGGACGTTAGTGGAAGTGTAAGTTGGAGGAAATGTGTTAAGGTGATTTGGACATGGAAGATGATAGTTGTAAAAAGTGTTTGCGAGTGTAGGAGGAGCAGAGGACAGATATAGTGAATGATCGCGTGAAGAAGCGTAGACTTGATCTGGGTAATGCCCGAGAGAAGCGGCTGCAAGTTGATTGGAATGGAGGATGTTTGTTAGAGGTGTGCAAGTTCAGGATTTTCTTATTTCTGACAAAACCTGGAAACATCACCAGTGGAATTTAGCCATGTGAGGGGTTGCTGGTCCACCACGATACCAGTTGAATGAATGTGTATGCTTTAGTTTCTACTTTTTATCTCTTTCCTTACTTTCTATATTTTATAGCCGAGCATGTCTGTCCTCTCACTGCAATTCATTTGAGAAAAGTTTTTTTTTTATGTATGTATGTACGTATGTATTGTATATAAAATTTACATTAATGGTTTAATTCCGCTATTTGTTTCAGCCCTATTATGAACCAAGCTTTCAACAATGGCGGAGGAGGAGGAGGAGCAGGAGGAGGCGGTGAAAAGAGAGCCCTTGATCTAAGCCCCCCGAGTAGTGGGGAAAATTCTCCCGCAGAACGACCACAGCTCTCCCCAGAGAACAAACGAAGGTGCATTCTCGACCCAAGAATCGCCTCGTTGTCATCGTCTAAAAACATTGCTAATCACTCCCTCACCCTCCAGGTAAGATTTTAAGCATTTCCAAATTTCATTGTATTTTTTGCTGGAGATCTGATTGCAGTAAATTAGTGTGCATAATTTGTTTGAAATGGCTTTAGTGTTACCTTCCCATTTTTTCCCTTTATTTTTGCGTTTAATGTTTTTCTTTATTAGTCGAGTGGACGAGAGACTCCTTTCTCCATTTATGAGTCGCATCAGGACTCTGACTCTGAGAGTAACAAAAGCTTAGAATCACATCAGTCCAGGCAGTCTGAGAGGTCTTACAGGGGACAGGTGAGCGAGGTCGTGCTCCATTAATACTAGGATGGTTTTAAAGAGCATGGTTTATGAAATTTTAAATGTATTTTTAAGTTATCGTTGTGCGTCCGTCTAGTTCTGGATAATGTGAAGTGAACTCAATCCAAAATGAGTAACATCCGAAACCATTTCCCCACATACATGATAATAGTTGGGCTTGAACTCGGAGGGTCACTTCAGCCTGAATGTTAACACAGTAAGATAGACAGTTAGCTGAATTCTCCTTGAGACTGTTTTTATTTAGATTACCATAGTGATTTTAATTAACCCATTAGACGCTATAATGGCGTACGACCTTAATCCGTTTGACACTTGACACTATAGTAACTTAAGGTTTGCGTCATATTTCGACCAAGCTATATTTAGTTAGCCCGCGAGGGAAACGTTAAAACTAAATTTGAATCTGTGTTAAGAGCAAGATTTACTCCTAAGAATTTAGAAGGGTATGTAAGATCCGAAAGCCCTATTTTCCCTTTCCCCATACGGAGTGAGTTAGTGTGAACTTAGTCACCTGAACTCAATACCACAGTGGGAGTCGAATTCAGGCCTTCGCAGCCTAACACCACTTTCGAAGCGCGAGTTCATCACTAAGTTTTTTCTATCTCTCTATATATATATATAATATGAAAGAATCCCATCTTGATTTCACCTTTATTTCAGAATCATGACACATTGGGTGGAGGGGCATCAAACCAAGATCAGTTCGATCGCTCTGGGTCTCAGACACCTCAGAGCTTAAGAGGAAGTTACGGCATTGGGGGAGTTAGCAATGGAAGCAGCAACTCCTCGCGGACAACCACCCCTTCGAGACCATCTCACGTCTTCTCTTTGGAGGCTCACAAGGCGGACAAAGCCAAGAGCCACCAGAGGCTGAATAAAATGCTTGGCATGTTGTTCAATGTCTCGGGTAAGAATTTATATTAGACGTAATCAGAATCTAAACCTATTCCCTCATTTGGAATGTCTTTAAAAATAACTTTTGGCCTATTATTAAATAAATTATTATTTTACAGATGAAGAAATTCAAGCAGCAAATCAACCCCCCGCGAGTTCTAGTTCAGCTTCTGTCTTAACTAATAATGTATCGGTGGTCAGTCCTGTATCATCTTTCCCCGATCCTTTAACGAGCGTGGCTTTATCAACTCCTTCCCCGTATGGTTTGTTAAAAGAGGCTTTCGCTAAGATACAGTCTGATCTGCCACCATCCGCAGAGCAAAAAACTAAAGAAAAGGAAACGTCAGACGCAGGTGGTACAGATGTGTCTGCTTCTTTTACATTTACTCTAAAAAACCCTAAACAAAGCGAAGCCTTCGCACTCGAGGAAAGCGAAACAAACAAGCCTGAATTGTCCGGCGATCAAAAGGACGCCACTTCATCCGATTCACAGCCTTCTGTTGCTGTTCCAAAGTTGCCTTCCTATCAGGACTCTATAGCCACTTCAATTTCATCTCCCGAGACTCTGACAGTTTCTAATAGTTTAACCAGAGCGCCTACTGTGCTTTGTAATCCTAGTAATTTGGCACCTATTACTGTACAGCTAAGCCCATCCAAAGAGGAACAAGTGGAAGTAAAAGAAACTTCCGCACCTTCAAAAGAAACTTCAAATGCTGTTCCTTTCCTTTCATTTGTTTCTTCCAGCCCTAGTTCAACATGCGCTCCATCTAATCCATTAAAAGCATTAAAAAACACTACTATGTCTATAGATAAGTCTCCTTTATTTAGCTTTGGTTCGAGTCAGCCATCCAACATGACTACTGCATCTACTACAGCTACTGCATCTACTACAGCTGTACCAACATTTACATTTGAAAAACCTAACGTCTCTACGAGTGAAAATACTATTATATCCACTAATATGTTCAGTACAGCTGTTAGCACGATTCCTGTTACTTCAAACCCAACTACCGAAACTGGCCCAAAAATATCTAATGTTTTTACATATGGGGCTAAGAATGAATCTTCCTCTCCAGCAATGGCTACAGGGATAACTGCAGCAGTATCCAGAACAGACAATAAGAAGTCTCTTCCAGGAAATTTTTCGCAGTCCCCTGTTTCATCGTCTGAAAATAAAAATGTTCCCAAAGTGTCAGGGTTATTCAATTTTGGAGTCTCGAATTCTTCTAATTTTAATTCAAAGGACAAAGCACCACTTGTTAGTGAAACTAGTCAGGCATTACCCAATCCCCCATTTTCCTTTGGAGCCAATCTTCCTAGTAATACTACAGGAACTACAGTGCCCCATAATACCAATGCTCTTGTGTCTAGTATATTTACATTCGGGTCTTCACAGATGCAGACGACGACTAGCAATACTCCTACAGTAGAAATGAACACACCTCCAGTATCTTCTCAAACTCTATCAAAGGTATCAAATCCTGATACAGGTTTTAGCTTTAATCCGAGTCAGTCTGGTGCCAATCAAACTGCCTCATCCTCAGCTACAACATCAAACTCGGTATTTGGCAGCACCAATATGTTTACCTTCGGTTCCAATACGTTTAAATCACCAACTGCCCCTCAGACATTAATATCAACATCATCCCCAACATCTGGAATTTTCACATTTGGCGATGCCCCCAGACCGGCATCTCAAAACAGTGTCAAAACTCCATTTCAGTTCAGTGCCACTACTACTTCCACTACCATTCCAACACCTGCATTTGGTAGTAGCATAGGGGGAGGGTTTTCATTTGGGGGAATGAAGACCACTACCCCATCCACAGTACCACAGTTTGGAGCCACGACGACATCCACAGTGCCACAGTTTGGGGCCACGACGACATCCACAGTGCCACAGTTTGGAGCCACGACGACATCCACAGTGCCACAGTTTGGAGCCACGACGACATCCACAGTGCCACAGTTTGGAGCCACGACGACATCCACAGTGCCACAGTTTGGAGCCACAACGACATCCACAGTGCCACAGTTTGGAGCCACGACGACATCCACAGTGCCGCAGTTTGGAGCCACGACGACATCCACAGTGCCGCAGTTTGGAGCCACGACGACATCCACAGTGCCGCAGTTTGGAGCCACGACGACATCCACAGTGCCGCAGTTTGGAGCCACGACGACATCCACAGTGCCGCAGTTTGGAGCCACGACGACATCCACAGTGCCGCAGTTTGGAGCCACGACGACATCTACAGTGCCGCAGTTTGGAGCCACGACGACATCCAAAGTGCCACAGTTCAGAGCCACAACTCCATCCAAAGTGCCACAGTTCAGAGCCACAACTCCATCCACAGTGCCACAGTTTGGAACTACACCACCATCCACAGTGCCACAATTTGGAGCTACAACCAGTATTTCCAGTTCCAGTACATTCACTTTCAATGCTTCTGCTCCCAAACAACCTTCAGGGTTTGAATTTTCTGCTGCTAAAACCAGTTCCTCCACAGGCACTAGCAATATCTTCACCTTTGGCAGTAGTAATGCTCAGTCTTCACCATTTGGTACTCCAACCACTTCTGCAGGTGGTGGATTTGGTGCGATGGCTACCCCAAAAGCACCAACTTTCAACTTTGGCTCTGAGAAAACTACGATTCCTACATTTGGTGCTCAGTCTCCTCCGACATTTGGTTCGCCTGATATTGGAAATAAAAGTTCGGCAAAACCCCTCTTTAGGGGTGTTGATAATAACCCTGCTCCTGCGTTTGGATCCACAAATACTGCTTCTCCCTTTGGTATGGTCCAGACTCAAAATCCTTTTAATGCTAAGTCGCCTGCGCCAGCATTTGGAGTCTTTGGTTCCTCTAAATCCGAGAACCCTCCCGCTGTGGCACCATCCGCATCAGGCCCTGCTCCAGGCCCTGCTCCTAATCAAAACCCATTCCAAATGGGACAAAACGCAAACCAAAGTCTACATTTGCCTTCGGACAACCTCCGTCAAATTCACAACCTGGCGTCTTTTTATTTGGCTCTCAAGGAAATACATCGGCTGCACCTACACCAAACTTTGGAGCAGGTAAGATCTGTGTGTGTGTGTGTGTATGTATATATATATGTGTGTGTATGTATGTATGTAATATATATGTGTATATATATATATATATATATATATATATATATATATATATATATATATCCCCGCAAGGGGGTTCTAAGCTCGTGCTCTTGAGTGCTCTTTGTGCTCGTTTGTACGTGCTTGTTCCTGGAGGTTTCACGTGCGCCCTCCCGGCCCTAGCACCCAAGGATGATGGGGCTCGACCCTGCAGTCCTTGTCATCCTTGGTCTTTTTCCACTTCGACTGTCCCCTCCACCCTTTCTTTTTCCTCTGTCTTTCCTCTCACTTTTTCTTTGTTTTTCCGCTGAGATATGCCCTTTAAATAGAGGCGAATCGGTTCTTCCTGAACTAAAAAAAAAAAATATATATATCCCGTGTCGACTACGGCTGTGTGGTCTACAGTTCCGCCTCCTCTCGGCACTCCGTATGCTGGATCCTCTTTTCCACCGTGGCCTTCGCCTGGCGTCGGGTGCCTTCCGCTCGTCCCCTGTCGCTAGTCTTCAGGTGGACTGTGGACACCCCCCCCTGGCCCTTCGCCGGGGCCTTCTCATGGCGAAGTGTTACCTTCGCATCTGCCGCCTCCCGAAGTCCCTACTCTTCTCCGCGATCTCCCAGGCGCTACCCCGGCCTGACACGTGGCATTTCGCTGCCTCTCTGGCCGAGATTTTCTCGTCCCTGGGGATCCCCCCACCCTCTATTCTGCCGTTCTCCTTCGATCTGTCGCCCCCCTGGCGGACCACCCCTATCTGCCGTTGCCAGGCGCTCCGTGGCCTGCGTAAGGAGTCTCTTCCTGCCGTCCTCCGGTCTTCTTTTCTGGCCCATCTTCCCGTCCATTCGGACGACGTTCCCGTCTACACCGACGGCTCGCGCTCCCCTGCAGGTGTCGCGGCCGCCGTCTTCTCTCCGTCATTGTCACCTACCTCCCGGGGTATCCCCCTGCCGGTTCAGGCCTCCATCTTTTCCGCGGAGCTCTTTGCCCTTCTGGAAGCCCTCCGTCTGGTATCGGGTTGTTCGCGGTCCTCCTGTACCATTTTTTCGGACTCGCTGAGCTCCCTTCAGGCGCTCGAGCGCTATGATTCCCCGGACCCCCTCGTACGCCTTATTCAACAGGAGTACCATGTCCTGCACACCATTCACCGGATCCGGGTCACATTCTGCTGGGTTCCCGCCCATGTTGGTGTTTCCGGTAATGAGGCGGCGGACCGCTTAGCCCGGTCCGCCGCCTCGCTGCCTCCCCTCCCCCGCCCGCTCCCCTTCTCAGACTATGTGCAGGTCTTTCGTTCCTTTTACGATCGCATGTGGCAACAGTCCTGGGACGATGCCACCGGAAATAAACTCTGGTCCATCCGCCCCCGTCTGTCATATTGGGTGTCCTCTTTCCACCGCTCCAGACACAAAGAGGTCGTCCTTGCGCGGCTTCGCATCGGCCATACGCGCCTCACGCACGGCTATCTTATGTTCCGGCAGGAGGCTCCTCGTTGCGCCTCCTGCCAGTCGCCCCTCACCGTCTCTCACATCCTTGTGGAATGCCCCACCCTGTCGTCAGTACGTCGTCGCGCTTTTCCGTTCCTTTCTGATTTCCCCCTCCCCGAACGTTTACGCCTTATGCTCGCTGAGAGCCCTCTCTTCTCGCTTGACCGTCTTTTCCTCTTCCTCTCCCAATCTCGCATCCTATCTGAGCTTTAGGTGGCTTCTCACCTGTAGTCCGCTGTTCTCCCTTTTCTAGTGCCTTTTCTCCGTCTCCGTTTCTCTTTCTCGTATTCCGCCTCGCCATGATATCCGCTACCATATAGCGGGAAATGGCGGTAAACGCCCCAATACAAAAAAAAATAAAAAATAAAATATATATATATATATACTGTATATATATATATATATATATATATATATATATATCAGTTCGAGGATCTTCGTAAACTCTGCAAAACGCACTAATTTAACTGGCTTGTATGAGCCATTTAACTACAGCGTCGCTGTGGTGTCTAACACAAGAAATTTGAATATGCATTTCCAGTTTTCGAAAGGGGGCTTTTAATGAGAGCGAGTCGTAGCATTGTAAATATATCAGTACGTAATAGTATTAAAATTGCTGGGTCAGAGATCATGAATTGTCTAATCAGGAACCATGTTTCATTTATTCCAAAGGCTGACCAATCGGAGGAAGGAAAATGTTTACACCTCACATCCGATACTATTTCGTTAGGATATGTATATATACAGTACAATCAATGGTCATAGTATTGAGAAACATTTGTGAATTTACTGCATAATTTTTCTGAAATAAATTAATAGATTTGCTAGCAATTCACGCTATGCTTTTTTTCCATTTTCCCTAATAGTCAGTGTTTACATTTGATAATCAGGTGACTAAGCTCCACCCACTATCGCTATGAGAGCTGAAGACGTTAAATGAATAGGTGTTTTTGTAGATTTTTATCTTTGTTCCCTTTTCTCTTAAGCCGAAGTTTTTACATTTTCACTTTATTCCTGGATTGAATATCTTCTGAAAATTTTGAACGTGTAGTGTGTGTGTTTGTTTATAATATATATATATATATATATATATATGCAAACCCACAAGGAAAACTCAAAATGATTCCAAGGTCTTTCGTGTATTCAGAAGTACTCCTCGTCAGGAAATGAAGGGAGAAGGTGAGATGACAAAAATATATACAATGGGACAGAAAAACAAAAAGATTAGCACATGATTAACAAGAGTTAATTACCAAACAATGTTAAAATTAACAATAGTAGACAAGATTCTGCTTTCAAAAAATTCCATATATAAGTTAGCTAATATCGGTGAGAGGGGATTTCCCATCGCCAATCCAACGACATGGCATAAAACTTTTCAAACTGAAATTTACTTATATATGGAATTTTTTTAAAGTAGAATTTTGCCTACTATTGTTAATTTTTAACCTTGTCTGCTATAGGTATATAGATGATATTTTATGCCTTTGGCCTAATAATTTGGATGTTGACTTATTTCTTGGTAGGCTTAACAATTTAGTCCAATCTATTACGTTTACGGTTGAAAAAGAAAATGATGGAAGCTTATCTTTTCTGCATCTAAAAAATTCGGAGATGCTTTAATCGGTTCAAATCAAGTTTATCGTAAGCCAGTTACTAATAATAACTCGTGTGCATTTTTATTCTGACCATTATCCCTCGATTAAATCTATTTTCTCTGCTATGCTTCTTAAAGCATTGAGAGTCGTGAGTCCTGAATTTTTAGATTCCGAGTTATGCAATACCATGAATATTGGTACTAAATTGTTATCCTATTTAATTTTTAGATAACTGCTTAGGAAAGCGAAGAGTAGGTATTATAATAGTGTAACTGTAAAGGAATTTGAGCGTAAAAATATCCTTAGCCTACCAAACGTTAGATATTAGGGTAAAACGGCAAATAATTCTAATGCATTGTTTAACCATATGTATATATGCAATCATACAGGGTGTCCCGTAAGTCCGGCATCATAGGAGAAATTCATATTTTTCTATTTCTACAAACCATAATTCATATTTTTCTCTTTCTACAGGCCATAATGTCTGTGAGCAAGGAAGAACGAATCCAGATAATTCTACTCGTAGGAAATCGGAGTCAGAGGCCGCTGCTGAATTTAACAGATTGCATCCAGACCGCGAGCCAATAACACAAGAGTTGTGTTAGCAGACTTGTTGCAAAGTTTAAGGAAACAGGATCCAGAGAAGATAAACAACGCAGTGGACCTTCAAGGAGGTCCACTGACGATGATAAGCTACTGCTATCGGCTCATTTTAACAGAAGTCCCAATAAGTCTCTTCGGCGATTGTCCGCCGAGACAGGAGTGTCAAAAAGTAGCATCCATCGCATTCTTTAGGCTCGCAAATGGCATCAATATAAACTTCAGATCCTACAGATATTAAGCGATGATGATCCCGACCGGCGGATGGAATTTTGTGAATGGGCTACGGAACAATATGCTCGGGATGCCAATTTCCCGTCCACCATTCTGTTCAGTGACGAGGCTGTTTTTTATGGAAATGGTGAGGTAAATCGACAGAACACCCGCTACTGGTCTCAAAACAACCCTCACTGGTATACCTCTTCAAAGGAACAAGGTGCATCTCGGGTGATGGTATGGTGTGGCATTTGGAAGGATCGCATCATAGGCCCCCTCTTTTTCGATGAACACGTCACTGGAGGCACCTACCTACGTATGCTCAAGGAAGAAGCATTTCCCAGTGTCTTGAACGAAGAAGGAAATTTCCCAACATGGTTCCAGCAAGACGGCGCTCCCGCACATTACAGCACCCAAGTAAGGGAATACCCGTACCAACAATTCCCTGGTCATTGGATAGGACGTCGAGGGCCTGTGGAATGGCCAGCTAGAAGCCCGGATCTCACGCCACTAGATTTTTATCTCTGGGGCCACTCGAAAGCGCTGGTATACGCAGAGAAAATTAGGAGTGTTGAACATTTGCGGCAGCGCATTATTGGGGCATGTAACACCATTACTCCTGACATCATTCACCGTGTGCTTGCTAACTGGGTATCACGTCTGAATTGTGTATTGAAAACAACGGTGGACATATTGAGCACGTTCTGTAAATAAAAGCTTTTGTTTTGACTTTTTTTTATTTTTATGATGCCGCCGGTCTTATGGGACACCCTGTAGTATCAAGTGGGACAGTTCTAAAGCTCTCGTTAAAAACATAATTGAAAGGAATATTCTAGAATGTGCACTTATCCATTTTTAAAATAATTTCAATAACAGTGTGTGAATGTATAAAATTGACAATATCCTGTTAAAATACCTTTTTCCTCTAATCAACTCTTGTTAATCATGCGCTAATCTTTTTTGTTTTTCTGTCCCGTTATATATATTTTTGTCATCTCGCCTTCTCCCATCATTCCCTGCCGAGGTGTACTTCTGAATACACGAAAGACCTCGGAATTATTTTTTTCTTTTTCCTTGTGGGTTTGCATCATTCATTCATTCATTCATTCATTTCGTGTTTGTGAAATTCATCCCATATACGATATATTGGGGCGTATAAGTCTACGGTCCATATTAGTTGATCCCCTAACTTTCAATTTCACATTTAGATTTTAGCCTATTCTGGGTGTTTAAGTCGACCACCAACTTGCCAACATAAAAAGTAAAATTTGTAAAAACCTCGTACAAATTAGTTATCAAATCCTTCATCATCATAATCATCGTCTGACATCATAAGTTCATCATATACGTCCTGAGATACATTTGCGAGTGCTTCGTCATATGGATCCAATTCAGATGTTGACCAAAAGCGAGCTAATGCAGGACTGAGGACCTATGACAGGTAGACCCGTCTTTAAATACGAGCTAAAATGGAAAGTGGAAGGTTATTTTTTTAGACTGGGCCTATAAGTCGACTCTACTTTAGGGGCATAATTTTAAACTTAAAATACCGACTTATACTCCCCAATGTACCGTGTGTGTATATTATATATATATATATGTGTATATATATATATATATATATTATATATATATATACGCAAGGGGGGTTCTAAGCTCGTGCTCTTGAGTGCTCTTTGTGCTCGTTTGTACGTGCTTGTTCCTGGAGGTTTCACGTGCGCCCTCCCGGCCCTAGCACCCAAGGATGATGGGGCTCGACCCTACAGTCCTTGTCATCTTTGGTCTTTTTCCACTTCGACTGCCCCCTCCACCCTTTCTTTTTCCTCTGTCTTTCCTCGCCCTTTTTCTTTGTTTTTCCGCCGAGATATGCCCTTTTAAATAGAAGCGAATCGGTTCTTCCCAAACTTAGAAAAAAAATAATATATATATATAATATATATATATATATATATATATATATATTATTTCACGAAAGTAACACGTGAAAAATATTTGAAAAACCACGAAGGAAAGGAAACAGAATGGTGCTCAAGCGCTTTCGTCTAATGGCATCCACAGGAACACTGAAATAAATAGTGTTCGAGACTATATAGGTCACAAAAAAAATTATTAATATACAGACATGCAAGAAGTAAATAGACACCCTTAATTTTATGGTAAAATGTATGCATCCAATTTTTTTGCCATTATTATGACTAATATTCGTTTCCTACATTTCTATCCTTGAAGAAGGACTTATGCCAATATTCTCAAGTGGTCAAATTGAGAAAGACAGCTGCCTGTTCATGGAAGATGGAGCCCCATGCCACACTGCAAAAAAGACGAAAGAATGGGAGGAGCGAAATGGTATCAAACGACTTCCTTGGCCGAGTCAGTCCCCTGACATGAACCCCATAGAACACGTGTGGGCAATACTAGACAAGACTTTACATAAAAAGCCCAAAAAACCAGCAACACGATCAGAATTGTTGAATCTTTTACGCCAAATTGTTACATCAAAATCTGGGCTGTCTATTTACTTCTTACATGTCTCTGTATATATATCTATACACACACCCTCGATTAGGTACTCCGGCTTGCCGGGCCGAGGGGGCTCGCACACCTCGTGGGTTGTTGGGGTTTCCTCAACTCGCGGGGTGTGGGCGAAGAGTTACCTAGTTGCGTTCCCCCCCCCCCTTCTTTTTGCTCCCCTTTTTTTCCGTATCTCCTGGAATTTATCTTGTCTTGACTCGGTCTTGGGCTTCTGTCAATTGTAGTATCTCCCCCTCCCCTCTCTTTGTATTTTTCAGTCTTGGGGTCATCGGGTGCATCGCTCCGTGGCTGAGCCGTGCTCGGGGGATGGTTGGGCGCCCAGACCGCTGCTGCGTCTGTATTGGGTCTGCTAGGCCCTTAACGGACAAATCTCCGGAGAGCCAATCTACTGTTTTTAAAACGACAGTCAGGTTGGGGGGTCGGGCTACCCGGGACGTTGGGCCTGCGCCTTGGAGGATGTAGCGGCGGACTGGTGCATTGCCTTGGGTCCGAGGCTGTCTTTCTTGTAATTCTATTGTTTATGGGTACAATTTCAAAACTTAATCCCCTCTTGTTAACGACTCTGGCCCGTCCTTGGATTTGGATAAGACTTCTACTTCTGGTCGTTCAGCGGCCTCCGCTGGATTGACCTTAAAGCCGTATGGCCCCCTCTCGTCCTCTGCGGCGTCTGGCTCTCGTGGTGGCCGTAGGGCGGTCTTCGCGGCCCTCGTTCTCTCGCCCACTCTCGGTTACCGTCACACATGGACCATTGGACCTGTCTCTGCTGTCAATTTCTGTCCGGTGGACAGGTTCCTTGTTCTCCGCCCTTCCGCTGGCTCCGTTCCGGACAACTCGGAACGGGTGTTTCAGCGTTTTAAGACGGTAGGGATTCCCTGCCGTTACGATATCCGCCCTCTGAAGGATGGGTCTCTTCTTTTGAAGTCCCGTTCTTCGGGGGTGACTGAGTCCCTTCTACAGTTGCAGAGTTTCTGTGACTCCCGATCCGCAACTGAATAGCTGTCAGGGCACTATTTTCGCTTCCCGTCTGCTGTCAATCCCGGTTGGCGAGTTGCAGGAGGATCTTGCCCCCCAGGGGGTAACGAAGGTCTTCGCTTTTCGTCGCGCCGAGATGGTGCTCTTATCCCGTCCGCTCGTCTGCTCCTGAACTTTGACTCCCTTGTGCCTCTGGAGCGTGGGTGATCGCCGGTCGTGCGAGTTTTCGGTGCGGCCGTATGTGTCTGACCCGGTTCGTTGCTTTGGCTGCAACCGGTTCGGCCATGTTAGCTCTGCGTGCCGCCGTGAGGGTAAGCTATGTGTCCGCTGAGGTGGGCCTGCGCACCCTCCCCCATGCACGAAGGCCCCGCGGTGCTCGAACTGCTCGGGGGCCCACCCTTCCTTCTCTCGGGACTGCCCCGTTTTCAAGTTTGAATTCGAGGTGCGGTCCTTAAGGACTACCGAATTCCTTAATGCGCGGGAGGCGCGCGATAGGGTCCGTGACCGGGAGCCGCGGCGGGGGTTGTCCTATGCTGCGGCTCTTGGCTCCGGCGGGTCCTCGGGCCCTTCCCGTGCTACCCCGGCGCCTACTGGAGTGGTCACCTCCCGGTGCTCCAACTAGTGTCCGGGTGGTGGTTGAGGTACACCGCCCCATGACACCCTCGATTATTGACTCGGTTCCCACGGTGGACCCGGTCGAGAGGGGCCTGGCCCTTCATGGAGTTTCTCTCCCTTCAGCTCCTGCTGAGAGTGGTCGGGTCTCTCTCCTGGATCTACTTTCACCTGGATCTTTCCTACCCCCCCGTCAGCGCTTGTCTGGTGTGACGAGCCCTCGAACATCTGGTTCTCCCTGCCCCACCTCTGGTGGGGAGTCGGGGGTTTCGGCTGGGCCCGTCTCGTCTCCTCCCCCCCCCCCTCTGAACTCCCTGTTCCACTTTCCCACGGGTGAGGCAGCCGCGGAGTCTGTGGCCTCCTGTAATCGGAATCCTCGTCTCCCGGGCTTTCCCCCTGTGGCCCCTACCCTCCCCGTCCGGGGTGAGTCGGGAAAGCCGATTCCGTCCCTGGTTACAGACCGTTGAGTTTGCTGCTCAGCTTGGTCCGTGGCTATTTCTTTGCTTCTTATAATGCCCCTTCCCCTTACAGTTCCATTTTGCATTGGAACTGTAGGGGGCTTTTAGCTAACTGGGAGAACCTTGCCTCCCTGCGTTTGTCTCCAGGAGACTATCCTGGCTGCGCCGGGGCTCCCTCGCCTCTCTGGCTATGTTGGTTTCCCTTGCACCCCGGATGAGCACACACGCCGGCGGGGTGCGGCGATTTATGTCCATCATTCGTTACCCTCGCGAGGTGTGCCTCTTCGTACTTTCCTTGCAGGCTGTGGCTGTGCGGCTCTTTTTAGATCGCCAGTACACTGCCTGCTCGATTTATATTCCTCCTCGCGACGCGGTTCGCGAGTTGGTGTTGCAACTGCCTCGACCGTTTCTCCTCCTCGGGGAGATGTCCGGTCGACTAATGTTGCTGGTATGTTGCTCTCCTTAATGGAGGAACTTTCCTTCACGTGCCTCAATTCCGGCGAACCTACCTATTTCCACGAACCCACGGGTTCATCTACCTGTATTGATTTCTCCTTGGTGTCCCTCGATGCCTTACTCGATTTTTCGTGGATGGTGTTGGGGGACTCTTATGGCAGTGATCATTACCCAGTTTCTCTTGAGCCGGTCGGACCGCAGCTGGGTGTCTCGTCTCGACCGAGGTGGTGCCTGGCGTGGGCTGACTGGCCATCCTTCAGAGCTCGTTCTGTCATTGCCCGTTCCGTGTTGGACTTTGGCTCCGTGGATGAGGGCTTGGAGTTCTTCGAGCGGGTGGTGATGGGCGTCGCGGAGGACTGTATTCCTTGATCTTCCGGTAACCCGCGGACACGTAGTGTCCCGTGGTAGACTCCAGCATGTCACCAGGCGGTGTGTGAGAGGAAGAGGATAACACGCCGCTTCCATCGCACCCGGCGCACGGACCACTTGATTGAGATGCGGCGGGCGAAGGTTTTCGCCCGCCGGACTCTCAAGTTGGCCCGTCGGGCCTCTCGGCGTGCTTTTGTGTCTGACACTTCCTCGTCTACCCCTTCGGCTGCTGTGTGGCGGAAGGTACGTAGTATCGAGGGGAAGCCGGTCCCTGCTCATCGCCCTGTCCTTCGGGACGAGGACGGCTTCCTTTCGGATCCTACCGCTGTGGCCGATCGGCTGGCCGGGGCTTTTGCTGCGGTTTCCCGTTCGCCTTCAGCTGCGGATCGTTTGTCGGATGTTACGTTCCCGCCCCCTGGGAACGAGCCCTATAACTGTCTCTTTACGATGCGGGAACTTCGGGCTGCCTTGGCAACCCGTCGTTCTTCCGCCCCTAGCCCTAATGACATTCTGTATGACTTTATTTGGAACCTGCACCCGATGGCCCTACATTTCTTGCTGGATCTTTTCAACCGGATGTGGGTTGAGGGGTCGTTCCCTTCCCGTTGGAGGGAGGCGATTGTGGTCCCGATACCTAAGCCGGGGAAGGATCCGGCGGAGGTGGCGGGCTATCGGCCTATTGCCTTGACGAGCTGCTTATGCAAGCTCCTTGAAAAGATGGTGGCCGTCCGACATTCCTTTACACTGGAGTCGCTTGGGTTATACCCCCCGACCCAGTATCGCTTTCGTCGATTTCGGGGTACTCTGGACCCCCTTCTCCTCCTTGGTCATGATGTACAGGAGGCCTTTTCCCGCCGGAATCTTGTTTTGGCCGTCTTTTTCGATGTCCAAAAGGCCTATGACTAGTGTTGCAAAAAAAACTGGTTTTTTTAAATCGTGGTTTTTTTTAAACAAAAAGAAACGTGTTTTTTATGGTTTTTATCGTTTTTTTTTTTTTTTTTTTTTTTTAAATTGGTATATAGATATTATCCCTTCTTTATTTTGAAACAAAAGTACACGTATGTTGTTCTCATTGTAACATTGATTTCAAGGAGTAACGAAAACAAAAAAGGTTTAAATCCATTTTTCATTATTTTTCCTTTTAATAAAGGTTGACACTGCCCCTAAAAAGACTCCAGACACAAGCCCAATTATAAAATCCATTGTAAATTTATATTAATTAACTAAAAAAAATACACTTTCAACATTTTTTTCATCATCATTCATCATTTGAGGAGTCATAGAGAGTCATTCATCATACATTGAGTTTTCAGACTCTGAATAGAACATTTCATTCCCTTCATGATCATACTCTCTGCTTGATGATGGCCGTTCTTGTGCTTGGAGAGTTGTCTGGGACATGTTTTGCTTCTGCTGAGCACCTGCTTCAGATTCATGGTCTTGTGGTTCATTGTGATCACCCAAAGCATGGTTATGAGCGATGAAAACTAGCTTAGATGCTCTATCAGTTGTCAGTCGGTTCCGTTTGACTGAGTGGATCCATGAGTGGCGACTGAAAGAGCGTTCCACAGCTGCACTAGTTGGGGGCAGGTTGAGAATATTTGCTGCAACCTTGGAGAGCTGGGTCGAACCACAAATTCCATTCCACCAGCTTGTTGGATTCGCCTGTGCAGCTGCCTTCCAGACAAAAGGCTTTGCAAAGATATTCTCTTTTGATCGGTAGTCAGCTAACTCTCCCAATGTCTTGCTATCATCCACAGATGGAACAGCTACAGATATCTCTTGTATGACTTCCATGGCATCCACCTGAAATACAATTTGTAACACATTAAACATAAAATAATATCAAATAATAGATAATGAATGTCTGCAAAATAAGAACATAAATCAATATTCGGTGCTAGTTGTAAAATCAACAACTTACTATTTCTTCTCCAGAGATGTGGCATCCTTTGTAGCGAGGATCAAGAAGATTTGCTGCCAGGTGGATACTTCTAAGAAGAAACTTTCTCCGTTTAGGAATAATTCCCTTAAAACAATCTTCTTCGCTCTTCAGAATTGGGCTCGAGGAGAGATTCTTCTCGAAGGATTGTTGAAGGTCATTAAATATCTTTGGTACAATAGAGAGGTATTTGTTGTCCCCTTCTACTGCAGTGATAGCATCAGAAACCGGCTTCAACAACTTCAAAGATCCATCCAGTTTATCCCAGAAGACTTTAGTATATATACACAACAGAATTAGCTAATATAAAAAAAACAAAAAAAACTTTTTTTTTTGTTGGTTTTTTTTTTATAAAAAAAAAACCGTGTTTTTTTTGGGTTGCAACACTACCTATGACACGACCCGTCAGGGAGTTGTCATGGACCATTTGAAGTCTTGGTTTTGTGGGCTTTTTGTCCACATTTATTCGTAACTTCCTCTGCCGTCGCACTTTCCGCGTCCGTAATGGGGCAGCCCTATCTGACCTGTATGTTCAGGAGGAGGGCGTCAGAGGTGTGTCTTAAGCGTCTCCTGCTTCAATTTGGTCATGTCTGCGCTACCGGGGGCCCTCCCGCCCTCAGTGCGTTGTTCCATCTACGCCGACGATCTGGCTGTCTATGCCGCGGGGACGAATCCCCCCCTCCTCGTGGAGAGGCAAGTCCAACTCGCGGTCAATCGGGTTGAACGTTGGGCGTCGTCGGTGGGCCTTACGCTGTCTTCCCCGAAGACTTCGTGTGTGGCCTTCCTTCCCTCGAGGAGACGGGGATCCGGCACCGTCCCGGCCGTTAATCTTACACTCGGGGGGTCAGCCTCTGGCCCTCGTTCAATCAGTACGTTTCCTGGGCATGGTATTCGATAGCCGTTTGAGCTGGGTTCCCCAACTTCGCAGGCTGCGCGAGACTACAAGACGTACCATGGATTTGCTGGGACATCTGTCTCATACTACATGTGGCGCGGATAGGCGGACACACCTCCGTTTGTACGTGTCCCTGGTACAATCACAATTAGACTATGGGAGTGTGGTGTATGGCTCCGCCTCCCGCACGGCCCTTCGGATACTGGACCCGGTCCTCTCTAGAGGACTGCGCATGTCATTTGGCGCCTTCGGCTCCTCTCTGGTTGATAGTCTGCAGGTTGAGTGCGACATCCCTCCCTTGGAGGATCGGAGGTCGTTCTTCATTGCCAAGCACTGTGTCCGGATTCTCCGTCTTCAACTCTCCTCTTTTCCAGGTGGTTGAGAGGGCGTTCTGCCGGGATGGGAGTTGGTATTTCACCGACACAGTGACCTCCCTCGATGGTATGGGCACTCCTCCATCCGTCATACCGGTCTCTTTCGAGGGTGTTGCACTTTGGGAGAGCACCCCTGTTACATGTAGGGCGTTGCGCCCCGTTCGCAGGGCCGATTCTGACTCTGCCTTGCTTCGGTCTCTGTTCCTTCAGCATACAGCGTGTCACTGCATGTGTTGCGGTCTTCACAGATAGCTCGAGGTCGTTGGGACTGCGGCTGTTCCCCAGTCGTCTGCCCTTGCTCCTCGATGTACCCGCCTCCCTGGTGAGGCTTCCGTTTTCACGGCGGAGCTCTATGCCATTCTGAGCGCTCTGGAGGTGGTGCGGGAGCATCCGGATGGGTCGTTTGTCATCTATTCGGATTCCCGCAGTGCCCTGGATGGCTTGGAGTGTTTCGACCCCGTCTATCCTCTGGTCTGACGTATCCAGTTACTGTGCCATATCCTTGTCAATTCTGGTGGCAAGGAGGTGGTATTTTGCTGGGTCCCTGCACATGTTAATGAGGCTGCCGATCAAGCTGCCCGTTCCTCGTGCCGACAACAGGTTTCACCCGTGTCCCTCCCCTTTTCCGATTACATCCCTGGTTTTCGTAGGTCTTTGCGCTCCCGGTGGCAGAGTCGCTTTGATGGCGCTACAAATAAGCTCTGCAAGATTAAACCCAAATTGGGATGTTGGGACTCTTCCTTCCATCGGTCGCGCCATAAGGAGGTGGCTCTGGCCCGCCTCCGTATTGGCCAGACCCACCTGACCCATGGTTATTTGATGGCCGGGGATCGGGTGCCCCGATGTTCAAATTGTAACGTTTCACTTACAGTTGCCCACTTCCTGGTGGAGTGTCCGCTTTACTCTGCGCTGCGCGCTGAATATTTTCCCTTTTTGGTGAGCGTCGGGCCTTGTGATAGGCTTGGCGGTATTCTATCTGAAGGTCCCTACTGTTCGGTAAGCGTTTGTTCTCCTTCCTCCTTCGTTCCCGACTTCTGTACTGGCTGTGACTCTGCTATGATTTTTACGTATCTGTTCCCCCCCACCCCCCCCCCCCCCCCCCCCCCCCCCCCTCCCCCCCCCCCCCCCCCCCCCCCCCCCCTCCCGTCTATTGTTCATTTCCGTTCGCTGTTCCATAGTCTTCGTCATGTGTTCGCTCTGCTATCCACCTTTCTTTTGGTGGCCATGAGCGGTCATACTTTGAAACAAAAAAAATATATATATATGAGAATTATTTCACGAAAGTAACACGTGAAAAATATATGATGAATAAAACCACGAAGGAAAGGAACACAGAATGGTGCTCAAGCGCTTTCGTCTAATGACATCCTCAGGATGTCATTAGACAAGCGCTTGAGCACCATTCTGTTTCCTTTCCTTCGTGGTTTTATTCATCATATATATATATTTGTTAAGCACAGACTGTGCATGGAACAAGGAACTCTTCTGGGAAATTACATCCACTATAGTTCGAATAAGTAATGATAAATGACAAATACTATAGTTTTTTCTTTTTCATGATGGAAATCCCAACGTGGGCACTGGGTTACTCGCAAAGAGGCCCCAAAATATAGCTTCCCTCACCAGCTATCTGCAAAGCAGATAGGATCCAGCTTTGGGACATGGATCCTATCTGCTTTGCAGATAGCTGTTGAGGGAAGCTATATTTTGGGGCCTCTTTGCGAGTAACCCGGTGCCCACGTTGGGCTTTCCATCATGAAAAAGAAAAACTATAGTGGATGTAATTTCCCTGAAGAACTCCTTGTTCCATGCACGGTCTGTGTTTAACATATAAGTTTCTCAGGGGACCATTCTGTGTGTGTGTGTCAACAGGATCAAATGGATTGTTTACAACCAATTTTATAGATAATGCCTGAATTATATATAGGTCACAAAAAATATAAAAATAAATTGAAAAATAAAAATTGCAGACACGTGTAAAACCGCATCAATATTCCGTTAGAACGGGACAGTCTTCCAGTGCCCTTTTTGTCCATTTGTCAGAGTTATCCCACTGTATTGATGGAATAATGCTTCAGTTTTGTTTCACTCTCGCAACATTGTTAATAGAAATATTCTTTAGTCTGCTATTATCCAACTTTAACATGAGCCAAGGTCTTTTTCCACTTGATCCTGTTGTTTTGAATTCGTTCAGAACAGATTTAAACAAAAAGGGCAAAGTGCTAAAATTGGTAGTTTTCCTTACAAATTTGTATGCTCCTCCCACAATTTTTATTTCTATATTTATTATATATATATATATATATTATATATATATAATATAAAAAATTTGTGACCTATATAGTTCGAACTCTTTATTTACTTAGTGTTCCTGAGGATGTCATTAGACGAAAGCGCTTGAGCACCATTCTGTGTTTCCTTTCCCTCGTGGTATATATATATATATATATATATATATATTATATATATAATATTTTGAAGAGCGAATTCTCATGCCCCCAACCGTAAATGTCCCAGGAATGAAAGTTATTAATTTAAGCCAATTCTTTTGTGCAGGAACCTTTAATTTCGGTACCAATAATATGGGTGGAGGTGGAACCAATATCTTCACAGTTGGTGAGTAAATATTCTGAGATAGCATCTTTAAGTGGTAAGTGGTGATAGTGCCTCGTGATGTGGTGGACTTGATAAAATATATTAGGTAACAAATGTATCGCACAATATGTGGAATTGAAATAGACATTTGTGTTTGCCGAAGTCGCGAGAAGTAGGGACTTTATGGAAAAAAAATATGCTTTTCTATAATATAATTTCTTAGACAAACAATTTACAAGTGTAACTAGCGAATGAAACAAAACTCAAGAGTATTTGTCCATTTCCGTATTATAGGGTTCCTTCACAACAGCATATATCGCGATTTGTTTCATTTGGAACTTTGTAGTTCACCGTGTCGTAAAACCGAGGAGAATATTAATTACAAACTCTAATGGAACTCATTTTTCATTCATTTTCGGTACATATTCCACCGATCTGAATATGTACTAAATATGTCCTCATATATGTCCTTTTTCAGTATTGTTTCACTGGGAAATTTGAAACGATAGTTAAATGCAATCTTCTTCTATTCATAATCTTTGTTACGAGACTGAGGTGTTCTAAATGTCATCGACGCGCTTTCGAGGCTCGTAGCTGTATTAGTTAGACACGATAATTGAAGGAAATTAATGCCCCATTATCGTAATCTCATTGCCTTTTCTCCATGGGAGTGACACTGCTCTCGATCTCCAATTCGCGAACTACATTTAATTATCTATCTTAGGAATAATAGTGTCGTTCTCGTAGTTCCAATGTTAACTTTCAAAGAAATAAAACTATGGTTTTAGTTAAACTTCGCTTTGGTTTGTTCACCTTTATCCTACCATATTATCTACTTAGATAAGCACTGTTTTGCAGGTGCTGCGTCATCTGATACACCGACAGCTCCGAGAAGACCGAAAGCGAGAGCGCACAGAAGAAGATAGTTCAACTTTTCTTAAATTTTTTTTTTTTTTTTTTTTTTTTTTTTTTTTTTTAATGCGCGTTGTATTATTTTGTATATTAAGGAGAAACGAGAGAGAGATCGTCTGGAAAACTGTTACTGAGAGTTTTTGTAATTGTTGCGTGATACTTTTCCACCTATTGTCGGTCGGTGATCGGCTTTCGTAAAGGATTGAGCTGGAATCGCCAAACGAGAGGTGAAGCACTCGCGGTGTAATGAAATTTTTTAATTCCCGCTATTTATTTTTTATGAAAATTACGTTACCTTTGTACATAAAAAGTAATATTTTGAAAAGTAGATTATAACTAACGAGTAATGAATAATTTAGAGGTTTCGACAAAAGTTTTCATAATAATAGAAATAAGATTAACTAATTCCATTTTTTTTTTTTAATACTATTTTCTGAACTTGCTAAGAATAAACTGTTGGACTTTTTTGTTTGAAATGTAAAATTCCTCAATTTCTTTTACGTAAACAAGTTTGCAAAGTTAGGGACTCTGTCGATACTATGTGGTACTTGCCAAACATTTAATTTATTGTAAAATTAAATTATTTATACTTAAATTAAGTTGAAATTTTAAACCATTCGAAAAACGTTTACGCACACATCCACAATATATATATATATATATAAAATATTGTGGATCTTTCCTATTCAGCTGGGTTAAAAGTTGACAACTGTACATAGGAATTAGGCCTAAGTATACCATAAGTAGTTACCCTCACATAGTTGCGGGTGCGCAGAATTTCTTGTAAAAAATTTGATATAAGATTGGGGTACGTAAATAAGCTTTAGGCAAGAAATGATCATAAATTTTATTATTCCTCGGTGTATGGGTATTGGTGTGATAGTCTTTGTTCATATTTATTTCATTTCACTAGTAAGTTTAAAGAAATCAACGTATTGACTATTGAACTATTTCCTTGAATTAGGTATTTTAAAAAGTTTGTTATGTAATATTAGAGGCTGCTAATTTTGCTTACATTTTGTTTGTCATGAGTGGACTTTCATAGCTACTGTAGTTATTATCTGCACAAAGTCTAATGTAAGTTGATATGTAGATTCAACTGTGAAGAACATTGTATATGAAACTTAGAAAATCATCGTTTATATCAATTCCAGATTTTTTTATTACTTATTATTATTATTATTATTATGTGAATCATGAACTGAAGTGTTTTTAAAGTTATTGTTGATTAGGTTTTAACCCGCTTAAGTATTATATGTAATTAAATATCTGGAACTAAAGTTGCTAGTATGTTTCCTCCATAGCTTATGCATATCTCCTGATGGGTGTGTATTAGACTTACTATTACGATTACCAGATAAGGACTTAATTTTAAGAGAGAAATATATAATGTTAATACAAAGAAAAATAAGCCCTTTTAAACTTAAGAGTTTCATGAGTGAGCATTACCAGGTTAACTTTTACTAAGTCGAAATGTTGTTAAATTTATCTTGTTAAACAATTATTTTCTTGATCCAGTTAGTCAAATTAGGGTTAAGTGGCGGTCGAAGGTTGTGGAGGTGAAAGTAAGATTGTTAGTAGAAACTGTTGTGATTTTCTTTTTAAAGGGTATTATTTTTATTAATTAACAAAGCTATTTCTTAGTGTACAGAAAGAAGCAATTCATTTGAAGTAATAACCTAGATGTAGGATTTGGAAATCTTTTGTAATAGCGACCTTTAAAGTTGTTATATATTACATTGGCATAGTAACTTTGTTTTCGTACTTCAAATTTTTATTTTAGGATTCCTTTTGTATAGTATATTTTAAAAAAAATCCCCGTAGGCAATGAAATAACCCCCTACCCCCGTACCCAAAACACACTTGTATTGTGAAAAAAAGAAGTTGGTAATTTTTTTTATATTTCCAGGTCCTGTTTACTAAGTCAAAATAGGGTATTTCCATGCCATATAAGATTCTTTTTTTTTCGTTACATTTAATAGCGAGTTGTTCTTATATAATTACTTACTGTACCTTTATATTTATTTATTTTTTATTTCAAATGAAAAGCTTAAAAATGTTCTCATGTTTGAGTCTCCATTTTTAGATATATTAGCTTGAAGGAGGAACAGTGTCAGATTTTATGTACCTATTATGTTTATTATTATTACTACTACTACTATTACTGTAGCTGCTCAGTCCACAAAGATTGGTTCATTATTGTGTCAAAGGTAAATTTAATTGATGATGTCTGTTAGAGGCTATTATCAGGGTTTGGGGACTATATATATATATATATATATAATTTTTATATAGAAATTAGTGAATTTATTTTCTTCAGAGAGAACTAAAATACTCAGATATTTGTACAGTTCCTAGAGCTTTATTATTTTTATTATATTACTCGTAAGTGGAGCATCAAATTGTGCTTTGGAAAAAAAAAAAAATTGTATTTTGGTATAAATTAGGATATATCGAATGGGAAAATGCGAAAGCCGTATTTATTTTAATGACTTTTATTGTACCTCCTTCAAGTATTCTGTGATAATGTAGAACTTGTTATATATTTACTATTTTTATACAATCAAATGACATCAAAGGGCTTTATGGCTTAAACTTATATGGAGAGTCATTCATTCATTTCAAATAAATTTTATAAACAAATTGCCTCTAAAATTACCTTCTGATGCTTTCACTACATCTTGGAGAGGGAATGTAAAATTTCTGTTGCGGATTTTTCGCTATTTAGAAGTAAACTTCGATAAATTTAGATGTTTAATGATATTCTTAAATATATGAGCAATTGATTAATAAAAAGGGTTTTTATGTCAGGATGCAATTTTTGTTCAGAGAGAGAGAGAGAGAGAGAGACCAAATCCCGTGGCGATGCGGGGTTAAGAAGTGATCCCCCCGCTTTCTTCGTGCGTGTCGTAAAAGGCGACTATTCTGGGACTTCTCGGAGTCGGGTTATATCTCCGCTTCCGGAAATTGGGCTGGGGTACCCCTCTCTCGGGAAGGAAAAAAAATCTACATATGACAATGCGTTTCTAATTTGGCAGCATTCCCGTCAGCGCTGCCTTCGGAAGTGTTTGCTCACCCCCTTACCCCCTGTGGTAGTGTAGAATGTTCAGAGGTAAGAAAGCGGATGCAAATGATCAAGATTTTTCCGGACTAACGCTTTGACTTGTTTGGTGCGTGCGAAATAAAACAAAGGAGTGGAATGCAAGGTGTAAAATTGGGTATGGAGTAAAAGAATTATTATTAATATATGTATATAGTTTCCCTTTGCCATATAGGGCGCGTCCATCTGTGACCAATGGGGGAATGCATCTTCCTCCGATGCAAGGGCTTTCTCTGGACTCGTTTGGGACCAGGCTGATCTACCTTCCTACTTATATTTCCCTCTCCTCCTTTCCCCAACTCTTTCTAGTTTTGTTGTTTCCTCCCTTCCCGCATTTGGCTTTATTTTGGACCTTGACTTGGTTTTTTTCCTTGAACCTTGGTTTTTTCCTTGAACCTTGGGTGAAGGTGGTGGTTGTCATTCACCCTTGTCGCTCTTAAACCAAACCCAAGCCCTATCCCTGCCATCTTTCACCGCGCGTTGGATGAGAGTGGCCGCTTCGTAGGTACGGGGACTGGGAATGGGTGTATCTCCCCTGCGTGACATCTATTGGCGGTGGGACTGAGTGAGCCCACGATTCGCCTTTCCCTAGTTGGAGTCGATGGTGGCTGGATGCGCGCGGGGGATGAAAATTTTTATTTGCTATGGCTTCTACTAGGTTAACTACTTCCGCTTCTAATACTCGGACTATACTACTAAACATTCGGGTGGTGGGCAACCAGGCCCTCGCGTCCCCTACCACTGGAAGACCTCATCCAGATTGGGTTGACCCCCCCTTTGGTAACTGATCACTTGCATCCTCCTTTACCGTTGCCGACTCCAGGCTGTACCCTGAATATCCTCTTGGATGTACACCCCTCTGGAGCAGGGGTCTCGCCCCAGCCCGCCTCAGCTGCCTTCGGGCAAGTCAAGTTCCACCCAAGATTTGCCTCGAAAACCCGGCTTCTTGCTCTCCCCGTATGCCCCCCTCACCCGCCGTCGGCCCGCCTCCCCACGGAGAGAGCCCCGCGGCGGAAGGAGAAGTCGGCATACACGACCATCCTATCGACAGGTGGATGTCCCAGTCCACTTCGACTTTACTGCCTCCATATCCCTTCCAAGTATCCACAAATTCCTAGAGATCCGGCCTACCTCTGGATCCCTTCCGACCAACTCTGAATGGACGTTTCAGGCGATCCGAGCCCGCATTAACTCCAACCGTTATGATGTGCGACCGCAGAGGGATGGTTCCCTCCTCATAAAATCACGCTCAGCCACAGAGACGAAAGCCCTACTCTCCATCACAGGTCCCCTGGGTGCTCGGTGTCCGTTTCACCACCCTCGCCTGAACCAGAGTCAGGGCACTATTTATGCCACACGCCTATTGTCAATTACAGTGAACGAGCTCTTGGAGGACCTCGCAGCCCAGGGTGTCACCAAGATCCATCGCTTCACATCCCGACAGGGAGGTACCCCCTCCCCCACCCCGCGTCCATGACTCCAGATTTGAAAAAATTTACTGGAGCACAGCTCTGAATTTACTTTTTTTCCCCTTACACCACTAGATAGGTTAATGATAGTAAACTCTTGAATTGACGACATACCAATTACAAATTGTTTTAGCTAAACATAATAATACAATAATGTACAGTTTATAACTCACCTTAAGTTTATTTATTCATTGCAGCAGCAACAGTGGACGATGTTAGACCTTGCATGTAGGCATTTGTTGTGAATTTACCGCCATGTATGCTTGGCCACTGATTAATGGCTTTCTGTGTGATCATTACAGCAGATCTAGTGCCTGGAGCTGGACCCTCCTTCACAATTCTGCACAGCTTACTCAAATGAGATGGCTTAATGGATCCTTTGTGTTCAACAATGTAACCAAGAATGGAGAATGTCCCTTCAGCTGGTGCTTCACTCCAGGCAGTTGATCCATCTTTATCAAAATGCTTTAATCTCTCTGTGATTCCTTTCCACAGCTGTTCTATATATTCTGTCAGCCAATTTATCACTGAGTCTTTTGTAAAACTACTTTCAGATCTGGTTGTGGATGGTCTAGCAACTTCAGCAACCTGGTAGTAATCAGAACGTTTCTTGATGTATTTGTAAACTTCATTTAGGATGTAATCCTCAGCTGTTAGTTCCTTTTGCTGCCCTGTGTATCGTGCTTAAATTCAGAAACTACATCATTTGCATTTCCTCCATTAGCTAATTTGGAAATTGTTTCCATCACTCTTAACATAACAGTTTTCCCTCCTTCTTTATAAAATATATTTTCTACAAATTCTGCACTAACTGTGGTTTTTGAGCTACTTGCAACATAATCTTTGTTACATAGGAAATCAATACATAGAACTTGGCACTAATTTCTTTCTCTTGTGGATGATCAAAAAAACAATTTTCCACAAATCTGTCAAATTGATCAAATTCGTAATTAACCATGCGAGTATCAGATTTGAGTTTTGGTCTCTTAAAACCAATGATATTGTCAAGAACCATATTGGTATAGTCAAGGCCTGATCTCAGATTTGAAGAGTGATTCTGAATAAAGTCTAAAAGCTCACTTAGTTTACAAATTTTCTTCAATGCATCAACGTGGGCTCTGTTCACAAGATGCATTAAGTCCCATCGAAATTTGAAATTTTCTCCAAACAACTTTTTCATTTCGTTTTTAAATGGCTCGTTGTCCTTACAAGAAGCCCCATCTCCAACCATTCCAGATACCTTAGATTTAATTGCTTCTTCAGATAGTTTCAAGTGATTAGGAGACTTCAACACATCAAAAATTTCATTGGCCAAATAAACTCCTGATTTGCTGCATACTAAATTTATCCCAGCAAGTTTTACAGTCTTATCTTCTTCACTCATAACTAATACAACTAGCATGCTTAATCCCAAAATTGTTCCAATGTCAGCTGTTATTGTTACTGAAGTTTGTTCTAAGAACCACTTTACAGTTTGTTCTTTAAGTTGATTATCTAATAGCTCACAAATTGTCTCGCACGCATGTGTGCTATGATTCAAATTTCCAACCTCACACCCTGACCTATGTAATACAGCTAGAAGTACTGGATATAGAGCTCATGCAGTGTTTGTTTTCATTATGTAGTATAAGATGTTGCCACATAAGTCTTCTATGCGTTTAGTAGTGTTCCGAGAAGATGTTTTCATCACTTCATAAACAGCAGCTCTTTGATGATGCTGAAGTTTAATTAAATGTGTCTTCAGGTGGGTTTTCAGATTTCTAAACCATCTCTCTTAATTTTCTCTTTGTTTGCATACATAGGTTAAATCTTTAACATTGAAGTAACCTTTTATGTTAGAATGTTTGTCTGAAGCACATGCTTTGGGGTCTGTGCAAGCTATGCAATATAATGTAAACATTTTATCATCAGAAGCATCATCAATATCTTCTTGATTATCATCATCTTCATCCTCAACAGCTATATCTACATCAGGCATATTAGTGTCACTATTTGCAATGTTTTCCATTATATCACTTGGTACTGAAAATGAATCATCAGCATGCCCTAGATCCTTCTTTTCCACCATTTGAATGTAGATTTGATCAAATCATTGTTCAGGATTTCTTGTATTGATTTACACTTGCTTAAATGGGCTATGGAAATGTCAAATTTGTTGCTTTTTGCTTTATTAGATTTGGATGCAACACTTGAACTTGAAGGCATATTTTGACTTCTCTTTATTAACCACAACAGCTTGGTGAGTTTCTTTTGTTAGGCGCAAAATTGCATTCAATGTCTTCTGGATTTGGGAATTTTCAAATTCCTCTAAAGCAGTTTTGTTAGTCTGATGCGCAGATTCCTCAATTACCTTTTGTTTCTTAGGTGAGGAGAAGCACTTTCTTCAGTCTGTGAAACATCTAGTGAAAAAGTTCATTTTCTAGATTGCATTGTGAGTTGGTTCATTTTTCTGAGGTCTAGCACTAGCACATTTTGTGAACAAACTAAATGACTGCTTTGCCGTATCTCTTTGCTGCACTTCATCCTGGTATTTCTTTACTGCAATATCTAGCTGTGGGCCCAAACTCTGGAACCTCTTGTATTGTAACAAATATTTTTTTTGGAATTAAAATGTTCCTCCCAGTTTTGCTTCTTTGAATATTTGTTCTTGCATTGACCACAAAAGTAACCCCTTTTAACACCCTCACTTTTCTCTCCAACTTCATCAATATTAGATCCATTATTGATTATTGACTACCTGAAAAAATACAAAATAAGTAAAAGTTAGTAAATATAGTATGGTAAAAGTGAGTAAAAGTAAGTAAATATAGTACAATGTGAAAAGTAAAGTGCTTTAAACTTAGTAAAAGTAGGTAAGTTAAAGTAAGTAAAAGTAAGTTTAAACTTAACTAAACTTCAATTCTAGAGTCATGGTGGATTACTTAAAACCGCACAAGTAATTATCTGGCCAATTTATCAAACCTGGGCGAGATCAATGGAACATATAGTCCAATCCTGATAATTTTATATTAAAAAAATATACGTTTTAATAAAATTTTAATTATCAAAACATTGAAGCTTAACAAAAAATAAAAATAATTGTTAAATATGGAATTACCAACTAAACTTAAAATAACTAAATTTGTAATTTAAAAAAATTGGTTTGTACAAGAACGTATACGCAAAAAAATTGCATAACGTCTAGCGGATGAACAAAACCCAAACCCAAATTTACTTTTTCTCATGGTCAAATTTACTGGAGCAATGCTCCCAAGATCCCAGGAATCTGGAGTCATGCCCGCGTCTACTTCTTACCTTTAATAACTTAGTCCTTCCCGACCGTATTGTATGAGCTGTGGGAGACCGCACGTCAGGCGAATTCTCTGTCCGCCCATACATCCCAGACCCGACCCGTTGTTTTAATTGGACATGTTAGTTCAGTTTGTCGGCAGCCGCACCAATTGTGTGTGCGTTGCGGACAAATCGCTCATCCAGACAAGTGCCTCAACACACCCAAATGCTCCAATTGTGAATGTGCACACCCATCTTCATCCCGCGAATGCCTGTTCTTGAGGTCCGAGGCCTGCAGGTAGCGGATTTCCTTAGCCTCCGAGAGGCACGAGACAGGGTGCGGAGTCGGGAGGTGAGACCGGGCGTATCTTACGCCGCAGCTCTCGGCTCTGTCCTCTCGGCACGCCGCCCTGGCCTGCCGCTCACAACCCCCTCGACCAGTGCTCCCCATCTCTCGCAGGAGCTGACTACCTCCTGTTCCCCCACCATTCCTTCTCTCCACGCACCTCACCTGCCACAGATTCCACAGGAGTCTGGGACCAGGACACCCAGGCCTCACCCACCTCGAACCCTGCCCTCCCAGCACTGCACACACCCGAACCTATCACCCGGAGTAAGCCGACGAGGCGGAGACGTCGGAGTGAGTCGCCAGACCCTCCGGACTTTGTTTCTCTCTCCCTCTTCCCCTAGTGCTAAGAAGACGGATCGGACCTTCACACCGCCCACTTCGCCTATGAGGACCAAACCACCCCACCGCAGAAGTCCCATCAATCTACCCCCACAGACTCGGACAATAGTTGCCGAAGTATATGACCCACCCCCCACGACGAAATCCAATCTGGACAACATCCTCTCCCTCCGAGGATCCAGTGGATACGGCTCTGGCGCAGCTACATGGTGAGGGGAACTCGGCTGCGCTCGTGAGTCTCATGGACTTGCCTTTGCCTCCTGGTGCCATTTTTTCTACCCCTCCATGAGAACACTGGTTTATCTCCTCCCACCCCCACTGTAAATGCTCCCCTAAAATCCCCGGCCCACACCCTGTCAGCCACTCTGAGCACGTCCTCCCTCCCACCTGCCGAGTCCTTCTGGCACCCCCTATCGCTACCTGGGGTCCGTCGTGAGACCCCAGATAGGCGGGGAGGTGCCAATTTAGGAAATAAAACGCCACCCCCCATGGCCCGAACACAAAAGCCCATCAAGAATTTTCGCACCATCAGAGCCCACGACGATCTCCAAGCTGATCCACGCCTCCGGTCTCGCTCGGCCGACTCGACCCCGCGGTCTCCGCGGAGATCGACTGGCCGACTGATTCCTTCTCTGGTGAACGGCAGATAGCCAGCCATACTCCTGACCCATTCTTTGCCTTCGCGAACCTCAAATCTACCTTCACACTCCAACCTCTTCGCACCTATACCTTTACCCATCCCCCATCATCAAATAATGGATCCCCCCGAAAACTACAATAGTACACTGGAACTGCAGAGGAATATTCGCGAATTATGAAGGCCTTAATTCCTTGATTGCCACTTCCCGTCCGGTGTGTGTCTGTCTCCAGGAACTCATCCTGGGGACCAGACCCATGCCCTGCCGGACTGGATATTCTTTCATCACCACCCCTTCTCCTACCTGCACTCGAAAGGGGGCTGCCATTTTCATCCACCACGCAGTCCCCTTCTACAATCTCCCTATCCGATCCCCGTTACAGGTGATTGCTACCCGGCTTTCACTGGATAGACAGTACACCGTCTGTTCAATATACCTCCCTCCACACACTCAAGTCTCCCGCGATGACCTGGTGGAGGTGGTACAACAACTCCCCAGGCCCTTTCTATTACTGGGCGATTTCAATAGTCGCCATCCCATGTGGGGAGACACACACACCGCCTATATGGCCCCGACCCTGATCAACATGATGACCGAGCTCTCATTTGAGTGCCTCAATGATGGCTCTTACATTCTACCATGCCACCACCTGCACTCCATCCTGTATAGACCTGTCCTTCGTTTCGACCGATGCCCTCCTAGATTTCTCATGGCAAGTCCTCCAAGAGGATTATGGAAGTGACCATTTCCCAGTTCAACTCACACTCAATTGGCCCGACCAGACCGTTCGGGTACTGGAGAAATGGATTACTGCAAAAGCTAATTGGTCCCGTTTCCACGACGATACATATACAACCCGAACGACTGCCAACTTCCAATCCTCCGACGAGTGTATCGCATACTTCGAATCAAACATGGTAGCGGCTGCGTGCTCTAGCATCCCGCGATCCTCCACCTAACCCCGCGCCCGACGGGTACCTTGGTGGACCCCAGAGTGAGTGCACGGAGGCTGTATGCGCCAAGACGGCTACGCGACGGTTCTACCGTACGCGACTTCCCATCCATCGCACGGAGATGCAGCGGGCCAGGGCCATCGCCCGCCGCACAATGAAGACAGCGCGCCGAGCTTCTTGGCGTGCCTTTGTATCCGGCGTCACCACCACCACACCTTCGGCTACCATCTGGAAGAAGGTACGTGGCGTCGAGAGGCGACATGTCCCCTCCCGACCCGTGGTACTCCGGACTAACGACGGACTCCTATACGAGCCAAAATCAGTGGCAAACCATCTAGCTTCTACTTTCGCCACCGTTTCTTCCTCTGCAGTTAGCTCCCCCGTACCCGCCCCTAAAAATAGCTCCTCTTCACCGTCCATAGACAGTTCCTACAACCGACTGTTCACCATGCGTGAACTACAGGCGGCACTGGCCTCTCGACGATCCCCTTGTCCCGGTCCGGACGGTATCCCCTACAGCATGATCCAGCACATCCACCCTACCTTACAAAATTTCCTACTAGACCTATACAACCGTATGGATAGATGGCGCCTTTTCCTCCCGGTGGAGGGAGGCCTACGTAATCCCTATCCCCAAACCCGGCAAAGATTCCCTCGATCCCGCAAACTACAGACCAATCGCCCTAATGTGTTGTGTCTGCAAAATTTTCGAGAAAAATGGTCGCGACGCAACTGTCGTTCTTCCTCGAAAATAGTAATTCCTTCCTGGCTACCCAGTCCGGCTTCAGACAATTTCGATCCACCACTGATCCCCTCCTCCTTCTCAGCCGTGACATACAGAATGCATTCGACAGTGGGCAGTTCGTCCTATCAATATTTTTTGACATCCAGAAGGCCTACGACACCACTCGTCGGACAATAATCCTTAGTCAGTTCCAAAGTCTAGGGCTCGTAGGAGCAATGCCGACCTTCATCAGGGGCTTCCTATCCTCCCGAACCTTTAAAGTTCGGGTGGGCTCAGTCCTCTCAGACACTTTCGTGCAGATGGACGGGGTCCCACAGGGAAGCATCCTCAGTGTTATCTGCTTTTCCATCGTCATGAACACAGTCTCAAAATGCCTTCCACCCAACATCCGTTCTTCCATGTACGCGGATGACCTTGCGATCTACTTTGCAGGGCGGGAGCCGTCCGTAGTTCAACGGCAAATTCAGCTCGCCATCTACCGGGTGGAAAGGTGGGCGACGTCGGTGGGTTTCCGCCTCTCCACCCCGAAGTCCAAGTGTATGCTCTTCAGCAGAAGAAGATCCGCAACCCTTCCTGTTCCTTCTGTCACGCTATACGGCAATCTTCTTGAGGTGGTACTCTCCACGCGATTTTTGGGCGTAATTCTAGACTGACGGCTCAACTGGGTTCCTCATATCAAACAACTGAAGCAGTCCCTCCAGCGTCCCACACCACATGGGGCGCAGACCGACGCTCTCTCCTTCGTCTTTATATTTCCATGGTCCAGTCGAAGCTGGACTATGGCAGTGTAGTATACGGTTCAGCCTCCAACACCTGCCTCCGTATCTTGGACCCGGTCCTTAATAGGGGCCTCCGCCTCGCCACTGGTGCTTTCCGCTCTTCCCCAGCCTCCAGCCTTCAAGTGGATTGCAATTACCTCCCTCTCGCCCTCCGACGGGGTCTGCTCCTCATGAGGACATACCTCCGTGCTTGTATGCGCGGCGATTTCTGAACTCCCACCCAAGTGACGGAGCTGGCACTTCACTAAAGAGGTCCGCTTTTTCCTTGACCTTTCTAACATGTCCGTCCCCTCAATTATCCCCATTTTATACATCTAACCCCCCTGGCTCCTCACCCCTATTAAGTTTTGCAGGGAGTGCTACGGTATACAGGTCACTCTTCCGTGAACATGTAACCCAACATCCGGACACAGTCCCAATTTATACAGATGGTTCCCTTTCGGAGACTGGTGCGGCCGCCTCAGCGGTGATACTGGCCCAGCCACTTTCTTGAGGCGTCAGCCTGCCCCGCGGGACCTCCGTTTTCTCGGCAGAACTCTTTGCGATTAAGGAGGCCCTCGACATAGTGCGCACTCACTCTGCCAGCTCTTTCGTCATTTATTCAGATTCCCAAAGCGTACTTCTCTCCCTAGAGAGATTTACCCCCCCCCCCCTCATCCGCTCGGCTGTACCATCCAGCAAATCTTCCATTTTTTAACAGCCTTCCGACACAAGACAATCGCCTTCTGCTGGGTCCCGGCACATGTCGGCATCCAGGGTAACGAGGAGGCGAACCGCACGGCAAAGTCGGCCCGCTTACTGCCGGCTTCCTCCCGGCCCCTCCCTTTCACTGACTTCTTCCCGACTCTCCGCTCCCACTTCCGTTCCATCTGGCAACGGGAATGGGATCAGGCCACACAAAACAGACTTCACAAGATAAAACCGCAAGTAGGATACTGGGCCTCCGCCTTCCACCGGTCCCGACATAAAGAAGTGATTATAGCCCGTCTCCGCATAGGACACACACGCATTACTCATGGTCACCTTATGGCTAAATCGCCAGCCCCGCTCTGCCCTACTTGCCATACTCCCATCACTGTCGTGCATCTCCTGGTCGAATGCCCAACCTTGTCCGCTCTTCGTTGTAGATGTTTCCCTCACTTGGCCGAAATTCTCATACCCGAGCGTCTACAATTTATGCTCGCTGAGGGCCACCATTTTTCGGGGGAAGCGATTTCCCGTTTCCTCACTTATTCCCACCTGCTTCAACGGGTCTGAGACCAGGCCCCTCATACCCACTACCCAGTAACTGAACATTACATCCCCCCCCCCACCCACTGGTCTATCATCCCCATCTCAGTAACACCACTCACCCACTGCCTCGCTGAGATATGTACCACACTAGGTACGAATCGGCGGTAAAATAAAGAAAGGAAAAAAATATATATATATACGTATATATATATATATATATATATACGTATATATATTTATATATATATATAGTGTTTTATTGTGAAATTCATCCCACATATATATATATATATAATATATATATATATATATATAAATTTTGGATGCCAGTAGCTCCTTTCTGCTCGAATTTGGCACTGATAGGGCGTATCCTTACAGACGGTTCTCTCTCAATTCAGTTTGGTAGTGTTAAGGTTTAGAAAGCCAGCCACAAATAGGCGCCCCTGTTTAATTTATATTAACAGACCTAAAGTAAGCCCGCGTCGAGTCCACAACTCTGAGGTAGGACGGAATAGGACCTGTAAGTCCATAAAGTCTGTTTTAGTTGTTGACTTAGGCTATAAGTTAAGGTAACCCTTCAGAACTTGGCCGTTCAAGACTTGGTTTGGATTCCGAACCTAATCAGAGAGAGAAAACGAAAAGCCTGGTGTGTATATAAAGACGCTCCTGTGTTATAAGGGCATCCAAAGTATGCATGGTATAAAGAGAGCCCAAACGGCAGAGTCTGACCGCTTGTGTTGGTAACTAAATATGTTGATATAGGTGAAACACAAAATGGCTCGGACGTTGAGTGGAGCTTTGTAAGACCATATGACTGTACTGTTTAAAATTAAGATGGTGTTTGGTATAGAAAGAAGTGTACAGACACAAAAGCTGAAGAGCTGGATTTGAATGAGATGCCAACAGAGTATAGAAGGAGGACACAAAAAGTCATGGGAATGGTAGATGATGAACATACGGATGTACAGGGTATGCGGGGTGTTTAGTGCCAACAGCATCTGATGTATGTAGTATGTACGAAGTGGAGGGAAGTGGGAACAGAGGCGGTTGTATGACAGAACAACGAGGTAAAGAACGTAGTTGAAGAAAGGAGACGTCTAGGAAAAGATTGCAAACCCAACGTGACACTGAAAACAAAAATTATGTAATGAATCGTATATAGAATGTAGGTGCTAATAAATAAAATCAGAGTAGACGAAGACGGAAAAAGATGAATGAACACTCTGTGGGGAAAAAAGTTAGATTGTGCAAAGTAGTCAGTTTGATAGAATGACGCAATATGAAGGATAAAGAAGCAATGCTACTAAAATGAGCAAACCTGACGAGGAATCTAAAGAGTATTTCATCAAGTTGTTAGGTGAGGTAAGTAGACAGGAAACGAGTGGGAATGCAGTTGATTTTGTTGGGTGTATACTGAAGTGTGTACCAGAGAGCGGAAGGCATCAAATTAGAGGAATTTGAATGAGCAATATGCGAACTGAAGAAAAGAAAAAAGGTAAGTAAACAGAAATTGATGAGAGATGCAGCGAAATGAATAAATGTGGAGATGGAATGGTGCTTAAATGTCTGTAGAAGAAATATAAAAAAGCGAGGGGAAGTGAGTGATGGAGTGTTTTATTTTTGTGGTGGTTAGCGACCTTCATAACGGCAAAAGTCATGTGTTACAGCTTTACGTGAGATCGGAACTGTGGGTCGTTACATAATCTGGACGCAGAGGACAGTCATTCATCCAACTTCTACCCAGGCCCATTGTCGCTTAACTTAGCTGTTCGACGGGAGGAGGTATTGCCTTAGTGTTCGGTTTGGTTCTTTTTTCCACCTTACAATGAATCTTGTTATAAATAATTTTTGCTTTAACCTAAGTTAATTCATCCTATGGAATTAGGTTTTCCCAGCTTTTTTTAAATTTGAACTATCCTATCCAGATTTAAATATTCCAAGGCTGGTTAGGTTAAGTTAGGTTGGTTCGATTAGTAATTATGGACTGGATTCTACAAGTTAGCGAAATATTACCCGCCCCATACCAAGTGTTGCCAACCGTCTGGAAATGAGTAGAAATGTCCGGTGTCCAGATCGCACCCTCATCTGGATCAGTTTGTCCGGACCTCGTGTGAGGACAGGCAAGCGCCAAGCAACATGTCCGCATTTTGGTGTGACTTAAGTAGTGCAGTAGCTAAGACATGTTTTACAATTATACAGATATACATACAGCGCAGCGCGTTCAGAGCGCAGGACCCTCTGGAAAATTTTCCATGTGACGTGGTGCCGCCAAGCGATGCATATTTAGAGTGGGTTTTCAGTGTTATGAAGAATCTATGGCATGATAAGCGCTCAAGCAGTAGCGGATCTAGGATTTTCGAAAGGGGGGGGGGGGGCGTACCTTTACATGTGTAAAAATTGCGCCAAAATAATGTTTAATTATATATAAATATAATTACATACACTGGAATTAAAAACACATATGTTAACCCTTTAAGCACCAGCAGGCAAATTTTTAGCGTTTACTGAAATGTAGTTGAAGACCAGATTTCTGGTAGTAAATATTGGAACTAATTTGATTGACGTTATCTAATCCATGTGTTTAAAGTATTACCTGAATCAGTCATTTAGAGAGAAGAAAATCGTGAATGTGAATACTATGCAAAGGGTTTACAAACACATTAATCTTGTGCCTACAAATGTTTACAACCATTAATAAATGAATATGTAAAGCTGGAAAGCATAATTTAATTGAGTATGTGAAGGTAAATATTATTTTTATACACAGTTTCTAAAAATAAATCCGCTAGTGCGCTCAAGGATGCTTGTAAGCATGGTTAAAGCAGAACTGCTTATTCATTTTAACTATTCAAAGTCATGCTCTGAATTTGCAGATATAATTAAGTCTAGTGCCTGCAAAGATTTATTAAAGTCTGCTAAGAGTAACAAGAAGTACACATTTAAAAAATTTAAACACGCTAAATAAATTTAAAT
This sequence comes from Bathynomus jamesi, assembly GCA_023014485.1. Lineage (NCBI taxonomy): Eukaryota > Metazoa > Arthropoda > Malacostraca > Isopoda > Cirolanidae > Bathynomus > Bathynomus jamesi. Next base: position 1,842,046 of record JAJOZX010000043.1, on the reverse strand, counting down.
TATTTGGAATATTTGTGGAAGTACTGTTTAAGTTGTTATACTGTGATGAGGACTCGGAAAAGTCTCGTAATTAACATGTATTTGCAATGTATGTCGTTGATGCAATGTGGGAGTTGATGATGTAGCGGATGCTTACCTTTGACTTATCCTGTCTAATGGTGTCCACATTTACTGAAATGAACAGGTGGCAACTCTACCCAGGCCATTCCTCGCATGGCTCCATGTTTAAAAAACCATTCCAGACAATGTATCATGAGCAGGGATCAGGTCCTTGCATCAAAGGTCAAGGTCACAAATAGAGGTTAAATGTCAAACAGCTGTTTCATGTCTGTACCATAACTTTTGAACCATTCATACCACTTAATGACACTTCATACACATATGTATCATCACAAGATGATGTGTCATGAGCAAGAATCGGGTTCTTGCACCAAGGGTCAAGGTTACAAATGTAAGTGGTGACAGTGATGTCATTTTGACACCATTCGATCAGGAATAAAGCTGGAGTACAGGTAGGGCCGCCGAGAGGGCGGGGAAGCCGGGTTATATCCCCGGGACCCGGAAAGAGGGGGAATAAAATCTAAAACTATTAATAAAGCAATTGATTAAATAACAGAGAGGAAATATAATTAATGAACATACATTTTATAGAGATTATCATACTGTATGTTTTGAACAGTGACTTGGACAAATAATCGGTTTGCTAGTTATGTAACTTATGTACATAAAAAACATTCATAATAAAATACCGAGTAAACAGGGGGGCCCATATACCAATCCTTCCCCGGGACCCGTGGCAGTTCTCTCCGGCCCTGAATACAGGCAAGCCTACATTACATTACATTTGGAAAACATGAAGTCACCGGGGTCTCTCGAGGTTATGCAAGTCATGAGCTATATTTTATAATAAAATTGTCCAAAATGTCAATCTCAAGTCATCTAATTAACATACAACCATTTACAGAGCTACCAAAGCAGCCTAAATAACTTAACTAAGAATATACACTATTAAAATCTACAAACTGTCGCTTTCATTCATGAAAGCACCCAGATTTTTCTGAAAACAAAAAATTGCTATTTACCACATCATAGGGCAAGTCATTCCAAACATTGGTAAATCTTAAGTGCATATCCTATTTTAGTGTCCCAGATTATTCAACCAACCAAAAATAAACGGCACTCCAACACCTTCAAATTACTTGTTTAGGTTAATTAACTACCCGGTTAGGTCAACTGTACGACCTTGACGATTGGTTGGGGTAAGTCGTTATATTTTCGTTTAAATTAACTCGTTTAAATTAACGAAAATATCAAGACAACCTAACCAATAGTCAAGAGCGTACAGCGGTACAGTTGAGCTAACTGGGCAGTCAGTCAATTAACCTAATTAACATAAACAAGTGATTTGAAAGTGTTGGAGTGTCGTTTATTTTTGGTTGGTTGGATAATTTGGGACACTAAAATAGGATATCGGCAATATCTTAATTATGAATAGTGTTGGGTAGAAATTTTATAATTTTGTATATTTTTCTTATAAATAAACGAATATATTTTATAATATATTTTTGACACCCATCGTCTGTATCAGGGGCAAATCTAAGCTTTTAGGTTCCCGTTTCCAACTTCTCAGTAATGTAGCATTTCCTTCGTTGTTGTCCGTGCATATTTTTTTTTTAGGATTTTTCTGAACCACGAAGAACATTTCCATCATTTTCTTATTGCCTCTGCATCTCTATATAATCCAGGATATTAATAGCAGGTAAGGGGTTATATTATTATTATTAAGCATATTATTGTTAATAATGCCGGTTTAGGTCGACTGATGCCCGGGTTAAGTTCGGTTCTTTTTTCATCTTAAACATTCATAAATTATTGATCATTATGCAGAAAATGACATGGCCTGAAGTTGAATTCAAAAATACATTTTTCTCGTATTTTGGTGTGCTCTGTTCAAATATAACCTTCACTTCTAGTGCAAATGAACAGAAATACGTGTTTGGGCCATGCAATGACAACTGTATTTCTGTTCATTTGCACAAGAAATGGTCATATTTGAACAAAACACGGTAATTATTCATTTTAGTGCTCCCTCTCCTTTCTGAACCAAAACATATTTTTCTGGTGTTTTTTGGTGTGATTTGTTCAAATCCAAACTTCGTTTCTTTGGGAAATGAGCCATTTTTAAGATTTTCAATTTTAAAATTTCTCAAAAATGGCTCATTTCCCAAAGAAATGAAGTTTGTATTTGAATAAAAAACACCAGAAAAATGTTTAACCTAACCTAACCCGCATTTTTTCGCAATTTCTTACCAATTAACCGCTCTCTCAGAAGTCAACGCTAAATAGAGCTGTGTATCTAGCTGTGTCGAACACTTTGTCAAGAATAACCCAATGTACAATAAGTTTTGCTACAGTTTGAGGTGGGATTTTTCAATCTACATGCCCTTTCGACGGGAAACAGAGAAGGAACACTTTTTTTTTCTGCTGCACTCGTCTCTAGTCACTCTTTTGCATAATATTGGTTAGCAACTTGTCTATAATTACACTCATGACCATACTGCAGACAAATAACATGATTAGGTAAAACACCGTGACTGGTATTTACATTGTTGCTTGACTATACAACTTGAGATTGTGTAAGTTGAATAAAATCTGTATGTATGTCTACTTTTTATAAAAAATCATTCAGGTGTAAATATGTCATAATATATAGTAAAGTGATGTACCATATACTACAATATTTAATATGCTATGATAATTTCAATGTTATTTATAATATTTCAATATTATGTATAATAATTTTAATATTATTCAAGATGTTTAATTGTTAAGCATTATTTTAATAAAAAATTTCTAATTTTGTTGTAACTGTTGAAGAAATCGTTTCAATTTGAAAAACCTGGCAACCCTAGTTAGGCCTCACTTAGAATACTGCATTCAAGCTTGGTCCCCTCACCTTAGACATGATATTGATGTTGCTGTGTAGGCCGTAGTCCCCAAGTATCTGTTTTGTCGAACCACCCAGCACCTTTTCACGTTTCTGGGTTCGGGATAGTCAAGAGACTGGGCAAAGATGTAATCTCCTCTGGTATCTAGGAATGTCTCTCTTGTCAATGTTTATTTCCAGGAGATTATTCAGGTCTGACTCACACGTTAACTGTAAAGGACTTCTCCTAGTTCAGGTGTCTCAATCTGACTCTCCAATGAGTAGGAGAACCAACCACTCAGTCCAAGAAAGAGCTGAAATTCAAAGGTAGACCTAATAGAAGTAAACTACTAGTGTTTTTCTCTTTATTATATCTGAAATAAACAACTATTCAGTGTGACAGTATAAACATAACAAAGGGACTGGCAAGGAATTGCAATTAATAAAGCCTCTGGAACCCCAATAACACTTAGTGAGATTTGGTAGAAAGGATAGAAAGCAAGTGGGAGGCAAGTACCAGAAATGACTTGCACAGAATGTTAACCCTTGTCCCAGCCTAGCTACCCTCCAAACTTGACCCCCTCCCCCCTTTATGACCCGAGTTTCAATTCCTTTATTGGCTGGCTAGTTAATAGGGTTAGAGTCACAGGCCTGATTTCAGGGCAGATCCAGTGGCCAACAGTGGTTGACACAAACTGCATAGCTCCCACTGGATTGGGTTCACAATCCAAGCCTGATGAATCTGGACCATATGAGTTGAATCCCAACTGGTTTGCCTAGACAACACAAGATTATTAGTTACATGCACCAGGCACCATTGATCATAATAACATAACAGGCGATTAATCAACAAACATTAACTGGAATCATGACTTCATAATTGATCACTGGAAAACATAATTTACTTATGAAATCGAAGCGCATAAATAATAATCAACATAATAAATAATAACTACAAACATTGAAAATTATGACAAACCTATCTCACATGAGTTAATCAACCTATAATCAGTGCCAAACAAGCATGGGCAAAAACCTAACTGGGATAATGTGACTGGTGACCTATAATAATAATTGGTTCTCTAGCTAGTTACATGATAGGGTGGCAAACCTATCTATACTCAGTCACAGTTTCAACAACCTATATTTTATTCTTATTGTACACTGGCCAAGAATTACATGCTAGAGCACTCAACATCCTACCTTTATAAATGCAAAAAAACTTTTTTTTTCTACGTGAAGGTCAAAATTCGTGTTTCTGTATCCACCCGAGGAGGATGCCAGTGGGCGTCGAAAATGTCGTGGAAATAAACTCTGTCTATTAGAGTGGGTTTTTATTTTCATATCCTACCTTTAAAGGCTTTCCAACCTTCTATTCTGGTTTTATAGCCTTTCAATAGGCTTCCCAGACCCAATAGTCTGGATGTTACCCCAGAGGGTTTACAATTAACAGGTTTCAATTAGCCTCCTGTCGGGAGAGAGAAACTTGAGAAGAACCAGATAGGGCTTGAAGATTAGGGTGAGGTTTTTGTGAAAAACTTCACAACCCCAAAAGGGGATTTGAAAATCAGGTTGGGGTTGAGAAACTTCACAACCCCCACAATGTGCTTGAAGGTGTGCAATGTAAGGCAACCAAGCTTATCCCTAACCTTAGAAGATTGGAATACAGGGATAGATTGAAGGAATTAGGTATGTTTAGCTTTGAGAGACATTGTATGAGGGGAGATATGATACAGATGTTAATGTTTTCAGGTTTGGACAGTTTAGATGTACATAACTTTTTCTCACTAAATACTGGTGGGATAACTTGTGGGCATAATAAGAAAATTAGAAAACAGACTTGTAGACTTGATGTAAGAGTAGTAGATTTTTGGAATGACTTGCCATATGATGTGGTGAACAGTAGCTCATTAGTTAATTTTAAGAAAAATGTTGACACTTTTGAGAGAGAGAGAGTTTGTATATAGTATATATTCTTTGCTGAAAATTATGCTACTATAGTGGTGGTAAATAGTTGTATATTAATTAGCTGACTTGAGTTTGACATCTTGAAAGATATTATTATTATTAAAAAATGTAGCTCATGACTTGGATTACCTCAATTGGCCTGAGTGGCTTCATTTTCCAAATGAAAATGAAATGTAATGTAATGTAAATATCAGTATTAAAATAAAGTCCATATGTCATTTTCACAGATTTCTTAAATTATTAAAATCGATAGTAATGTGAAATCTAAAAGGGTACCAGACTGATGCAGGAACTTAAAACTGTGTTTACTTCTTTTTGTACTACTTGTTACGTTAGTTTGAAAGATTTTTGGTTATAAAATTTAGAAATAAAAATGCTTGATGTTTTTCTAAGTTTGACTTACCTTGTACACCAGTTATGGTGGGTACAAATTGGATGCTTGGTTATGTTAACCGAATGCCCAGTAAGGTTAATTGAATGCCTGGTTGGTCAACTGTACATCCTTGATGATTGGTTAAGTTAAGTCGTGATATTTTTGTTAGTTTTGATAGTAACTACTACAGCTACTATTGCCCCAGATTGGGTACAAGTTGATAGTAACCCTCCTCCAACCAGTTTCCCTGCATTTCATAACTAAAGTTATTATTATTTCTACCAAAATGGATTACTTTGCATTTTTAACATTGAATTCTAGCTGCCATTTACTAGCCTAGGCAATCAATCTATCAAGATACTTTTGCAGTTTATAAGATTTTTCTCTATTTGTAACTGGAGATGACTACTTTTGTATCATGTGCAAATTTAGAAACTTTACTACCTGCTCCCTTCTGTAAATCATTGTTATAAAATAGAGTAATGGACCTAACAGTGATCCCTTTGGTGCCCCACTTTTCACTTTCTACTACCCAGATTCATGACCATTTAGAATTATTGTCTGTTCTGTCTTCTAACTATTTTTCTACCCACTTAATAACTGACCCTGATATCCCAGGAGGTTTTAATTTAATACTGTACATAGAAGTCTCCGATGTGGAACATCTACAGGGTGGCCAGAAAGTCCCTTTACATGAAAAATAAGGGTAACATAGATATGTTGTAATGTCACTACAAATAGATTTTATGGCCATCCTGTACCATACATCATTTCCATTATTTACATGTTCAGTTACAAACTCTAAAAAGTTGAGAGATTAGACAAACAAGATTTTCCTGATCTAAATCCATGCTGTGAATTTGAAATAAGATTTAAAATTTTCCAAATGATCTTGAATATTATTCTTTATAATTCTACTATGTTTCCTACCAATGATGTTATAACAGGCCTATAATTTCCTACCTCCTTTTTACCTATAGTCTGCTTTTTTTTCATTCATGTGGTACTGTACCTCTGCATAATTAATAGACCTAGCAAATAAAATAGTTAGTGCCTCAGTTAAGCTATCCTCCCCCTTCTCTGATAATCCTAGCATATATATTATCAGGTCCAGCAGCTTTATTTGACTTCATTATGCAAATCACTTGCCTAATGTCATCCTCCCTTATACAAATCTTATCAAGAACACCCGAGTCTACAGAATCTAAAGAATTCAAATCAAAAGATAATTATGTAGTAAATGCCATGATCTGTATTTCTAGCAAGAAATATATTTTTCTAATGTAACCTAACTTTAAGCACATCAAAATTATACTAGAAAAATATATTTCTTGCTAGAAATGCAGGTCATGACATTTACTGCATATTAACCAAAGTTCTTCAAATTTTCTTCATTAAAAACAGCTACAATCATTAAAAATTCCAACTATCCTTATCCTTTTCAAATATCTTATGTTCTATTGGGGTACTCCTATCGTGCTTTTTATTATTATTGTATTAGTATTATATTTATAAAATTAAAGAATTTCTTTAGATCTTTATTGCTATTTCTAATTAGATTTATTTCTTAAATACCTATAATTATCCAAGTTCACCAGGCTATTACTGCTTTTAAATTCCCTGAATGCCCTTTTTTAATCTTTTGATCATTTTAGTTGTTTCTCTATTTCACTACAAAGTTTTCCTGATCTTATTATTCCTAACAGTTCTGAAAGGAATACTTCTACATTGTATATCCTCTAAAATTTCTAGACCACATCTCTATAACATTTTTATTGGCAAATTCATTATCCCACATTACTGAGCCTAACAACTCCCTAGATTTACTGTAGTCACCCTTGAAGAAGCAAGGCACTAGATGGTCACTATTCCCTCATGACTCTCCTACTGCAAGTTCCCTAATAACCTCATGATTATTGGATAGAACAAAATCTAAGATTGCTTGATCCCTAGTTGGTTTGTCTGCAAATTGCATTAGAAGACAATCAGTACAGCACTCAATGCAGTGCAAACAGAAAAATATACATGCAAACAGTTTTTTATGCTTAAATATTTTATTTATTAATTAATAAGAAGAATGCTCAATATTCATTAATATGTAATGTGAATTACACTTGAATAATATATTTCTGGCATAATTTATGATTTAATTGTGTAAAATAAACATTTGGATTCTGAATCATTCCAGACTGCAACTAGTCCTAGTTTGCTTCTGGACCAGTTGCAGGATCTCGGGTTGCATTACTACTTCTCGAGTAATATTTCAGATTTTTTAGGGAATAAATTCAATAGCTTATACTGTAATGTAGGAAAAAATCCAATTTAGGCTGACCCAAATGTAGTTGGCATTTAATTAAGATAATGCCTAAGTTCTGGAGGTAAATTTTGCAACAGCCATACCTAGTTATACTTCTTGGTACCCAAGATCTGGACTTTCTCAGCATGTTCATTTTTCATTGAAACTTAACTTTGAGTCTAGGCCCAATAATTCTTGACTTAGATTCGGGTATTATGCTAATTTTTATTTATTTTTTTCCATATGAGGTTGTAATGTTGAAACCTTTTCAAATCGCTTTAGTACCAGTCTATTTAATTTCTTTTTCCGGTGATGGACTTTTTATTAACCTTTTAAGCCCTGAATTTTTTGTAGGGTTAAGTTATGAATGCTTGTATTTGAAACGTTAGCAATTTGTACCTTCAGTCCTTAAAGGATTAATTGGGTTAAAGCTAAAAGATTTAAAAGTTGTATTTCTTAGCATGAGGCTCTGAAATATTTATAGGCCTTTCTGTTTAGAATTTTTTAAATTTTTTAAATAAGTCTTATTGGAAACTAGGATAAGTCATATATTGCTTTACAATAATAATAATAATGATCTTTATTCAGGAAGAACATGTTACATAAGATATATATATATATATATATATGAAAATTATTTCACGAAAGTAACACGTGAAAAATATTTACGATGAATAAAACCACGAAGGAAAGGAAACACAAAAAGATGCTCAAGCGCTTTCGTCTAATGACATCCTCAGGAACACTGAAGTACATAAAAGGTTACGGCCTATATATAGGTTACAGAAAAAATAAATAAATAACATACATACACACAAACATATATATATATATATATATATATATATATATATATATATATATGCAATAAACGGAGAAGTAAAAATAAAAATTAAAGATTAGAGGATTAACAAAGAGGCATACATATTTGTAAGGAAAAATATCGATTTTTAGCATAAGATCAAATGAATTATAAAAATACAAATTTATACTGGAAATCTGCCTGGGTTTTAACACTTTGCCTTTAAGAGAGTCAAGTTTTGATATATTTAAAAATAAAATGAAGATTAAAAGTTAATAAAGTAGCGTACAAGTTTACCAAAGATTTAGCATCCTACCCTTTTTATCTAAATTTGTTTTGAAGGAATTCAAAACAACAGGATCGAGTTGAAAAAGACCTTTGCTTATGTTGAAGTTATTTGAAAGTTGGGTAATGGCAGACTCAAGAATATTTCTATTGACAATGTTGCTAGAATGAAATAAAACTGAAGCATTATTCCAATCAATACAGTGGGATAACTCTGACAAATGGACAAAAAGAGCACTGGACAACTGTCCTGTTCTAACGGAATATTGATGCTGTTTTATACGTGTGTGCAAATCCTTTCCCGTCTGACCTATGTAAAAGGAATCACATTGTTTACACCCAATTTTATAGATAATGCCTGAATTATTGGTAGGGCTATTTTTTACTATGATATTTTTCATAATATTGTTATATGAAAATACTACATTAATTCCAAAAGTTTAAGTACATTAGCGATGCCTAAAAAACCCGGGAAAAATGGAGTACTAAAATATTTTTTGACAAAGTACGAGTGTTATTATTGACACGATAGAAAAGTTCGTTTTGCCTTGTTGAGACAAGATTCCATAAACGCAGATGGGTAACACAGATCACTTCCAATACCGTTGATTTTTTCCAATTCGGCATTGATGTATTCCGGACTGGTGATCCTAAGGGTGTGGAGAAACATTGATGAAAAAATGGCCTTCTTAGTGGGGGTGTCATGTCCCGAGTAAAAGTGTACGTAGGACAAATTGTTTGTTGTTTTCCGATAGATACTAAACTTAAAATCTGGTTTTTCCCTATGTACCCACACATCCAAAAATGGGATTGAATTGTCTTGTTCCACTTCTAAAGTAAACTTAATGGAGGGGACTTGATCATTTAACTGAAGGAGGAAGTTATCCAGGTCACGATTCATGGGCCAGATGCACAAAATATCGTCGACGTACCGCAACCAAGGGATGCCAACCCCCAGGATTCTCGGAATGTAAGTAATTTCGAAAAACTCCATATAAATATTGGAGAGGAGGGGTGATAAGGGGTTGCCCATGGCCATCCCAAACACTTGTTGATAATACTCGTTATTGAAAGTGAATTTACAGTCTTTGATGCAAAGCTTAATAAGTTCCAAAACAATGTGTGAAGGTAGTGGCAGGTCATACTTATGTAATTCTTGGGAGAGAAAGTCAACCATATCATCAATTGGCACTTTTGTAAACAATGAACAAACGTCAAAACTGATCAATCTATCGTTAGTTTCAGTACGTGCATTATTCAATTTTTCAGTAAGATCCATGGAATTTTTTACATGTGAATCAGAGATAGTTCCGAGAATGGGGGACAAGACTTTGACAAGCCATTTGGAGAGTTTATAAGTAATAGAGCCCACTGAGCTAATAATAGGGCGCATAGGGTTGCCAGGTTTGTGGGTTTTAATAAGACCGTAAAGGTAGGGCAGAGAAGGTGAAGTGGACATGAAAAGCGGAATTAAGTCCTTATGATCTTTGAGAATGCGTTTCAAGCCACTATTAAATGATTTGATGATGTCATCCTGCGGGTTCTTCCTAAGTTTGCTGTATGTGGCGGGGTCCTGGAGAAGCTCGTTCATCTTTCCGATGTAGTCCACTTTGTCCATAATAACTATGGTGTTAGCCTTGTTCCGTTAGAACAGGACAGTTGTCCAGTGCTCTTTTTGTCCATTTGTCAGAGTTATCCCACTGTATTGATTGGAATAATGCTTCAGTTTTATTTCATTCTAGCAACATTGTCAATAGAAATATTCTTGAGTCTGCCATTATCCAACTTTCAAATAACTTCAACATGAAGCAAAGGTCTTTTTCAACTCGATCCTGTTGTTTTGAATTCCTTCAAAACAAATTTAGATAAAAAGGGTAGGACGCTAAATCTTTGATAAACTTGTACGCTACTTTATTAACTTTTAATCTTCATTTTATTTTTATATATATCGAAACTTGACTCTAAAAGGCAGTGTTAAAACCCGGGCAGATTTCCAGTATAAATTTGTATTTTTATAATTCATTTGATCTTGTGCTAAAAATCGATATTTTTCCTTACAAATCTGTGTGCCTCTTTGTTAATCCTCTAATCTTTAATTTTTAATTTTTATTTTTACTTCTCTGTTTATTGCATATATATATATATATATATATATATATATATATTGTATGTTATTTATTTATTTATTTTTTTCTTTCTGTAACCTATATATAGGCTAGGGTGCATCAAACACCCTTAGTTTCTTGGATTTTAATGTCTATTCTCTCAAATGTTACACTTGTTGCTAGAAGTGTGTATGCCAAAAATTAATTAAATCGGAGTGGTCCTGGGTGGCCACCGGTCACTTTTATATGTTCGCGGCAATTTTCGGGGGCCGCGCTATGTAAAAATATCTATTTTTTTTATTTACCAACCAGTTGACTACTTACATTGTTCTTTTAATATAGAGTTGCTAAGGGGTGATTTACATAACATTTGAGAGAATAGACATTAAAATCCAAGAACCTCAGGGCGTTTGATGCACCCTAAAGGGGTGATTTACATAAAACATGTACCATAAATGAAACTTCACTTATAGTCTAATAATATCCTTTATTGTCTTTCAGAAACAATGGAAGCTGTAACAATGGAAGCTAAGAAGACCAGATTAGCAAGTGCCATTTTTGGTCTTGGCAATGCTCTTACAGAAGGAGATGGTACATTGACAGGAGTCCGCCTCCCAACTTGCCGGCAGGTTCTTCGATGCGTGATGTGGCACATCCAGAAAGAAATATGTGAAGGCAAACAAACACAGCCACTCAAATGGAAATCTGCCAGCATAGTCCTTATCCAGCTGAAAACATTCTACACTAAAGCAAATATTCCTATGCTTTCAGACCATCAATGCTGCAAACTAATACTTTACCTTCTTAATGACAATAACAAATTGCGTCAAATACCTGTTTCTTGCAGAGAATCTCCAAACACTTTGGCTAAGTTGCAATCCATGAATGAACGTCTTGATAAGACCTTTGGTGTATGGACAAAAGATGCAATGACAAACATTAAGAATGAGGAAGATAGAGCATTTTTAGAGTCAATGAAATCTGACAGAGTAGCCTCATTTGGTAGTGTTGACAAGAAGAAAGCTGATAAAGATCGTAGAAAAGAAAAATGCATCTTAGCGGAAGCTTCAAGACGAGAACGTCATGAATCATCCAGTGTACAAGAGATGAAAAGTTCTGTATGCTCTGATGATAGTGCCTCTGCAGATAGCTTGGAAGAAACTGAAGAAGAGGCGATTCCAGAGCTTCAAAGGAAGCGTAGTCACCACAGATCAACATATGCAGGTACGTCTGCCTTTATTCCTCATGATATTCTGAAAAGGCCTTCAGTCGTGTCTGTTGCTACTCGACTAAACATAACTCCTGTTCAACAGGCTGTGCTCACCGAAGCTGTAATTCAAGAGGCAGGAGGTGATCCACGTCGTGTGGCCAAGTCGTATTCAACTGCTGATAAGGCTCGACGATCAATAACAAGTGCTATCGCCAAAGATATTCGAGAAAATTGGATCGCCCCAACAGCTGCAACACTTCACTGGGATGGCAAGCAGATGCATATGCTCACAAACAAGAATGGCAAGGAAGAAAGATGCCAGTGTTGGTTGGGAATGCCACTGATGTAAAGCTACTGGGAGTGGCTAGATATCCTCGTGGAAGTGATATGTCATCAGGTGACATCATTGCTGAGCACACTTACACGTTTCTACATTCATGGAAGTGCAAACAGTCAGTTGTCAACTTATGTTTTGACACAACAGCATCAAACACTGGACACGTTACAGCTGCCTGTGTTACCATTCAATCAAAACTGGACCGTGCTCTTCTGTGGTGTGCATGTCGCCATCATGTTGGAGAGGTAATCCTGGATCATGTGTTTGACGCTCTCAAAATTGAGACATCAAAGTCTCCAGAAGCATCTTTGTTCCAAAGATTCCAGAAGAATTGGGAACGCATATCGCATGCAAAGGATGAAAGTTTAACCAAAATTGACATTTCAATGTACAATGACGATGCACAACAACTGCTTTTATCCTGCAAAAACAAGGTTTTAAGCACAATCCGCACAAGCGCTTCATACTGTAGGGAAGACTACAAGGAAATGGCACAACTCTGCCAGGTAGTCCTCGATGATGATGTCACAAAACAAGGAAAACACCACAGACCTGGGGCCATGCATAAAGCAAGGTGGATGTCAAAGATTCTTTATTCCATCAAAATATGCCTACTTGAAGAGCAAATTTCTGTACGACCTCGAGGAACTGTAACAACACAACATCAACAGAAAACTGAAGGAGTTTGTTGTTTTTGTTGTTTATATTTATTGTGATTGGTGGCTCATATGTCAGTCTGCTTCAAATGCCCCATGGTTTGATTTGTGCTTATACAAGACTCTGCTCAACTATAAAGCTGTCAACTCAATCATTTCAGTCAGTGCTGTGAAAGCCTTTGATAGACATTTGTGGTATTTAACCCCAGAACTGGTTGTTTTGGCACTGTTCAGCAATGCAGTACCTCAAAAGGAGCGTCGTGCCCTTGCAGATGTGTTACTGGCCATACAACCAGATGAAATGCCAAGCACTCCAAAACACTGCTACGGTTCTGGATATGGCAAACCGTCATTTACAAAAATTACAGAAGCGACAACCCTGGCTGATCTTGTGAATGAGGACTCGTGGTTTACAGTGAACCTTCTTCACCTGGATATGACCTTCCTAACAGAGGATGTTGACAATTGGCAGAACAATGACCACTTCAAGGCAGCCAAGTCCATTGTGGATGGGTTAAATGTTGTGAATGACCCTGCGGAGAGAGCAGTAAAGCTCACAACTGATTTTGTCTCAGCTGCAAGAGGAGAAGACCACTTCCAAAATCTTCTTCAAGTGGTTGAATGTGACCGCAAAGCGAGGCCAATTTTGCGGAAACGAGCAAAGTTGGAGTAGTGACATTGGCATTGTGTTTTATACATTTTCAACTTTCAATCAATGTAAGTATAGTAATACCGAATATTTGTATATTAGTATTATAAGTAATACCGAATATTTGCCGAATATTCGGTGCATCACTACTAAATATATAAAAGTGGCCGGTGGCCACCCAGGACCACCTCTGATTTGATTTAATTTTTGCATACATACTTCTACCAACAAGTGTAACATTTGAGGGAATAGACATTAAAATCCAACAACTTTTTGAAAATCATGGGGCGTTTAATGCACCCTAATATAGGCCGTAACCTTTTATGTACTTCAGTGTTCCTGAGGATGTCATTAGACAAAAGCGCTTGAGCACCTTTTTGTGTTTCCTTTCCTTCGTGGTTTTATTCATCATATATATATATATATATATACAGTAGTCCCTCGCCATATCGCGGTTCACATTTCGCGGACTCGGTACATCGCGGTTTTTTCTAGCTGAAATAAAATACGTACTCTAATTGAGTTGACAAAGAACCGCGAGATAGGAAAACCAGCGAAGCTTGTGCTGCTTGAGCTACTTTGCCTATATGATACCGTACACGGCACACCATTGGCCGATGGATGAGATGCGACCAATCAGAGCACGCTGTTCAGTATCCTGGGCGCTGATTGGCTTAGCGTTCGTCGCATCTTGATCTGCAGCCTACCGAAGCATTCAGCATCTCGCCTTGCTCAGTTCGCTTCCACGTGTTATTCATTTAGAAGAGATGTAATGCTCTTCTTTGCTGTGCAGTACATTCATCTCATCATCGTCGTCACCTTCATCGTTCAGTACTGCACAGCTAATTCATCATCATCGTCATCATTCAAGTTTTAGTATCTTCGCTGGTGAGTACCCATACGAAATTTTAATGTTGGTAAAATTATTAAAAATACTGTATATACAAATGTTTTCTTTTTAAAATACTGTTAGTCTCTTTCATACTCCGAGTGTAGAAAGTGTTTATAAGAGCGTGGGAAAGGTTTATAAAGAGTGCGGGGAGGGTTTATAAAGGCGTAAAATACGTAATAAACATATCGTTTCTACTTCGCGGATTTTCACCTATCGCGGGGGGTTCTGGAACGTAACCCCCGCGATATTCGAGGGAATACTGTATATATATTACATCGATGTAGGTGTACACAATGTTGACATTAACATTTAATTTTGTATTTTTAGTGGCACTTGGTCTAATTACAGTATTCTTATCTGGATATACTGTTGGAAAGCATGAAAGCTTTTCAGGTAAAAATCTTGAGATTTATTTCAATTTTTACAAAAGAAAATAAGAAATAAGTTGCATTTAGTTAACTCTTGTCATTACAAATGAAAGTTGAAGTAATCTTCAAAATAATAGAAAAGGAACTGGTACTGTAAACAATATGGTATGACAGAAATAATTGATAAGAAAAATTGTAAACAATACAGTAAACTGAACTTGTTGAAATACCAATACCAGGAATGTATCCTTAATGCAAAACAAGGGATGACTGTACTTACCCCTTCAGATGTGGCATCCAATATTTTAGACAAAATTAACGTCAAAAAGTATAAGATTTATTGTTATTCAAAACCAAATATTTTAGTTATGAGTCACTTACCTTACGCACATTTTGGGATCCTTTTCCCACAACTAAACTAAACCTATGTTAAACTTATAGAAATATTTGTAGGAAAGTTGCATGTTAGTACAATTTATATTAGTGTGATTTGTATTATTATTTTTACTGTGACTGAAGGGTTAAAGTTGGTAAGATGGAGATTGGCCAGTAATTGGATGGAGAATCAGAGTTGCCTGATTTGAATACTGGACAAATATTAAATGTTGAGCCTACTAAATTATGGTATTAGGTCATCCCATAAGTAATGTCATTTTTTATGATAGATTAAGTTTAAACTAGTCCTACTTGGTTTAAGCATAAATTTTCTGAATGTTATATCTAAGAGGAGATCTATCATGCTTCGCTACATACTTTACAGACCTTGACCAGTGAAGATGCGTGTTTTGCTTTATGTGAACCCCTCATAAACATGAGGTATCAGAAGAGCATATCAGACATATAATGCTTTACAAGTTTAAAAAAGGGAATAGTGCTACTGAAGCAACGTGAAACATTCAGGATGTTTATGGCAACGATATTCTGCATGTGAGGAAATATCAAAGATGGTTTCAAAAGTTTAGGAATGGTGACTGCTGTGTGACAGATGCAGCACACTCTGGATGCCCTGCTGAGTTTGATGATGACCTGCTATTAGCCGCACTTGAAGAAGACTGTTCAACATCTGTCAAAGAATTGGCCCAGAAACTCAATTCATCATTTGCAACAACTCTGGAAAGTGCCTAAGTTAGGAAAATGGGTGCCACATGAATTGTCGGTTGACAATCTGAGGGTGTGGGTAAACATTAGCACAGCTCTTCATTCCTGTGAACTCCAAGATCTGTTTTTGCACCATTTAGTGACTGGTGATGAAAAGTGGATACTGTACCAGAATGTTAAGCGGCATTGATAGTGGGTTTGTGCCGGAGAACCAGCAACACCACAGCCAAAACCAAATCTTCACCCTTGGAAGGTGTTACTTAGTGTTTGGTGGGATAAAGGTGGTGTAATACACTTTGAAACCTTACCACACAACCAAACAATCACCGCTCAAGTCTACTGTCAACAACTGGATCGATTGAACACTAAAAGAAAGGAGACCACCTTTGGTTAATCGGAAAGGAATCATGTTCCACCACGACAATGCACATCCTCATACCAGTCAGATCACTTCTGCAAAAATTGAGGAGCTTGGGTGGGAAAAACTTCCACATCCTCCATATTCTCCAGACCTTGCGCCTTCAGATTATCATCTCTTCAGGAGTCTGCAAAACTATCTTGACGAGAAGCAGTATATTTCTTTAGATGACCTGCACACCAGTCTTTGTACATATTTTTTTGCCTCAAAACTGGCTGAATTTTATAAACATGGCATTGAAAAGCTTGTAGGATGTTGGTAGAGTGTCATTGATTCCGATGGAAAATATATACTAGATTAAAAAGTTTCAGTTGGAGTTTTTTTGTCCTTCAAATTCTGATCTAAAAAATGAATACTTATGGGATGACCTGATAAATAAGTAGTGGTGCTGTAAACTCAAAAGCTACTATATCCCATGATCCCTGATTGGTTGGATGAGTGTTGTTTGTGTATGACTTTGCCAAGTCAGCCTGCAATGAGATTAGAAAGCCATTTCTTGTCATTGGTGGGGATGTCGAGATCAATAATCTTTTGTGCAAGAATGTGGCGTGGGACAGTGTCGAAAGCTTTGTTGATGTTGATGGCAACAAGGACTGTGCGGGCAGGGGGGGATAGTTGGTTGAAGCCATCTAAGATGTGTTGGGTTAGGTTTGTAAGAAGCGTTGTGGTGGAGTGGGCGGACCTGAAGCCGTGTTGGGTTTGTGAAAATGTAATGTGTGGTTGTATGCGTCTTAATATCAGTTTTTCGAGGACTTTGGAAATGGTTGAGAGAAGGTGATTACAGACTATACAATGGCGTCCCACACGGCTCCATACTCTCTCCAATCCTCTTCAACCTTTTCATGCATGACCTCCCACAACCTCTCTCCCCCGATGTCCACGTCTCCTCCTATGCAGATGACCTGACCATAACAGCACAACACCATAACTGTAACACCACCACACGCCTGATCCAGCAGTACATTACCAATCTGGAACTCTGGCTGACTAACAATAGGATGTCAGCATCCCCTCAAAAATCCTCCATCACCCTCCTAACCTCAGACTGCCACGAATCCCAAGCACACCCGAGAGTCACCCTCATGGGACATCCCCTACCTCTAAACAAAACCCCAACAATCCTTGGCCTCACCCTAGACACACACATGTCCTTTTCCCCTCACATATCAAACATTTGCTCCAAAGCAACAAAAAAAAACAATGCTCTCAGAACACTCACCTCCACAACATTTGGTCAACAGAAGGAATCCCTCAGTATCCTATACAAACAGTTTGTACGTACTACCCTAACTTACGCTGCCCCCGCCTGGTCCCCGTCCATCTCCCACACAAACCAGAAAAAGATAGACCACACAAAACAGAGGTCTCAGAAGCATTACTGGCTGCCTCCGAACCACACCCATCCCACATCTACATGCAGATACGAAAATACTCCCATCGAACACCACATGAACATGACAGGGACTCAATTCTTCTCCAGAGCACTGGCCCCAGACCACCCCTGTCACCATCTCACATTACACAATCCCCCACCCCGCAACAAAAAACGTACTCCTGCTGCTCACTATTCACAGCTACTGAACAATATCCCCCCCCCCTCCCCTAAACATCAACC
The DNA here is from genome assembly GCA_023014485.1 of Bathynomus jamesi. Classification (NCBI taxonomy): domain Eukaryota; kingdom Metazoa; phylum Arthropoda; class Malacostraca; order Isopoda; family Cirolanidae; genus Bathynomus; species Bathynomus jamesi. Next base: position 1,824,048 of record JAJOZX010000043.1, on the reverse strand, counting down.
CCATTAAACATCTCCACACAGAATTCACCCAGAAATACCTACTCGACCAACCACACAACACTGTCCTTCACGATACTCCCCCTGTAGTCCATCAGAGCGAACAAACCCTCCCAAGGAAAACAAGAGTTACTCTCGCCAGGCTCCGTTCAGGCCACCACCCCTCCCTCCAACAATACAGACACAGACTCCACCTAGCTGACACCTCCACCTGTCAAAAATGCAACCTCCACCCTGAGGACACAGAACACCTACTCTTACACTGCCACACTCTCTCTCAACAAAGACACAACTCCAACATTACCTCTCTACAAGACCTATGGACCCGTCCCACGGTGGTCGCGGGATACCTGAGCGCCGCCGGGTTCGCATAAGAGAACCCGGGGGCTACGAAGTAAGTAAGTAAGTCCCTGATTGGTTAAAAGTGATGATGATTAAAATTGCTAACCAATATTGTACTACCACCTAACTACTGTATATGATTAGTACACTCAAACCCCGTTAACTTGTGGGGGTGGGGGGGCACCTGCATATTTAGCTGGGCTTCGGACTGACTCGCTCGCTGTTTGAAATGGTGAGAGTCCAAGAAGGCCTAAATTTTCTTAACTTCTTTGTATGATCTAACATTCTAACTTTCTGAAGTAACTGATATCTAGGTCTTGACATAATAATAATGATTAATAACTCATTCTGTATTGGTAGTTAAATAATAGAACAAATAATACTTCATTCTGCATTGTAAAAAAATTGAAGTAAACTTAACAGTTTAGTAACTTTACAGGCTAGCAGAGACCCAAGAATCCACTCTATGGCATGACTCCAGATTTGAAAAAATTTACTGGAGCACAGCTCTGAATTTACTTTTTTTCCCTTACACCACTAGATAGGTTAATGATAGTAAACTCTTGAATTGACGACATACCAATTACAAATTGTTTTAGCTAAACATCATAATACAATAATGTACAGTTTATAACTCGCCTTAAGTTTATTTATTCAGCAGCTCTTTGATGATGCTGAAGTTTAATTAAATGTGTCTTCAGGTGGGTTTTCAGATTTCTAAACCATCTCTCTTGATTTTCTCCTTGTTTGCATACATAGGTTAAATCTTTAACATTGAAGTAACCTTTTATGTTAGAATGTTTGTCTGAAGCACATGCTTTGGGGTCTGTGCAAGCTATGCAATATAATGTAAACATTTTATCATCAGAAGCATCATCAATATCATCTTGATTATCATCATCTTCATCCTCAACAGCTATATCTACATCAGGCATATTAGTGTCACTATTTGCAATGTTTTCCATTATATCACTTGGTACTGAAAATGAATCATCAGCATGCCCTAGATCCTTCTTTTCCACCAATTTGAATGTAGATTTGATCAAATCATTGTTCAGGATTTCTTGTATTGATTTACACTTGCTTAAATGGGCTATGGAAATGTCAAATTTGTTGCTTTTTGCTTTATTAGATTTGGATGCAACACTTGAACTTGAAGGCATATTTTGACTTCTCTTTATTAACCACAACAGCTTGGTGAGTTTCTTTTGTTAGGCGCAAAATTGCATTCAATGTCTTCTGGATTTGGGAATTTTCAAATTCCTCGAAAGCAGTTTTGTTAGTCTGATGCGCAGATTCCTCACTTACCTTTGTTTCTTAGGTGGAGGAGAAGCACTTTCTTCAGTCTGTGAAACATCTAGTGAAAAAGTTTCATTTTCTAGATTAGCAGTTGATGAAGTTGGTTCATTTTTCTGAGGTCTAGCACTAGCACATTTTGTGAACAAACTAAATGACTGCTTTGCCGTATCTCTTTGCTGCACTTCATCCTGGTATTTCTTTACTGCAATATCTAAGCTGTGGGCCCAAACTCTGGGACCTCTTGTATTGTAACAAATATTTTTTTTGGAATTAAAATGTTCCTCCCAGTTTTGCTTCTTTGAATATTTGTTCTTGCATTGACCACAAAAGTAACCCCTTTTAACACCCTCACTTTTCTCTCCAACTTCATCAATATTAGGATCCATTATTGATTATTGACTACCTGAAAAAATACAAAATAAGTAAAAGTTAGTAAATATAGTATGGTAAAAGTGAGTAAAAGTAAGTAAATATAGTACAATGAAAGTAAGTAAAAGTAAGTGCTTTAAACTTAGTGAAAGTAAGGAAGAGTAAGTAAAAGTAGGTAAGTTAAAGTAAATAAAAGTAAGTTTAAACTTAACTAAACTTTTCAATTCTAGAGTCATGGTGGATTACTTAAAACCGCACAAGTAATTATCTGGCCAATTTATCAAACCTGGCCGAGATCAATGGAACATAGTCCAATCCTGATAATTTTATATTAAAAAAATATACGTTTTAATAAAATTTTAATTATCAAAACATTGAAGCTTAACAAAAAATAAAAATAATTGTTAAATATGGAATTACCAACTAAACTTAAAATAACTAAATTTGTAATTTAAAAAAATTGGTTTGTACAAGAATGTATACGCAAAAAAATTGCATAACGTCTAGCGGATGAACAAAACCCAAACCCAAATTTACTTTTTCTCATGGTCAAATTTACTGGAGCAATGCTCCCAAGATCCCAGGAATCTGGAGTCATGCTCTATGGCTAGCCATGTAACAACTAAACAACGTACAAATTAACTCTTTCGGTAATGACGGTATTCAAACCATATGTACCACTACTTAAAATAGCTGTAGAATCCTGCATATGTGAAAAAAGCATTGTAAAGTCCTGTCAGTACTCTTACTTTCTTACGTAATGCCTGAAGTTATATTTTAATGATATTTGGCAACTCTATATAGTGTTTTCTCTGTGGTGTGCTATTATTTGTAATGAACAAGTTTAAGCTGCTCATTTCTTATTTCCAGATTTTGAAAGCTAATTTAAACAGATGTTATGGTAAGTTTTTTTTTTTTTTTTTCCCCAAGTGGGAAAATTAATTTTAACTGATGAACTTATAAGTCAAAAGTACCAACAGGCCAATAGTTGCCAGGCTTAGGCTATGAATGGTTAGGTAAAATATTGTGTTCATCATATTTTAGTTTGCATTTAGTTTGCCAGGGGGAGTCAACTGGTTCCTGGGCCCCAATTTCAAAACTTGATATATATATATATATAGGGCCTACTAAATTTCCATATTCAGTAACTATCATATTATTTCAATTCCTTTCTTTGCAGGTCTAGGTTAAACACTAATAAAATACTACCAGTTTTCTATGAGGAACATTAGACAGTCTATTTTCATTGTTTAGGCTGAAAGATAACTTCTAATTTGGGTATACAAAACTAAATGTATTACGTACAGTACTAACCATTAATTATTTATAGTCACAAGTTACCAACTAGGCCTACCATTACTTAAAAGCTCCAGCTTATGTGACAAGAAAAAATATCCAAGTTATTATAACCAAACTGATGTTTGTATCCAATATTACATGTTATAAAGATCTTGGATAAAGATCAGCTGGAGCAAGCTAAGATGGGCATCAAGGTGGTCAAGCAGTGTCTTGACCTTCAGAAAGCATAAACTGTAGAAAATGCTCCAACATGTCTGGCCATCACAGACACAGACCATTATGAGGAGGAAGATTCTTTTGAATGAGAACTTGATGAGATGGAGAAGTGGCTCAATGTTATTAACAACTGGAGTGGCTCGAACTGAAGCAACATCAATAAGATCATTCAAGACCTGGGAGTCGATGAGGAGAGTAAAATGCGACTGCATTCCAAGGAATCAATCTTTACCCATCAGAAATTCAAGAAATTGCTCAAGTTGACCTCTGTACCAGTCTCTCAAGTGTCTGTAGAGAGGCTTTTCTCTGGACTCAAATTCATTAAGAACGATTTGCGTGCAACAATGAAGGATGATTTGGTGTGGGTAATCCTTTTCCTGAGGACAAACTGGGAGGAGTAGAGTAAAGGTAAAAAATGTATTTTTATGAGAGGATCTCATTTTTGTAGGCCCTATGCCAATTTTGAATAAAGAACTTCTATTTTTCTCCTCCTGCGTGAGTATTTTTTTTTTTTTTTCTTATGGAAAATGCTGTATGATGAATAAATCTGACTCTTTTTTTAATTTTCATTTCTCACTCTTCTTACTTCATGGCTCTGGACTCACTCGTATTAAAATTTTAATAACCCCACACCCCTGGCAGCCTTATTGAATCTTGTGTTGAAATCATTCTGGATATTGTGCATCATTTTGCCAGTATGTGACCTTTCATGAGCCTGTGCTCATCACTATCCTTTCCTCCAGAGTGTAAGTGGACTAGTCTGCCATTGTTCACACAACTCTAATACCTGGAAAAGAAAAAAAAGTCAATGAATCGTATATAAATTAATTAATCACACAAATTAAATTGGTATTACAATATATACATTTTGTAGGGGGTGATGAGACTTTTCAAACATTCTGTACAGTATTGCAGTAATAAAACTACAATATTACTATTAATATGAAGTAGTAGGTTAAAAATGTTGCAATTAATTTATACAGTACAGTTTAGTTACTAGACAGATTTAAGAAATACACTACCACACTCTTATAAAATGTTAAAATACCAAATAAATTTTGTATACAAATACTTCAATATTTCGTAGAAAAGTTTGAAATATCAACTAATTTTGTACTGTCCAGTTAATTTGTACCTTCTGGATTATTTGACAAGGGTAGAGCCCTGAAAGTATCAAATTAATGGGGTTTGAGTGTACTAGTATTGTACATAAAATGGATTAGACTTTCAACTGTGTCAGAATGCTGATGATGACGAAACTACTTTGAAACCTACCTAATATAACTCCAGATTTAATAAGTGAATCCAGAGGCAGTTCAGAGACAGTCCATAAAGTATTACTACTAACCTAACCTATTACTAAGCTATTATGAACACTGTTTCTGAACTGTGTCTGGTTTCTGGAATTTTGCCAAAAAATGTATACAACTAGAGTGGTATGGTAGTTTAGCTGTTTTATTGCTTTCAATAACTATTTTAATCTAGTCAGAAAACAACTTTATAGCAAACTACTCTTACTACACAAAGCTGTTGGTTTTCAACAACTTGAGTCCTAATCCTTTACTAAAGGACCAAAACAAATACAAAAACCTGACAAGAATTTCAGTTGTATTCTTTTATTGCAGCTAATTCAGTTTACAAAAACTCAACATTTGACACTGACTAATTTGAAATATGGGTTGGCTCTGGGGAAGTTCAGAAGATCAAAGTTCTACCTCAACCAGTGGTGCTTATGATTCTTCAGATTCAAATTTCTCACCCAATTTTGATTCATCAGATTCTAGTTTTGGAGATTCTCTTTCCTCCAGTGGTAAGCAAGCAGGATTAAGATTTTTACTATTTAGGCTTAGCCATAGTTATCAATATTTTGTTGGTTTAGACAAAAAAAATGCTTATTAAAATTTGACTTAAATATGTAGATATGTATCATTCAGTTGCTTAGTAGTAGGCCTGCAAATGTTGTATGTACTATCAGTTCCAACAGTTAGGATACTTTGGGCTGGAAGGAGTGAGACCCAGTGTACCTATCCCAACTTTTGAAATTGATGGTACAGTACTTACAATTATGGGAAAGAAAATTGGCCTCAAAAACATCAGATTTTTTTAAAAATTTGCGAAAAGTCACTAATTGGTAGAATGTTTTTCTTTGGATACCTATTTAATCTTTTTGGTAATATCAATAAAAATTTAAAAGCAAACCCCCAGTCATTATCAATTAGTAATCTTTTGTTTTTTTTCCAAGTTATGCTTTTAGGCAAACCTTTTTTTCAAATTGTACAGTAGGATTTTTTTTTTTTTTTTTTTTTTTATGCAGGAAGGAAGGGCCAAGGGCGAATGCCTGCAAAACCCCCACCATAGAAGAAAGCCAAAATCAAGGTCCAGGGTTTTTGATAGGCCTAGACACTGCATTTAAAAGAGTGGAGGTCATAAACAGGGAGAAAGATGGATTGTTCCAGAGTTGACTGGTTGAGTAGATGAGAGATTGAAAATACCGATTAACCCTTGCATTAGAGAGTTGGACAGAAAAGGAGTGAGAAAGTGTTGAAAGTCTGGTACTGTGTGCTCTCCTTAACCCTTTAACCCAGTGATGCACAAACCCTGGCCCACGGGTCTTTTCAGTGTCCCCACGGGTCTTTTCAATTCAATGAAAAAGTTAGCTACCCAAAGAAAAATCTGAAATATTACCCCTGGTTATTATGAAAAATAGAATATCTATATATCTGGCCCCTACATATAAAACAGATGGTTGGTTTGGCCCTCACATCCAAAAAGTTTGTGCACCACTGCTTTAACTCTTTAACGACGGATAGTACCTTAAGGTCCACCAGAAATAATAGTATAAATTGTACTACAATGCCTCGTTTCTATAAATGTTTCTAAATCTTTATATATAGATGTCATTTAGTTGTCGGGAAAGGAACCCAAAATGTGTGTCATTTCAGTGACTAGTTACTAAAATATTTAGTTTTGACTAACAATAAAACCTATACGTTCTGGTAACATGAGTGACTGCATATGCTGCGGACTCGTCCTTAAAGGGTTAAGGACGAGTCCGCAGCATATGCAGTCACTCTTGTTACCAGAATGTATAGGTTTTAGTGTTATTCAAAACTAAATATTTTAGGAACTAGTCACTGAAATGATACACATTTTGGAATCCTTTCTTGACAATTAAATGATATCTATATAAACATGTAGAAACATTTATAGAAATGAGGCATTGTAGTACAATTTATATTATTTCTGGTGGACCTTAAGGTACCATCCATCATTAAAGGGTTAAAGGAGGAGGCATGCAGTTAAGAGTGTTCAGAAGAACAATGTCTTATAATAGAGATAGTAGAGAGAGAATGAGGCAACATTACAGTGAAGAGAGAGAGAGAGATTGAAGATACTGAGTAAGAGGCAGGGAATTCATGAGACAAAAAGCCTTTGATTCCACCCAGTCAAGTATGGCTTTGTGGGTTGAGCCACCCCATACATGTGAAGCATACTCCATACAGGGGTGAACAAGACCCCTGTACAGAGAGAGCAACTGAGCAGGAGTGAAGAAACTGTGGAGGTGGTACAGCACACCTAACATAGAAACTGTTTTGAAAAGAGCGTATATTTGATCTTTCTGGGAATGACCACAAGAAAAGGAAATGTTAAGAGGAAGGAGCAAGTTGTGTGTTGTTGAAGGTAAGGAGATAGTCATGTGGAAGATTGTAACAAGTAGACAGATGGAGGAAATAAGTTTTTGAGGCATTGAGAGCCACAAGGTTTTCTCTGCCCCAGTCAGGGATAGCAGAAAGGTCAGGTGTTCCATAGCCATCCTATGTGAATCATGGAGTGACTGTTGAGAGGGATGCTTTGTGAAGCAGGTGTACCAGATGAGAGAGACAGATGAAAGTTTGCCCAAGCAGGGTGTCAGCACTGAAGCCCAGTTTTTAAGAACAGGAGCAACACCACCAGGACCATTCACCTTCCTAGAGTTGAACCCAGATAGGGCAGAAAGAACATCTTTAGAAGAGATTCTAATTTCTACAGAAGCTAAGGCTGACAAAGACCCTAAGATCCACTCTAAGGTTAGCCCGAGAGAAAGAAGGAAAATAAGGGGTTAAAAGAAGAGAATAAGGGGTTAAGTAAGTAGCAAAACCTATCACTCATGGGTTAAAATTCACGCAGAAAGAAAGAAGACACCATCTGCCAGCCACTGCTGACAAGTCGGAAAAATAGTCGAAGAGAATACTTCAGCTGTTGCAGACCAGTCCTCCACTCCATAGTGAGGTAGAGGATGCAGCCCACTCTGCTGAAAAGGGGTGAAAGATGAAAAGAAATAAGATAAGAAGGCATTACAAACCATGCAACACATTCTTAACTCAAAGAACAATACATTCCTGACTCAATTAATACATACCTCCAGCAGTTGCAGACCAGTCTTCTACTCCATAGGGAGGTAGAGGACGGAGCCGAGCCCACTCTGCTAGAAAGGGGTGGAAGATGAAAAGAAATAAAATAAGAACGCATTACAAACCATGCAACACATTCATAACTCAAACACTAACATACCATGCAAACTACAGACATTCAATGAAGAGAGTTGGACATGCAAATAAGGAGAGAGAGAGAGAGAGGGGAAAAAAATATATACGTATATCCAAATAACAAAAGGTTTTTTTTTTTTTTTTTTTTTTTCCCCTCCTGGCATACCACAAGCTGGCATTATCATCAACAGACTCATCCTCAATCACCACCCTCAGAGTTCCTGTTGCTAATTGTTTTATTATATCAAACAACTACTTTAATAATTTTAATGAGGGAAAAGGGGGATTGTTTTATTATTATATTAAACAATAATAATATTTTTAAAATGCCTATCTAAATGGTTCTTAAACATATTAACGCTGGTAGAATTCATGATGGGTGCAGGAAGATTATTCCATTTATCAATTACTTTAAACGTAAAGAAGTTTTTAGTGATATTAGTAATGAAACGTCTGCCATGCAACTTAAATCTGTTATTACGAGTATTGCTATTATCAAAAGTGAACAGTTTGTCAAAATTTACATTATTGATGTTATTAACAATTTTGCAAACTTCAATAAGCTCCCCCTTAATCTCCTAGTTTCAAGTGAATGCAAGCCTAACTCTTTAATCCTATCTTCATAAGGCTTGTTGTGCAATGACGCATTTAGTTTCATGGCACGACGCTGAACCCTTTCTAACCTATCAATATCCTTATGCAAATACGGGCACCAAAACTGAATGGCATATTCTAAATGACCCTTTGCTTTGTCCGGAGCTATAGGGCGCATCCCTCTGTGGCGAATGTGGGAATACACCTTTCTTCGGTGTAAGGGCTTTCTCTGCCCTCGTGGACCATTGGGCCCGTTTGGGGACCCGGCTGATCTCCTGCTTCTTTTTCTTTCTTTCTCCTTTAACCCATTCTTTCTGGCTTCTCCGTTTTTTTTTTTTTTTTTGTTGTTCAATGGACCTTGATTTTGACCCTTTCCTTGGCCCTTGGGTGTGGGAGGTGGTTGCCCTGCACTCTTGTCGCTTTCCAACCAAACCCAAACCCTGTCCCTGCCACTTTTCACCGCGCATTGGATGAGAGTGGCCGCCTTTCAGGCACAGGGACTGGGTGCGGGTGTATCTCCCCCTGCGTGACATCCATCGGCGGTGGGACCAAGTGTGCCCACACTTCGCCTTTCCCTTGTTGGAGTCGGTGGTGGCTGGATGCGCGCGGGGGATGAAGTTCTTTTTTGTTTAGCTATGGACACTTCTCCCCCCGGCTTACGACTACTGCTTCTCATTCCCGGACTACTCTTTCTCTCAACACTCGGGTGGTGGGCAACCAGGCCCTCGAGTCCTTTACCACTGGAAGACCGCAACCTAATGGGGTTGACCCCCCTGTGGAAGCGGAACGCTTGCACTCTCCTTTTCCGTTGCCGACCCCAGTCCGTCCCTCGATTACGCCCTTGGACCTACACTCTCTAGAGCAGGGGCCTCGCCCCAGCCCACTTCAGCCACCTTCGGGCAAGTCAAGTTCCACCGAGGACTTGCCCCCACAACCCGGCTTCTTGCTCTCCCCATATGCCCCCCTCACCCGCCGCCAGCCCACCTCCCCGCGCGGACGGGGGAGCCGGCATTCACGGCCGTCCTACCGACCGTTGAATATTCCAGTACATTTCGACTCTACAGCCTCCCTCTCCCTTCCAAGTATCCACAAATTCCTGGTGATTCGGCCTACATCTGGGTCCCTCCCGAACAACTCTGAACGGACGTTCCAGGCGATCCGAACCCACAGCAACTCCAGCCGCTATGACGTACGCCCACAGAGGGATGGCTCCCTCCTCGTAAAATCACGCTCAGCCGCAGAGACGAAAGCCCTACTCTCCATCACTGAGGTCCTTGGATGCTCGGTGTCCGTTTCCCCACACCCTCGCCTGAACCAGAGTCAGGGCACTATTTACGCCACCCGCCTACTGTCGGTCGCAGAGAACGAGCTCCTGGAGGATCTCGCACCCCAAGGAGTTACTAAGATCTATCGTTTCACATCCCGACAGGGAGGCACCCCCTCCCCCACCCCACGTCTGCTCCTTACTTTTAACTCACTAATCCCCCCTGACCGTATTGTATGGGGTATGGGAGACCGCGCCTCATGCGAGTTTTCTATCCGCCCATACGTCCCAGACCCGACCCGTTGCTTCAAATGCAATAAATTCGGACACGTCAGCTCCGCTTGTCGACAGCCGCATCCATTATGTGTTCACTGTGGACGACTCGCCCACCCTGACAGGTGCCCCAACACACCCAAATGCTCGAACTGTGAAGGCGCACATCCCTCTTCATCCCGAGAATGCCTTTTCTTCAGGTTCGAGAAGGAGGTCCGATGCCTACAGGTGACGGACTTCCTTAGCCCCCGTGAGGCACGCGACAGGGTGCGGAGTCGGGAGGTGAGGCCGGGGGTGTCCTATGCCGCTGCTCTCGGCTCTATCATCTCGGCACGCCGCCCTGGCCTGCCGCCGAAACCCCCCCCAGCCACTGCTTCCTGTTCCCCACATAGCAAATCCTCGCAGGACCCGACGGTCCCCTGTCCCCCCACCGTTCCTCTTCTTCCCTCACCTCACCTGCCACGAATCCCCCAGGAGTCTGGGACCAGGGTTTCCAGGTCCCAGCCACCTCAAACCCTGCCTTCCCAGTACTCCCTGTACACGCCCGAACCTGCCGCCCGGAGCAAGCCGTCGAGGCGGAGACGCCGGAGCGTGTCACCAGACCCTCCGGCCTCCCAACGTCTCTCTCCCTCTTCCCCTAAGACCAAGAAGACGGCTCGGACCCTTACACCGCCCACCACGCCCACTATGTCCATCTCTCCCCATCGTAGAAGTCCCACCGTTCTACCCCACAGACTCTGACAATAGTGGCCGAAATCCACGACCCGCCCTGTACGACGAGACCCAGCCAGTGGATGCGGCTCTGGCGCGCTGCACGGTGTGACCGAGGGAAGCTCGGCTGCGCCCACGCCCATGAGTCTCCTGGATCTGCCCTTGCCTCCTGGTGCCATTTTCTCCACCCCTCCACGAGACCACTCTGGTTCACCTCCTTCATCGTACCTACCCCCCAACATCCCCGACCCCCCCCTTATCAGCTACCCTGAGTACGCCCTCCCTCCCACCCGCCCGGTCTTTTTGGTACCCCCTGTCACCACCTAGGGTCCGCCGTGAGACCCCGGACAGGCGGGGTAGCGCCCCTTTTGGGTTAACCTGCCCCCCCCTGGCCCGACCATAGAAGCCCGACAAGGCACTTCCGACCCGCTCAGCCCACGATGTTCCTCTGCCTGCCGTGATCCACGCCTCCGGTCTCGCTCGGCCGACTCGACCCCGCAACCTCCGCAGGGTTCGACAGGCCGACCGATTCCTTCCCTGGTGAACGGTAGATAGCCAGCCATGCTCCCGACCCAGCCTTCAGTTTCGCGAACTCCAGATCCCCCTTCACACTCCAACCCCTAGCGCCTATACCTTTACCCATCCCCCTTCATCAACTAATGGATCCCCCGAAAACCACGATAGTCCACTGGAACTGTCGAGGAATCTTTGCAAACAATGAAGGCCTTAACTCCTTGATTGCCACTTCCCGTCCGGTGTGTGTCTGTCTCCAGGAGCTAATCCTGGGGACCAGGTCCATGCCCTGCCCCACTGGTTATTTCTGCGTCGCCACCCCGCCTCCTACCTGCACTCGAAGGGGAGCTGCCATCCTCGTCCACCACGCAGTCCCCTTCTACAATCTCTCCATCCGGTCCCCGCTACAGGTGACTGCCGTCCGGCTCTCCCTGGATAGACAGTACACCATTTGTTCAATCTACCTTCCCCCCCGCTCAAGTCTCCCGCGACGACCTGGTGGAAGTCGTGGAACAACTCCCCAGGCCCTTCCTACTACTGGGCGATTTCAATAGTCGTCACCCCTTGTGGGGCGACACACACCCACCTATATGGCCCCAACCCTGATATCCGTCATGACCGAGCTCTCCTTCGAGTGCCTCAACGATGGCTCTCCACATTCTACCATGCCACCACCTGCACTCCATCCTGTATAGACCTGTCCCTCGTATCAACTGATGCCCTCCTAGACTTCACGTGGCAAGTCCTCCAGAGGACTATGGCAGTGACCATCTCCCCATTCTACTCACCCTCAATCGACCCGACCAGACCGTACGGGTACCGGTAAGGTGGGTTACCACCAACGCGAATTGGGCCCGCTTCCGCGACAACACATATACCACACTTACAACTGCCCACTTCCCATCCATCGACGGGTGCGTCGCATACTTCGAGTCCGTCGTTCTAACGGCCGCAAGCACAAGCGTACCACAATCCTCCGCCTACCCCCGCGCCCGACGGGTTCCTTGGTGGACCCCGGAGTGCGCGGAGGCCGTGCGCGCCAAGAAGAAGGCAACTCGGCGCTTTTACCGGACGCGACTCCCCATCCATCGCACGGAAATGCAGCGGGTCAGGGCCATCGCCCGCCGCACAATGAAGACAGCGCGCCGAGCCTCTTGGCGTGCCTTTGTGTCCGGCATTACCGTCAACACACCTTCGGCTACCATCTGGAAGAAGGTGCGGGGCGTCGAGAGGCGACATGTCCCCTCCCGACCCCCGGTCCTCCGGACAAACAACGGACTCCTATGTGAGCCCAAGTCGGTGGCAGACCACCTTGCTTCTACCTTCGCCGCCGTTTCTTCCTCTGCAGCCAATCCCGTACCCGCCCCTGACGATAGCCCCTCCCCACCGTCCATAGACAGCACCTACAACCGATTGTTTACCATGCGTGAACTACAGACGGCACTGGCCTCTCGGCGATCCCCTTGCCCCGGCCCGGACGGTATTCCGTACGGCATGATCCAACACCTCCACTCTACCTTACAAATTTTCCTGCTAGACTTATACAATCGCATATGGATAGAGGGTGCCTTCCCCTTTAGGTGGAAGGAGGCCCACGTCATCCCTATCCCCAAGCCCGGCAAAGATCCCTGGACCCCACAAACTACAGACCAATCGCCCTGACATGTTGTGCCTGCAAGATCCTCGAAAAAATGGTCGCTACGCGATTATCGTTCGTCCTTGAACGTACCAATTCCTTCCCGTCTACCCAGTCCGGCTTCAGACAATTCCGCTCCACCACTGATCCCCTCCTGCTTCTCAGCCGAGACATACAGGATGCCTTCGACAATAGACAGTTCGTACTGTCAGTTTTCTTCGACATCCAGAAGGCCTATGACACCACCCGTCGAGCAATGATCCTCGGTCAGCTCCGACATCTGGGCCTTGTCGGAGCCATGCCTACCTTCATCAGGGGCTTCCTTACTTCTCGGACCTTTAAAGTCCGGGTGGGCTCAGTCCTCTCTGACACCTTTGTGCAGGAGGACGGGGTCCCACAGGGAAGCATCCTCAGTGTTCTCTGCTTCTCTGTCGTGATGAACACGGTCTCACAATGCCTTCCACCTACAATCCGCTCTTCCATCTACGCGGATGACCTTGCAATCTACTTCGCAGGGCGAGAACCGTCTGTCGTTCAGCGGCAAATGCAGCTCGCCATCTACCGGGTGGAGAGGTGGGCGACGTCGGTGGGTTTCCGCCTCTCCATCCCTAAGTCCAAGTGTATGGTCTTCAGTAGAAGAAGACCCACAACCCTTCCTCTACCCTCTGTTACATTATATGGCAGTCCTCTTGAGGTGGTACCCTCCACGCGTTTTCTGGGCATGACCCTAGACCGACGGCTCAATTGGGTTCCCCATCTCAAGCACTTAAAGCAATCCCTTCGACGCCCCCTCGCTCTCCTGGATCACCTCTCTCACACCACATGGGGTGCAGATCGACGCTCTCTTCTTCGCCTTTATACTTCCATAGTACAGTCGAAGCTGGACTATGGTAGCGCAGTTTATGGTTCAGCCTCCAACGCCCGCCTCCGTATCCTGGACCCGGTACTTAATAGAGGCCTCCGCCTCGCCACCGGTGCTTTCCGCTCCTCCCCAGCCTCCAGCCTCTATGTGGAATGTGATCATCTCCCTCTCGCCCTCCGACGGGGTCTACTCCTCATGCGGACATACCTCCGTGCACAGAGGCTACCTTCTTCGCTTCTGGGCACGGCGGTTTTAGAACTACCACCTCAGGGACGGAGCTGGCACTTCACTGAAGCGGTCCGCTCTTTCCTTGATCTTTTCAACATGCCCGCCCCCTCAGTTATCCCCATTTCATTCAGCATCTACCCCCCTGGATCCTAACCCCTATCAAGTTCTGCAAAGATCTGTGTTCCCTACCGAAGACTACCACGAGCGCCATGATATACAGGTCACTTTTCCGCGAACACGCAACCCAACACCCGGACGCAATCGCCATTTACACGGATGGTTCCCGCTCGGAAGCTGGTGTGGCCTCCTCAGCGGTGATTCTGTCCCAGCCGCTCTCCCGGAGCGTCGGCCTGCCCCGCGAGGCCTCCGTTTTTTCGGCGGAACTTTTCGCCATAACGGAGGCCCTCGATATTGTGCGCACCCACTCTGCCAGCTCTTTTGTCATTTATTCGGATTCCCAAAGTGCACTTCTCTCCCTAGAAAGATTTAACTCCCCTCACCCGCTCGTCTGTACCATCCAGCAGACCTTCCACTCTTTAACGATCTTCCAACATAAGACAATCGCATTCTGTTGGGTCCCGGCTCATGTCGGCATCCAGGGTAACGAGGCGGCGGACCGCACAGCGAAGACGGCCTGCTTGCTGCCGGCCTCCTCCCGACCCCTCCCCTTCTCCGACTTCTTCCCGGCTTTCCGCTCCCACTTCCGCTCCATATGGCAGCGGGAATGGGACCAGGCCACACAAAATAAACTCCACACGATCAAACCGCACATAGGACACTGGGCTTCTTCATTCCACCGGTCCCGCCATAAAGAAGTAATCCTAGCCCGTCTCCGCATAGGTCACACCCGCATCACCCACGGACACCTTATGGCGAAATCGCCAGCCCCGCTTTGCTCTACCTGCCATACCCCTATCACTGTCTTACACCTTCTGGTGGAATGCTCAAAGTTGGCCGCTCTCCGTCGCAGGTGTTTCCCTCTCTCGGCCGAAAACCCCATACCCAACTGCCTACGATCTATACTCGCCGACGGCCCCCACTTTTCAGCAGAAGCCGTTTTCCTCTTCCTTACTCACTCCCATCTGCTCCATCGTATCTGAAACCGTACCCCTCCTACCCATTATCCATTGACTGACCCTTACTCATTCCCCTAGTCTACCGCCCCTAGCACAGTGACATCACCCACTCACTGCCTCGCCGAGATATGTACTGTCTCTTTAGGTACGAATCGGCGGTAAATCTGGAAAAGAAAAAAAATATATATATTCTAAATGAGGCCTGACTAGGGACTTGTAAAGGGGCAATATAATATTCTTTGATTTAAATTTGAAATTATGCACTATGAAGCCTAACATCCTATTAGCTTTAGCGCAAGACTCCAGGCACTGGTTCCTAACTTTTAAATCCTTAGATACGTGTATGCCTAGATCTACTTCTTTGTCAATGCTTGCTAACTTGCTATCATCCATTGTGTATGTGTAATTATTGTTACAAGAACCTATATGCAAAACTTTGTTTGTCTACGTTAAATTGCATCTGCCACTTATCTGTCCACTCCATAATCCTATTTACATCATCTTGGAGCCTATTTCTATCATCCTCGTTAACAACCTTACTGCCTATTTTAGTATCATCCACGAATTTTGACACATTACTAGTCAAACCTACATCTGTTGTTAATGTAAATTACGAATAGCAATGGGCCTAACACTGAACCCTGTGGGACACTGCTACCTACATCCAACCATCCCAATTCACTACCATTAACGACGACCTTCTGTCTCCTAACACACGAAGCCATTCCTCTAACCAGTTAGCTACCTGACCGTATACTGTGCGCTTTAACCTTTGCAATTAATCTTCTATGCGGAACTGTATTGAATGCTTTTTTTAAATCTAAATAAATAACGTTAGCTGCTCTATGCCTATTGTATTCACACTATTTCGTTACAAAATTCTAACAAATTAGTTAAATAAAATCTATAGCATCAAAACCCATGCTGACTACTATTAATCAAATCGCAACTTTCTAAGTGTTTGATGGTACAATCCCTAACTACGGATTCCAAGTTTACCGACAATTGACATTAAGCTAATGGGCCTATAATTGCTAGCTACTGTGTAGTTGCATTTTTAAAAATGGGCGTGATGTTGGCTAATTTGAAGTCTTCAGGAATAATCCCCATTTCCAGTGACTGATTAAAATTCTTCATTAAGGGGCCTATGACAACGTCTTTCAGTTCTTTCAGATGTCTAGGCTAAAACGCATCAGGGCCTGGAGCCTTGCTAACTTTTAACCTATTGATAAAATGCGCAATCTCACCCTCATAAACAGTTATTTCATCAAAAATAGTCTTGCTGCCAAATGGAATGATATCATCCACATGGGGGACATTATTGACATCTTCTACGGTAACAACTGTCACAAAAAAGTTATTAAAAATACCCACCATCGCCTGAGCGTCAGAAGCCAAAGCGCCATTAGCATCCAAGAGAGGGCCTATATTATCTTTTATCAGCTTACGATTATTTACCTAATCGAAAAACTTTTTTGGGTTATGTTTTCTACCTGTAGCCATAAGGATCTCTAAATTATGCTTCGCATTCCTAACCAATCTTTTAACCTGATGTCGAAGCTCGATATATCTATTAGCATTAGCTACCATGCCATTGCCCTTATTAAGTCTATACGCTCTGTTACACTCATTTATGAACTTGCCTATTTCCCTAGTCCACCACTTAGGCCTGCCATGATTTCTAGCGCACTTGGGTTTACAAGGAATAAACTCCCTTTCGATATTCAAGAAACTATCTTTAAATGCCTCCCAATGCAAATTTGCGTCATTACCCATAAATAAGTCACCCCAGTCCACTACTCTCATCCTATCCGCAAAACTATCAAAATTGGCCCTACAAAAATCAGGGACTTCTATTACATTACTATCCTTAGTGTTTTCTATCAATAACTTAAACCTAAGAATTTGATGATCACTACATCCTAAACTCTCGCCTACTTCTAAACCATCGACTATGTTTTTGCCATTCATCGTCACCACATCTAAAATATTATCACTGCGTGTTGGTTTGGTAACCATCTGTCGTAAAAAATTATCTTCCATGAACTCAATCAATCTCAAACCCTCAACGTTACCAGTAAAAGTCTCGTAATTGACGTTAGTGCAGTTAAAGTCTCCAACAACTATACTATCCTGATTATTAATAAAGTTACTAAGAAGTATGTAAAATCTAGTATTGGTATCAAGGGGTTGAACTGGAGGTCTATAAACAACAGTAAAATTGAAACTAAGACTATGCGCCCTAACTTCAACGCATATCACATTAATTGCTGCCGGAAAATCTATCTTAACCTCGATATCCCTAAGGGAATTATGAATGTACAGCAAAATGTTGCCACCAATCCTATGTGACCTATCATTAGTAAAGAGTTTAAAACCCAGTATTTCAAGTTCCCCCAACAAGTCCTGAGTCATGTTATTTAACCACGTTTCAGTGATAGCAACTATATCGTAGTTGCCAGAATAAATTATCGCCTTAAATTCATTTAATTTATTTCTAATACTACATGCATTACAATAAAAGACATTTATTTTTTACCAAGGGTTGGTGTTTTAAACTATTTTTCATATTGGGGCCCATGTTCCCCGGACCCACAACGTTTAAAGAAGGCTTCAACCTATACAGTTTTTGAATGTTTTCGTCAATTAACCTACCTAGCCTAGCATTACCTGTTTCATTAAAATGCACCCCCATCTCTTATAAAAAGGCTAGGATCACTGAATTCTGACCACAGCTTTATGAAGGGTACATTTTCCTCAGCACAAATCTCTTCTAATTTAGTATTCAAAAATATTGTTTTAGACATAATCCTAAGACCTAAACCGTGCCTAGAGGTAATACCTAGAACTAAAGACCTATCTGACCTCGCCTTTAGGGACCTAATTAACCCCCTATATCTCTCCAAAAGGTCAGGCACTCTCGTATTGGGCCTATATGAGTCCTTGCCCCCCTACCATCATCACCAACATAGAGTGAGGGGAGGCAACATCAATCCTATCCACTTTGTCTCTAACTCTGTCTACCCTGGCCCCTGGGAGACAGACCACCCTCCTCTCAGTTGGATGCCATTCAACAAACTCTGTCCATATGGTGCGCTAAAGAGTTTCCCCCTCATTCATGTCCCTTTCCAAATGGGTGAAAGGGTTCGAAACCTCAATAGTGGGGGAGTCCTATCACCTTACGTACACAGCCTAGCTCCACCCTTAACTTCTCTAAATCCCTCCCCATCTACTAATCTCAGACCAACCTTAACCCCTTCCTCAACTCTCTCCAACCTTCCCAATAAGCTACCTAAACTAGGTTATGCACCTCACCCTTCAAATTACTAACTACTTCAACATTAGTATTGGTTTGGTTTTCATCAACCATAGCCCTACCCTTGCCCTCATCAAGCATTGCAAGTCGTTCCATTACTTCGTGTACACTGCGTTTTATGTCAACTATTTCTTCCCTTAATTCGCAAAAAAAAAAATATGATCACTTGGTAATCGCCATAGGACTGCTGTCATAGTCCCTAAAATCCGTATACCACTGATTCACCCCACACCTAACACACAGCGCTTTCTGTGATGGCATCGCGCAAGTTAAATTAGTTTATAACTCAAGTTTAAGTTAAATTAAGCCAGCATGCAATGAAAACTTGTAAATCACTAAAAACTACTTATATTCAAGTACTTCACAATATAATTTAAACGCAAGTATATAAAATTCAGAACTTACCAAAAGTAAGGTTATTGGCAATATCCAAAAGCAAAACCAATATCAGAGAGCTCAGGAAATGCATCTGCTCAATACAGAGTCTGGCTGACAACATAAAGGTAGAAGGAAGAGGAAATGGAGGACAGCATTGGAATCATCCATGGTTGAGTTGGAAGCAAAAGTTTGGGCAGAGAGTTCAGCTTTGGAGAGATGGCAACTGAGCCACTGGAATGGGAAAGAAGAGGAAGTAAAGTTGTTGAAGAGGTTCTTGGCTAGATGCCAGAAAGAGCAAGAAGAATTAGAATTAGTTTAATGAGGAGTTAGCTATATATGTGAAAGCAACTGTATTTACTGTAATGCAAAATTTTTGAATTTTTTCAAAAGATTTAACGAGATCAGTTGGTTGGAGATTTGGATTAAAACAAAAGTTAGCCAGCACTAATACCACATTGTAAAAGTCTTTAAAAATGAATCTGTATTACCCCAACAAAAATTAAAAAAAGGTTAAATATCTAATAAATATCCATTATTAAATGTAAGTATGTGTATTCAAATCTTAAAACATTGTACTTACCACCCCACCATAATATATTGACATGAACCCTTTGTACATATTCCCTGACAGTGTAAAGGAAGCCAGAGTATGCCCTGTATTTAAGTCAGGAAACCCAAACATACATCCAGTTATCACTTCATTTATGTATTGCCAACTCTAAGTAAAGTACAGTCAAGAGTTTATTATCTGCAGTCTGCACACACTGGTTCCTGACCCTGTGTGGATAATTGAGTACCCCTAAAAAATAGATAATTAAATTAAAAAAAAATTATAAATATTGCATTCTCACATCTAAACATCTCGCTACTTCTAACTTTTGTTCAATAGTTAATACAACCCACTTTCTTTTTGATTCTTTTTCACCACCCAAAGGTATTTTACGCTTTTTAGAACTCATACTAGCAGTAAGAATAATGATAGAACAGTCTGTTACTCTGTTTATTCCTAGCTGAGGTTTGTTTGTTTTGATTGTGCAGCGTTGCCAGAACCAATTGTGCTATCTCACCAGCTGGGCTTGTACAGATGGTGCTGAATTTGAAATGCAAACATTTTACTGGGCCAAAAAAAGTGCAGTTAATTGACGCATGATTAATCAACTCTTGACTATAGTGTTGAAAAAATTATGTACAGTAAACTTACTAAATTCTTAATCAAATACAGTATTTTAACTAAAACACAATATGGGTTTAGTGGTGGATATATAACAGAAGATGCCATAAACATGCTATTAGAAAATGTGTATCAAAACTTAAACAGCAAAAACACACTGCCTTGATCTAACTCAACTTGTCAAAAGCATTTGATACCCTTCTTATTGAATAAATTTCACATATATGGAATAAGAGTAAATATCCTCAATTGGTTTAAATCGCATGTCAAATCACCATTAGTGATTTAAAGATAATTTTATCTGACAAGGTGATCCTGATTATTGGGGTCCCACAAGGATCTATTCTTGGCTCATTACCATTTCTAATTCACATCAATGAATTTCATTTCTCAACCACATTAAATTGTGTACAATACAGTAATGTGGGACTCAAGACCAGCCTTGCGACCTTTTTTCTGGTCTCAGTCTCAGCTATGGTGGTCTCGACTATATCACTGGTACAATGCACAGATGATACTACACTTACTTCTTTCCATCATAATGCAGACACTGATTTATGAGGCAAACAGGCAATTAAAAAATGTGTATAAATGGATGTGTGCTAATAAACTTTTATTGAACCTGATAGTTATCTTGTGTGATTATTACCACAAAGCATATTAATACAAACTGTCAAATAAAAATTGGGAATACTACTCTTGCAAGGGTGAATGAGGTTAAAACACTTGGCATTAGTTTAAACAGAAAACTAAATTTCAAAAGTCATGTACAACATATCAAATCCAAAATATCAAGATTTTTCTTTATATTACTTAAACAAAAAAAGGCCTTTCTTCAAACCACCCCTTACCTTATATTATTCCTTCATCATCCACACTTATTGCATTACAGCTCAAAAGAAATATATAAAACATCCTTTGGAAGTAATTCATAGAAAATGTCTTCAAACTGTCTCAAATAATGACAGTTGAGAAAGTCACGCTTCCCCAATGTTTAGAGAGCTAAATATTTTAAAACTAAATGACTTTTACAAATTCATTATTGTTGTCAATATGTTAAAAGTTATCAACAAAAATTGATGTACATCACCCATTCCAAGAGCAATCACCCCCATCAAATAAAATCATTGTTACAACACTATGCAATAGAAACTGCAGGAAATGCACTTTCTTTCAAAGGAGCAGATATATGGAATGCAATTCCCACGCATATCAGGCAGGCTTCATCCCTAAATGTATTTCACAAATGACTAAAAAGGCATTTCATTAGCTCCTACTGATGAAAAAGTTCACTACTGCCATTTTTACCATAGTAATCAATTTTGTAACGAACTATGTATTTAGAATATTCTAATTTCATTAAGCACCTTTAATTTCATAATCTATTCTTTTCTTTTTATTCTGCAGCATTTATTTTCTACCAAATATACAGTAAATCATTTAATTTAAAATTTTGTAAACTTTATATTTAAAAATATGATTATATTTTTATTGTAAAATGAAAAGTAATTAGGCAGGCTACCCATCTTTTTAGGATAAAGTCTGCGTGCCAAGGTATAGTTTAGTTAGTGCTATTTATTATATTTGTCCCCAAAAATTAGTTATGACAGGCAGGCATTTTGTTGCTGTACCCTGTCTTTCTAAGCTAGTACAATTCTTATTTACAGTTTGTTTTTGCAAACTGTTTTAAATTTATAAATTTAGTTTCTGTTGTAATTTTGCAGTTGTAGAAAAAATTTACATTTTTTTTTCAACTGTATCTCGTTTAATTGTTTTAGATCTTGATAGCAGTGCCTTGAATCAAAGTGGTAGTGGTAGTGGTAGCGGTAGCGATGCAGAGTTACAAAAATTTTTAGCAAAAGAACAACAAAAAGCACAACTTCAAGCAATGGTAAGACACTTCATTATTCCTCTTTTAATTTGCCCTCCTGAAAAATTTAAATGACTATGCCTTTCATACAATTTACTGTACTATGTATTAGACCTACAGGCTTAAGCTTATCAGTAGACAGTTTTTGTAGGCTCCATGTACAGGCTAATAGGTCTCTTAGCTAGATGTACTATATACTGTAATACAACTTGCGGAGTAAGCCTGATAAAGAAAAAAAAATTTGATGAAAAATGTACCATATTTTGCTATAAAATATGTAACCTTGGGTTACAGTAATGTACCTCTCTATTATTGTGCATTGTAATTCATATCTTGGTTGAATGAATGATCTCAAGTTCTGCAAATTTAGTAATACTGTAAACGAGACACCATACAAAATAAGATTAAAGTTCTTACATTGGAAAGTATCAACAAACCTTGTATATAATGGCTGTTAATACATAGTGTTTACGTTACTCGTATTACCCCCATCAACAGGAAATTTTGGACATGGTTAATAAACTTTATTAAAAAAATTATTTCTAAAGTTAATATCGAGAAATGAAATCCTTTGTTGATTTTAAATGACACTGAAGTAGCAGTGTTAAGGCCATTTGGAATACCAGGTGAGAATGGAAATGGTGAAAGAGTGAAAGAATTGTATGCTGAATATGGATTGAGAGAGAGTAACTCTTTAGATAGTGGAAAGGGTGGGTGTATGGTAATAACCCATGAGAGAAGCTGCTGCTGTCTCATTGTACAGAGGTGAAATTTGGGTGTAGGAGGAAATGGCTGTAGTCTTGCAGCAAAATAAGCATGAGACATTAAATGATAGAATGAGGAAGACCACCCTTAGTATCAGGAAATCGAGGTAGGGTAATGTAATGTAGTTCCTCATAACCACTGATAGTACAACATACCACACATACACACTGTAAAAAATTTTATATCCCAAGGATTTTGGGTGAGAAGGCAGAAAACAACCCAGATGTAAAGTACAGAAGTTAGTGAAAAAGAGAAAAGACAAAGTAAAATGTACACATCCCTTCACACAGGCATACTGGTCAGGGCTGTGATGAGTACGGACTGCACGAGTATGAGTACTTCAGATTTATACAAGTAAAGTATGAATATGAGTACTAGGTGTTTTGTCTGAGTACAAATACTGGTACTTGTAGAAAAGTACTCATGAGTACGCATACGAGTACATTCATTTCCAGAGTCTGAAATGTTAAATGTGACCACCTCCATCCCCTAATAGTCAAACTTTCACTCTCCAGTTGATTGGCTAACCTTTTTTTCCAAATTTATTAGAAAAAGATTAAAATTTATTCAACATCTATTTAAGGTAAAATTTACGAAAGGTGCACTCTGCAAAATTGATTATGTAGGTGGCTGTGGTACACAGTGTAATTTATGTAGATGGTCAATGACACAGTTTACGTAACATTTATTAATCACACAGTCCAAGAGACACAAGATAAACGTAAAGCAACACTCACCACTACAATCACCCACACACCACTCACTGCTCACCACTCAAATTCTAAATTGTTTCAAATATCTACAATTACAAATTTAAATTCAGAATTATTTAAAATAAATCTCCACATTTACATTAAATAACATAGGCCTAATTGATTTTAATGAGTAATTTACTCCTACCAGCTTTACTAGTTAATGTTACACGTTACATCTAACAAACATAATATCTTGGAAAGTTGTATCCTTCAAAGAACATCTATTTGAATGGAAGCTGTTCCCTGCAATACTGAATAGTCTCTCCACAGGAGCAGAAGAAGCTGGGACACTAAGGTATTTATTTGCCAGGAGAGCAAGCCTTGGAAACACTACTTGCTCTTCTTTCCAGTAGAGCAATGGGTCACTTTCGTGATCTATGCATGGCCTCGTCTAAGTATTTTGTTACTTCATCGCACATGGGTACTGAGGATTTGCTTTGACCAGTTTCTTCATTATTATCCATGAAGTCCAAAATGCTTGGTCCAGGATTTGCTTTCATTAGCTTTTGTTTTTTGGGTGGATTATCGTCAACTGTCATATTTATTGCTGATACTTTTTCAATTAATGCTGTTTTGTTAGAGTTGCGCTGCTCTGTATCATGGCACCATCTAAGTTTAAATCTGGGATCAAGCATGGCAGCAAATATGTGAACCTCGTTAAATTCATCTTGAGTCAGCCTTTTGTCAACAGCTGCGTGAAGAGCAGTCATCATGTTGCAATTGTATGCTGCATTCAGAGTGCTTAATTTGTGTTTCAACCCTTTGATTGATGGTATCACTAGACTCCTTAAAAGGTTGGAGAATCTCTCACATTTCTTGTAATACTGTTCTTTCATAGCTTGTGATTTTCACTGCCTCCAGTTTGTTTAATTTATCTTTGAAATATTCAAAACTGATTTAATCATTGAGTTGTGAATTCCATCTTGTCAAGTTTGCTGGCTGCAGCATTTTTTCTTGTTCTAACAGGTCTGTTGCTAATGTAGATTTTTGAACAAAAGCAACAAGCTTAGAAATTCTGTCAATAATTCTTGTAAGAGCAGGAGATGCACGAGTTAAACCATCTTTAACTGCAAGCTGAATTGTGTGGGCAAAACACGGTTGATGATGTGGAAGGTGGTGGAAGATTTCAAATCCTTCGAAATCTTCTGGAAGTATATCCATTTCACTATCACTAATTTCACAGTCAGTCTGTCTTCATCTGACTGATCTTGACCTTCATTTTCAAAGTTTGGTAAGCATACTTTGAAAGCTTTGGAATGTTGGCAGCATTGTCAGTAACACTATTGGTTACTTTAGTACCTATATTAAACTGGTCCACTATCTCTAAATATTGTTGATGAATGTGCTCTGCTGTGTGCTGACCTTTGAATCTTCTGCAAGCCAGCATGAATGACTTTATATTCCAGTTTATTATGCTGTGTCCCGTCACACCAATAAACCCTTTGATCTGGGGATTGGACCATAAATCAATAGTCAGGCATACATGTTCTCCACTTTCCAAATTTCTTTTACTGATACCTCTATTGAACATTTTTTGTCCACTAATAATTTTGATGCAAGAAATTTGGCATTTGGTATGGCAAACTTAGGGTCAGCTATGTTCATGAGTTTTTGGAATTTTGGACTTTCTATTAGTGTGAAAGGTAGAAAGTCTCCACACTCCAGCAATCATTTCGACTATAGCATGTCAAACTTTTTTGCTTTGGATGATTTGCACCATACTTTGTGGGTGATGAAATTAAAAAATCTAGGCTCAAGCATTCATTTGAAGATTTATCCATTGTTTTCCCTTTTGCTGCTGTGATGTCAACTGAAGGATGCTTTTTCTAAAAATATAATAATAATCAATAACAATATATATAGAACTTCATTTGATCCTTATTTTAAATGCTAAAGTAAATGACAACACTTACCTTCATGTGTTTGATGAAATTGGATGTTGTTTTCATATTCCCTATATGAAAGTGTCACAGTATTTGCATCTTGCTCTTACATCCCCTGATGACTTGGGGGCGAATTTCAAAATGATTTAGTATTTTTGTCATATCTAATTACATTTGACACAAAAATTTGTGAAGTGCTCGTAAACTACTCGCATGTACGAGTACTTTACATCCCGAGTACAAGTACTTGAATTTTAAAATTTGAGTAAAAGTACTTTGAAAGTGGTACTAATGAGTACAAGTACTGAGTACGAGTATCCCAGCCCCGATCCTGGTAGACCAGGCCCCCTATTCCCACATGGGAAAATTCTGCGCTTCTGTACCTTGTCAAAAATAAAAGAGGCAGAGTTCTGAACTCTCATACTTCTAACAAACTACCTCCATTCCAACTGACTTGCAGTCACTTCTGCATCACTCAGATCAAGTCCACACTTACTCGTGCAATCATTCACTGTGTCCAATCTGTCCATCCATCTTCTTGGCCTCTCTCTCCTCCTTTTACCTTTGCAAACACTCTTGTCCACTGTTACAAAATCAACTGAAAAATTAGTCCTGCTTGTACCAACAGAATCTACCATATTTAATAGACAGAGTTGTCGGTACATCTTAGCATAGGTCTTAGTATCATTTTCATATTTTTATCTTCTCAGGCAAGAGAAATCAGGGCTGGCAATTACAAAACCCACATCCGAGTGGGTTTTATTGGGTTTTTAAATGTTTACTTTGTCAGGATATTTTTCATTGGACATGTATTAGAAGCGTACTTTAGGTAAGTACTCTTCTATATACCTACCTACCTTTTGCCAATAATCATTGCGGAAGTTGCATATTTTTCTTAAAATGTATATTATACTGTATACATTGAGAGGGTATTTAGTTACCTAGTAGAGTAGAGTAGAGAAAATAGGAAAAGTGATGTAACAAGTTAAACTGAAATGAATTATTGCATGGTGAATAAAAAATGAAGTTTAGAAAGTTATATTTATTTAGAAAATCATACACCTTTTATCGTCTTGACAAAATGCAAATTGGACAACAAGAAACTAAACATGGAAAGAATATTAATAATAAACTCAAAAAAAGTAACTCATAAGCTCATTGAAAACTCTTTAAACTTAAAAAGACGAGATGGCAGGTTATTTTCCTTGGGTAACGTAAGTTAAAAAGGATAGCTAGCTCGTAATTAAAATCAGGATAGCTAGCTATTATATACATTATAAAAGTTTAATACTAGCTCTTCATAATTCTTTAAAACCATAGTGTATGAAATAATAGAATTACTAATCCATTATGTATATTATTTATATTGAAAAATGCATAAATTAACCAAAAAAAAAAGGTGGATTGTTTTTTTTCCAGCCCTGAGAGAAATAAGCACTAAATCTTCTCTAGTTATATCCTCTATTGCGTCATACAGAGGAACACATTTAATACATTTTTTGTTTTAGATACACAAGATGAATGACTTGTGTTGGGACACTTGCGTTGGAACCCCAGAGAGTAAATTAAGTTCGCGGACAGAGACGTGTATCAGCAACTGCGTAGAAAGATTCATCGATTCTTCATTATTTATCACAAATCGATTTGCGCAACTTTTATCAAAATCGGGAGGAGGCATGTAGACTTTGGCTGTAGTTATCTAGAATATTTTTTTTAATTAGAATTTTAATTATCATTCGTAGAGTTTTTTGTTTTTATAATTTAGGTACTACTGTACTTATAACAGTCGTAGAACAAACTACGGTATCAGTGAAAAACTCATTTGTAAATACTGTATACTGTGCAGTATATTTTGTACCTTTTTAGTTGTATCGTTTGGCCATTTTTTCATGTTTATTGATGATCATTCTGATGAGTAATTCTGTTTGTGAAGCGAGGATAAAGGTAAACTATTTGAACCACTAATCATAAATGAACTTCATTATTAGAGTTTGTTTCATTAATGGAAACCTCTTGAAATGTTGTGAAGATGCAGTGGATATCGAATAAAGTGTTGTAATTTTTATATAATAAAAGATTTATATTTGAAGTGTAACTTAAATCCATTTGTAGGTGTTTTGCTGAAACACTGGAGAGCCATCATTGACAAGGCGGTTAATTGTAACGTCTTTAGTTTATAGCCCCTTAATTTTGGGTTTTTATCTTCTAGCCCTTTAATAATTTAAAATTACAGTCCATCTTGGCGACCTGTCATGGTGGTGTAGGACGTTAAATGGGCGAGTAACTAACCACCTGCATTTACGTTATCGCGGTTCTACTGTGAGGTCTTCGTCATCAATTTACCAGAGATCATTTTTCCACAATGCTGACAAAGAACATTAAACCTAATTTTATTGAAATAATAACTACTGGTTATTAAACTCTTTCATTTTTTGTGTGCTTCACTTCGTTTTCATAGTGTAACACTCGGTACTGAAAATAAGATGGAACCTTTTTCAAAAGGGATAATAGATAAGTTTGCTTCAGATTTCTCTTTAAAGGAGTCTCGGAAGTCAGTCATTTAAGTGAGTACACCTTTTTACTTCAAGATACATACATGAACGGTATGCAAATTTCGTTTAGTCAGTGGTTCTCAACCTTTTTACGTCCACTACCAGTTTCTGCCATGTTTTTCCGGCAGTAAGGAATGATACCACCTAGCCAAAACTGTAGGGAGGAGACTGGCGTTTAATCTTGAATTTTCGGTCTCATTTAAGAAGTAGTTTTATTTATTCTAATGATACTTATCAACTTTTGTACTGAATCAAAATCTTGATTTATTAGCCAAACCTGGCAACTCTACTGTGCTCAAAGACATTGAAATCATTCTGTACTTGACTAAATTAAAGTTTTGTCCAATGTCCATGCCTCAGTGAATTGGTACCAACGAGGGTACTTGTAGGTTATCTCCCCACCAATTTTGACAGAATATTTTCGTTAAAACTAACGAAAATATCACGACTAACCTATCCAATTATCAAGGGAGTACAGTTGATCTATTATTAATTATAACGTTGTTTCTGGAATAGTATTTACTATTTACTAATAGATCAACTGTACGCCCTTGATAATTGGATAGGTTAAGTCGTGATATTTTCGTTAGTTTTAACGAAAATATTCTGTCAAAATTGGTTGGGGGGGGGGGGGGACCCACAA
Organism: Bathynomus jamesi; assembly: GCA_023014485.1. Classification (NCBI taxonomy): domain Eukaryota; kingdom Metazoa; phylum Arthropoda; class Malacostraca; order Isopoda; family Cirolanidae; genus Bathynomus; species Bathynomus jamesi. The sequence goes on along the minus strand of JAJOZX010000043.1, from coordinate 1,795,510 downwards.
GTACCCCAACGAGATTTATTTTTTATTTAACAATATTGTGTATCCCATCTTTTGTTTCACTCCACTAGACCACAAGTAAGTGGAGTGAGTTTGGTGATGTACGTTGTTGATGGCTTCCCGTTGATTGTAATTATTGGTTTACATCTTGCTATGGAATCTAAACTGAGAATAAGTAACTGTCATCTGCTTCCTTTTTACTTCCGTAATTACTGAATAGTCTGCAAGCCCGTAGTCGGAAAGGTTGTGGGTTATTCATCTACTAATATCACCTTTCAAAACATTATCATGAAGGTAATTATCAATTAACAAGCTACGTATTTATAACGCTCTGGCGTACCACCTAAAAGAGCTCCGCGTATCAGAGGTTGAGAATCGCTGCTTTAAATAATTTCTAACCTTATAGAGTCATAACTACCTTCCCGCCTGCGCCGGAAATAACTCAACACACCCAAAGGTGCGCAATAAAGTCAACATCGTCCGCAGCCGGGTCCTGCTCTTTACATATAACAAGAGAAAACGAGTAAATGAAAAATGAGGCAGTGGTTATCATATCCGACCGGCAATTGGATGATCCCGGGTTCGATTCCTGGGAGGTGCTTCATTTTTCATTTGCTTGTTTTCTCTCTTTTACGGACACACTTCTATCTTTACATTAATTATACTGTGTGTTGTTTTCAGTTAAAATGTATATGTATGTATGGCATGAGAAGGTGCTCCCTCAGGGCATTCGATTCCACTCGTATGTAGGAGAATTTCGAGTTCTGACTAATCGGGGACCTTGGTGTAGTGGTTATCATATCCGACCGGCAATTGGATGATCCCGGGTTCGATTCCTGGAGGTGCCTCATTTGCTCGTTTTCTCTTCTTGTGCGGACATTTTTAAACAAGCGTCGTTCTTTACACACACACACACACACACACACACACATATACCTATATATATATATATATATATATATATATATATATATGTGCCTTATTTTCGGTTTATGAATTTTTTTTATTGAATAAACAAAATTTCTAATCTGCATTTTTTAGGAGAATAATGATTTTGTAAAATTAGAAACCACAAATTGCAAGTTTTAAAATTTTATGTCCTTAAGAATACATGATCCGACAATTATCCGGTATCAAGCCATTTCTTGATCCTGCTGGATTATCTGGGATTTGGTTATCCAGCTATATTGTGATCCGGTACATCCCTACTCGAGACGTCAGTGTATCGGAGCGAACCGTTAGGAGACTTATGGAAAATGGCTTCCATGCTAGACGTCCAGCAATGTAAACCACTACAATGCTCGTCTTTCGCTCGTGAGCATGTTAATTGGACTATGGTCCAATGGGGATGAGTATTGTTCACGGACGAATCAAGATTTAATCTTCGAACATCCGATGGACGGGAAAGAGTGTGGAGGAGAAAGATTCGCCCCCGTGCACTTTTACGCAGAGGGTTGCTTTTGGAGGAGTTCAACTGACATGCTCACGAGCGAAAGCAAGACGAGCATTGCAGTGGTGTGGGAGTAATTCTGGGCCCATTGCTGGACGTCCAGCATGTAAACCATTTTCCGTAAGTCTCCTAACGGTTCGCTCCGATACATTGACGTCTCGAAACCTTTCCAGCTCATTGCGGACGTTTGTGGCAGTCAAGCGACGATCTCGCAAAACACTGAAGACGATGAAATGATCGTCACGGGCAGATGTGCAACGCGATCTTCCAGATCCTGGTCTTCGGGTGTACTCTCCTGTCTCCGCATAACGTTAGTAGACACGTCGAACCGTTGTTCTTTGAATTCTTCGCGCATCGTCTACGTAACACTGGCTCCGACCATCTTCAATTAGGGCGACGACTCTTGCGACGTTCACGGCACTCAGATCCATTGTAAATGTCCAATTCTGAAACCCAGAAGAATTGGAAGTCTATCTGTTACTAAACGCAAATGCCTACTCCCACTAGTGGAAGAAAAAGTGGCACTAGCAGTCTAAGAGCAACTGAATGTCACACTATCGAATTCTTAAAATAAGTCGAAAATTCGTTACAGCTAGTGTGTTCGCAGCTGACGTTGTTTTGTCTCGTTATTTGGTTGCCTCATAGACTATATTTTCGAATTTTAAAACTTTATAAACAGAAGTTTGCCCACTTTTTTGCTCTTTGCAATATTCCAAGTGGGCCAATTTTTCTGCCGCTCAGTGTAGTATTAAAAAATTCGTATGTGCACAAAATAAAGTGAAACAAAGAGTATATCATTGCTTCCTCCCTGTATCATTTTTTATAAATTAAACCGTTATATTTAAGAATGTTGTTCATCTTATACAATAACTTTTTTCTTAACCATTTTATGTAATTATCGTTTATATTTTAAACAGGAACTACATACATATATCATCAAAAACCTCATTTGGGGTGAGAAGGCAGGAAACAACCCTGAAGTGCAGAAGTTAGTGAAAAGGAGAAAAGGCAGAAAGTAACGCGTAGGCATCCTGTTGGACCAGCGCTTCCCTATATTGTAGAATTACACACCTGCGGCGCTAAATATGTCATGCGTGGTGGCGCTTCCAGCCCCTGTCAAATGTAAGAGAGACGAAAGCCTCGAACCTTGCATACTTTTAACAAACCACCTCCATTCCAACCGACTTGCAGCCACTTCTCTTACATTACCCAGATCAAGTCCACGCTTCCTCACGCAGTCATTTACCATGTCCATTCATCTTCTCGGCCTTCCTCTCATCTACCTTCGCAAACGCTCTTGCACATTCTTTTTACAACTGTCATTTTCCATTCTTTCAACATGTCCAAACCACCACAAAACAATTTCCACAATTTTCACTTCTGACTTCTGAACATCATATCTTTCCAGAACCATACCATTTCTTACTTAATCAATATGATAATAAAAACCCACTCTAATAGACAGAGTTTATTTCCTCAACAGTTTCGATGCCCACTGGCATCCTCTTCGGGTGGATACAGAAAAACGAATGAACCAAAAACAAGAGGGAAAACAGTCCAGGGACCATTGAGAAATTCCACGTACAACAAATTCGACAGGCCTTACCTATTTCCATCACACAACAGATTCAATCCTCTTTCTAGCAGTCGCACTTTTGCCTCTCTCATCACTCGATCCATAAACAGAATGAATAGCCACGGAGACATCACACATCCTTGACGCATACCAACCTTTGTATGAAACCAATCGCTCAGTTCTTTATTTCCTCTCACACATGCACTACTTCCATCATAGAAACACTCTGCCTCATTCATGAGTCTACCATCAACCCCATATATACTCAAGGCCGGACACAAAGCTTCTCTATTTACTCTAGAATACCCTTTCTCAAGATCCATAAAAAGCCATGCATACTTTGCAATCCCTTTCACGTTCTTTCTTAATCACTTGTCTTACTGCAAGTACTTGATCCACATAGCCTCTTCTACCCTGGGAGCCCTCCTTGCTGATCACTACCAAGCATTCTGTAATACCACGAACTCTCTCTATCGCTATCCTACCATACACCTTCCCACTGTACCCTTCATTTTGTACAATGGAACAATTATTGCTTGCTTCCATTCTTCAGGCAGATTCCCAGATGTCCATGTACTCTGACATATGCACCACAACCACTTCAACCCTTTCAATTCCCCATACTTAATCCCATGTATTCCACCCACACATGCAGCTTTTACATTTTTTCAGTTTGTAAACCGCCGTTTTCACTTCACCCATGGCTACTCAGGCATTCTATCACGTCTTCCTCGCATCAAATCTCATATATATTTGCACTCCTCTCATCTTTTCCACCCATCACACCCTCGGAATATTCCTTCCATCTATTCCGTAGATCCGTATCCACTGTGAGTATTCTTCCATTTTCACCTCTTACTCAAACTTTTTTTTTTTTAGTTTCATTCCTGCATTTCTGCACTTTCTTCCAGAACAACTTTCCGTTCTTTACATAATTTCCATTCATCCTCCTTCCAAACTCATTATTTACCATTTCTTCTGCCGCACTAGTTTCTTCACACTTCTCTTGCTTTCTTCATACACCCTCTTTCTTCTTCGACTTTCTTCATCATCATAGTTATTACTTATTACCCTGCGCATACACCATCCATTTCCTCCTTTTACCCACCGTTGATGCAACCTCGGTATCTCACAATGCATCACACACACACACACAACACACACACACAACACACACACACACTTTCATTCGTAATCAAACATTCCTGGTACACGTACCACATCTCGCACATATCCATTTGTTCTGCAAATTCTACACTTAATTCTTTATTTACTCTCTTACTATACTTATTCGCTACCTCTCTCGTCATTAACTTTTCCATTCTAATTCTTTCGTGGCCCACATTTTTTCCATTCGCTCTTTTCCATTCTCCACACAACCTCACTTTACACGGAACTATTATGCGGTCAGAGAAACCCCTGAGTCGTCATACCTCGCACTACACGTGTGTCACATACCTCTTTCACATGCTTCTTTTCACGATCACAATCTTTCAAACATCTCTCACCATGTATACCATTTGTTCTATACCAGGTATACTTATGTACCCACTTATATTAAAAAAAGGAATTTGTTACACAACTTTGTCATGCATAACTCTTTCAGTCTATACCAGTGGCGACTGGCGTATAGGAGCGATGGAGCGGTCGCTCCCCCTTGCTTGAAACGATAAATATTAATTTAACAGATACAAAATATATTAATTTTAAGATATTAAAATAAATATTCTTGAAATATATTTTAAAAATTCATGTGGCATATCATGATTCATGAGGCATTTTGAGTAAGCCTTCATACAGTACATAATATTCTAAACTTATAGCATAGCTTCAAACAGCGTACCCTGTTTGAATACAAAATAATATTGCAGCCGAATGGAGCGATAGATTTTTCGCTCAAGTAAATATAAATTATATTTACTGTTGTAATGAAAATATAAGTACAATCGCGAATTTTTTTATAATAACTTTATTTTTACTAATAGTTACTTCAGTAATAATGATATAAACCATTTATATGTATTTTATTGAAATTATTACTTATTTGTAATTAACTAGAATTGTACGTCTGGCATAGCCGCATATGTTAATACAAGTACTCTTGTGAGCGGCAGTTGGATTCGCGCTAGCCTATTGTGAGTCCGTGTTGTCGTACAATTTTATGAAATCGCACCCCCATACATTTATACCACGAGTCGCCACTGGTCTATACCCATTATTATTCACTCCCGGTACACCATGCTTCCCCAACACCTCATCTCCGGACCCATACCAGCTTTCCCATTCATGTCTCCTATCCTATTAGTCAAGAACTAATATTATTTAAATATTTTAGCACAAATGCATGCAAATCAGAGGAAATGTGAGTTGACAGAAACACACTTACAAACTTCTTCTTTCCAAGGAAGAGCTGTCCCCGCATGCCATATGCTAACAGGTGAAGGTTTCCAGAAAGGCAGTGCAGAACACCATTGGTTGAGTTTCCAAACTGGAACATTCCCAAAGCCAACCACGATCTGGGAGGCCCAAGAAAGAGACTGAAAGAGACGAGGGAGTTGTGGAAAGAATTTCTCTTAGAGATCGACGAAGTCACCTACTGAAGTCCGGGCAGAATTGGAAGAACAGACCTGAATTCCTGTCTCTACACGTAATATTAGTCATGCATTGGTAAAGCAAAACCTTCCTGTCCAAACTGCAACACACAAATCAGCCATTTCAAAGACAAATCGTTGTGATTGTTTTGCATGGGCTAAACAAAGAAAAACTGGACATTTGAGCAGCAGTACAAAATCTTTTGATCGGACGAATCCAAATTTAATCGGTTGGAAAGTGGTGGTCAGGTGTTCGACTGTTCGTCCGTCGTTGCTGTGGAGAAGAGTACCTTCCTGACTATAGTGAAGGGAGGAAGAAGAGAATTAGTCATGGTTTGGGTTCGCTTCTCTTCTACAGGACCAGGTATAATTCATGGTGTTAGAGGCATTATGAACTGATATTGTCTCCTTTCCTGAGAAGCCTTTTTGTCTATTGTTTTCCACAGCTTTTTGGTGGTCAGTAGATATTTCAACAGGACAACGACCCGAAACACACCTTCAGACACAAAACCTGGACACAAGAAAATAAGCCAGAAATCCTTCCAGGGCCATCCCAAACCCTGGACTTAAAACACACACAACATCCGTGGAAAGATATGGACAGAGCAATAAAAGAAAAACTACCATCCATACTGAACAATTATGGGAAATTTGTCAACGGAGTTGGAAAAACATTCCTCTTAAAAGGTATTTGGATTTGATGAACTTGGTGCCCAGGGTTGCGTAGTTGTTATTAAGTCCAAAGGAAGACCAACCAAATATTAGCTGATTATCTAATACCTGCATACTATATTATATTATTGAAATGTACACATAACCTTTGGTTACCTTTTTCAGTAACCAAAGGTTATGCATTTTTTTACTAATTTTCAGCTTTGTAATCCACTAAAGTTACAAAATAGAACAGTGGTTAGCGTGGTCCCGTACTTTCGTCCATGACTGTAATCTTCCTCTAAAACCTATTTTACATTCGCCACGGGTGAACACGGCGTTTGAACTCGAAACCGAAAACATTCAAAGCACTTACCTAGAAGGACGCATAGGGATCACCATCGGAAATAAGGGACCATCCAAACCCTACGAAATCCAATTTTACCTTTTTGGGATTGGTGGTATACCTCTAGGACGGCTTCTCAACCCGAGTGGCTCCGAATTTCATGAAAATGACAAAATTAACTGAAAATTCGAGTCACTGAAGATACTAAAGTTTCAGATTAGTGAAACATTCGCCATTACGTTCTTACGGAACCTGTTTTGGCTCAATTTAAAGTTACATGGTGTTGGGAGAAGAATAATTTTTTTTAACAAGATTATTTAACCTCCTTCGCAACATCTAAGGTCACATGACGGAGGGGACCAGCAGCTTTACGTAGGATCCGAACCGCGGGTCGTTACATAATCTGGACTCAGGACGGTCTCCCGACCCAATGTCGTTTAGCTTCGCTGTTCGACGGGAAGCGGTGTTACGGCACTGGCCACGACGTAGTCCGATGTTGCATAGTGGAGGACGAAAATCGTAAGGAGTGATGCAAAAGAATAACATAATAATAATAATAATAGGATGCCTTGATCCAGAAGTAGTTGGGAACCATTGCTCTAGGGATAAGTCAGCCGAGACCAACGTCCCCATTTGCACACCTTGCAAATGGCCTCCATCCCTCTCTTTTTCTTGCAATAACTCTTGTGCCATATTCATAGTAACTCTAAATTTATTTATTCATTTACTAATCACATCCTTCCACCTTTTACAGGGTTCTCCTCTACTTCTCACACCTACGCACTCGCTATTCTACACCTTCACAATTCTGTCATTATTCATTCTGCCCACACGATCATACCAACTTAGCACACTATCGTCTATACTTATCTCCAATGACTTTTCACTTCAAACCTAAACTGAACTTTCTCGTTTCAAATACGTCAATCCGTTTTACACCAGTCAAGCTTCTTAGTTATTCATCTCGTCTGCTCTCACTCTTGACAGTGAACTATCATGGCAAATAAGTTTCTCACGTCCATATATGTATGTTGGAACCAATACACTTTCACGTAAACCTATTGCTGCATCGCCAATTTAACACTTCCTTTGTACCGGAACTTTTATCGTCCCTAGTGACTTGCTTGCCCAACTTCACTCTACTTTCAACTTCCAATGTACTTGTACTTCTTTTGTCAATGAAACACCCGAAATGTTTGTTCTTTCACAACCTCTAAATTTTCTCCATCTATACATTCTCTCTGTGACAAGAACCTTACCTTTATTTGCATTCATTCTCAAGGATCCCCCACAAACGTTAAAAAAAATTTGGCACTGTTCTGTCTAATTCGTTCTCCGATTTAGCCAGAAGTACCATATAAATAGCATACATTAGATGTAAGAGACGCCACTCAGTCTGCTCCAAGTGAAAATTTATTCTTCTTTCTAGCATTCTTGCTTTCATCTCACGCATTACTCCATCCATATACACATTAAGCATTCATGGTGACACCACGCAGCCCAGTCGTACTGCAGTATTAATAATGAAGCAGTCACTTATGAAGGCATACCTAAAATTATCAAGGTGCCAGGATATAGGTTGAAAAATCTGTATGTATCCTTCAGTAAACACTATTTGTTATCCGAGACTGGACTTCAACAGGGTATCCGGGAAACCCGCAGATGTCTGAAGTTTAAATGATCAATAAATAATCAATTACCCTTCTTCTAAAAATAGTTACAGAAGAATTGCAAACAGATCACAAGGAAAACAGCGAAACCCAAAGGCCAAAAAGGCTCCAGAGACAAAGCAACTCCGGGTTAATTATAAAAAAGGTTCTGGCAGAACCCTAAATTTGCTGTACAACAGGTCTTTTAGACTCTTGCATAAATTACCCCCAAAATTCAGAGCTGGGCACTTGCGGGTTTTTTTGCGGTACTGCGGTACTACCGTGTTGGTCGGTACCGCGGAAAGTACCGCGGGAAATTTGAATGCGGTAGCGGTACTGCTGTACTTTCAGCGATCCTTTGCGGTACTGCGGTACCGGTTTGGTAGTGCGGTAGTAGTACCGCAGTACCGCAGTACCGCAAAAAAACGCGCAAAAAAACGCAAGTGCCCAGCTCTGCCCCAAATGCTCAGCTTCGCAAATGTTTGCTACCCGCAATGTCCCGAGCTTCCAGGAGGTAACAAGACGTGCTCAATACAGTCTGATGCAAAGAATTGAAACAATCAACCAACCCGATTATCCAAGCTAACCATGACTCCTGCCGTTTGTCCTCTAAGCTATGGAATTCATGGTATGAAAACGTTTGTCTGTAGCTCCACTTAACTTTGACATTACTGTATTATTTCTTATCAATTGTATATATTTCTATCCTTAGTATGTGAAATGTCGTTGTATTAATAACACTGCCCAACACCAATTTTGCTGATTTAATTCTAACACCTGTTTTTAGGTAACTTTGGTGTGCTGAGGCAAAAACTAAGGTGATTTTTTAAATATCACGTCAGGTTTTCGAGCAATCAAATATGGAGTTATCGCATTTTGGCAGGGTTATGCCCAATTTTTTTTCTTTTCAAAAAATAAGTTTTTACATACTCAGAATCAGCATGGAAAAGTAAACAATTGTGCAGGGAGTGAACTTTAATATAAAGGGTAGTGATGGATCGAGTGGTCGGTTTTTCACAACCGCGGTTGCGGTTGTGTTTGCTGTTGTCGAATTTTTTCCAACTGCGGTTGCGGTTATCATATACTAGGAAAAATGCGTAATTATTAACTGAATTTAGCCACTATAGTGCGATTTAGCCACACTTGGTACATAATATATACTAAATAGTATTTATTTAGTAAATACCTTATGTTGAACACAAGTTTTGCAATACACCGCTACCGCTATTTGTGTGTTGCAAAACTTGTGTTCAACATAAGGTATTTACTAAATAAATACTATTTAAATGAAGTATATTCTAAACTTATATAGCTATTATGAAAGAATAGGTCAAATTAATTAAAACCATATTTTGCACTAAGTGTGTTACCAGGATGAGGGACGAGGACCCATCGCACTGTTCATCCCACCTACCACTTTCCCCAGCCTCCACCCATTGGAAAGTTATGGATTATTATTCATTTGAAAAACTGATGTCAAACTTAATGACAGGCAGTGTGAATTTCAAGAATAATATTTTTGCTGCATTTTCACCTTACAACCGCAACCGCACTTATGGAACGGCGGTTGCGGTTACGGTTGCGGTTGTGAATTTTTGTGCGGTTGTAGTGCGGTTGCGGTTGCGGTTATTCGATCCATCACTAATAAAGGGTGTCAGGAAATGATTGCCCCCCCCCCCCCTGTACAGAAGAAACTGAAGAAAGGAAAGAAAAAAAACAGACAAAACCACGCGAAAGAGCGTTTAATTTTGAATAAAAAACACTTGTTTTAATATCGGGTGTTGCCCCCATTTGCAGCTCTGACGGCCATTAATCGACGGGGGTATGATCCCAGAAGTGTCTCAAAGAGATCGGTATCATGACTCATTTCTTCAAGGACTTCGTTGATCTTTGCAGTCATAAATTCTGTTGAATACCGATTCTGAATGGGTTGTTCCAGCATTAAGGACTCCACCCGATCCTTCATGATGGATCCGACATGTTCAGAGACATTAAGATCGGGAGAATTGCCAGGCCATTCATTATTTCCGAAAAAATCAATGTTATTGTCCTTAAGCAGTTGTTGAGTCGCAAGTGCTTTCATACAGGGGGCTTTGTCGTGAAGAAAGGTTGCCTGTTCAATATCCAAAACACACTCGGGTCTTTCAAAAACGGAATTACATGTTGGGCTAAAATTACATTTCGAAAATAAGGCCCATCCCAACTGGTTCCTCTTGGTTTGATAACCCAGATGAGCTTCCGAATAGAGAACATAATGAAAACACCCACACATGCTGGATTTTTTACTATTTCTCGATACTTCTGGTCGTCTGGGACTTCATCAGGAGTTGTTGCCCAAACCCGATCATTCTGAAAATTTGGTTTTCTGGAGACATAAACGAAGAATTCATCGCTGACAACCAAGTGAAGGAAATCGTCTTCCGTCCATTCCTCAAGATAATCACAAAACCATAGCCGATCTTCAATATTAAGATCACTCTTCCGTGGCTTAGCTATTTCATGCCAAGCTCTCAAGCTTTGGCGAACTCGAAATTGATGCACAAGTTGCCGATTGACTATCTTACCACGACGGATAAGTATCTCTCTCGCTACCTCAGAGCAGCTCTTCTTTCGGCGCCGTGATGCAGCAAGCACAATGTCTTTCGATTCTTGAGATAATTTCTCCGGTCTTCCTCCTCGAAATTCTGTTTCACAATCTTCAGGATTCTTATTCCAATTCCTTTTGACAAAGTCTTCTGATCTTTTTAATCTCTCAGCCACCCAGTGTCGAGTTATGAAAGTTGCACCAGCTTCCTTTGCTTCACGAAATGTGACAACTCGAATGCGGTCAAGAACTCGCTTTTTCTCTGAATCGTTCAAAATAGATGATGCCATGGTTTCTGTGGGGAAAAAATGGTAAGAATTAAAATCACAGGAATAGAATATAATGGTTTTTATTCAGATTTTAACGCTCTTTCAAGTGGTCTCGCCGGTTTTTATCTATCTCTTCTAGTTTTTGCTCTACAGGGAGGGGGGGGCAATCATTTCCTGACACCCCGTACAATGGTAATATTGACACATAAAGTGATTAAAAGTGTTTAAATAAGCAAAAAATGAATCCATGATCATGACGTCACGCTCACACCTGGGGAAATCACAGATACCCAAGATTTTAATATGTTGTACATGACCTTTAGATTTAATGCACAGATTTGCGTATTCCACAGATAAAATTTTAACAGCAAAACAGGTTAACAGGTCTCAAAAATCATCAATTTTGATAAGTGCCCTTCATGGATCACCCAAAATAGGCATATTGCATTGCACATTGCACGAAAACCTGATGTGATGGACAAAATCTAAGGTGATTTTTTAAATCAGCACATCAATATTATCCATAAACAGGTCTTAGAATTAAATCACCAGCAAAATATATTTTTTTGTTGGGCAGTGTAATATTTGTCATGTGGACTATAGTCTGCCAATAAACCTTTTCATATCTATCTATCTTTCTCCTCATAAGCGAGGTACTGACTTTTTTAAATTCACATATCTGAAAATCTAATTAACTTAACTTAATTTAGCTTAACCTGACCTCACCTTAGTTTTCATCGAACCGAGAAGGGTGTGATAAATGCTCCGGACGCAAATCAGGGCTCGAACGTTGTTTTCCATGCAGTCATTAAGTAGTGAGGTACTCGTTAATCTAGTCTAACTTAACCTAATCCAATCAGGATCAACATATCTTTTTCCCACATTAAAAATATTTCTAGTTTTTTTTAATAAATTTTTTTATGGTTCGAGGTACCAAAAGTGTTACCTGCCCCATCCCCAACAAAAACCTTATTAAATCTTTGAATTATCACACACTCGACCTCACTTATGCCCAGTTGCACACACGCACGCACACACACACACACACACACACACACACACACACACACACACACACACACACGCGCGCGCGCGAACGAACGAACGACTGATCAATCAGACTGGTCATAGTGGAAGAGAAATTGCTCAGACTCTCGGACTTCTTTCTCTATGTGCGGTTCATAATACAGTTGCAGGGTTTCGCGATGAAAAAATAACTAAATATCGCTCGGCTCCCAGACGCGCTCTCTGACGGAGAACGAAGGATGAACGATTGTTGTTTGTTTGATGGCATTGTTTATCTTTCGCAGCATCCAAGCATATGACGAAGGAGACTAACAGCTTTACATAGGATCCAAACCGCGAGTCACTACATCATCTGCACGCAGAGGATGGTCTCCCATCCAATTACTCTCCAAACCCAGTGTCGCTTAATCTCGCTGATCGACGGGAATCGGTGTGACGACACTGGCCACGACGTAGCCCGAGGGGACCTACAGTTTTACGTGAGATACGAGAGAGTGAATGAAAGGTGAAAGAAACCAGGACGCTGCTTTCACCGATTCAATTCGAAGCTTTTTTTTGTGGTTTATCCTGAGAAAGGAATTCTCTCTCTTTAGGGGATGTTTTAACTTACGTGGTTAAATTTCACAACCTGCTTTTGTTGTGGTGAACGTGAGAAATCTGTCGGGGAAGAAGTAATTTACAAAATTTTCAACGAACATATAGGATGTATACAAAGTCCTTTCTCTTATTTGCAAATTCTTTTGTGCCTGATTGGGAGCCATTGGTGAATGACCGAAACAAAATGGCAACTCCGCAGGAGAAAGCAAAATGTGTTGTTTGGTTTGCGGAATCAAAGTCCGTGATTACCCTGGCTTTCTTCCTGTCGGGATATGTAAAAGATTATGTGTACCATACTCCTGTTACCGACACTGACACTCTTCGTGCGAGGATTTGCGATGCCATCACGAGAGATATGCTAGCGAACGTGTGACGTGAACTCTAATTTCGCTTGGATGTGCTACGTGTAACCAATGGCGCACTTGTTGATTTAATGAGATACATAATGAACTTAATGTTTTATGCAACAACATGCAAAACAAAGCATTACTGTGTCTTTGGATTTCATGTAATTAAAGTTTATAATCGGGAAAGGACTGTGTACACCCTGTATATATGGCCCTCAGAAGAGGTGGTCTGTAAATGACGCTGAAATAGATACGATATTAGAGAGGCCCGGTTTGGCTGGTGCCTCAGTTTGTCCATGTTGGTCACAAAATCGCCATTTACGTATTTCGACTTGAAGAATTTACAAACTTTTCCCGTTTACGTGACTTTTTTATTTCCTGAAATTCTTCTCTTTCTCTCTTCTCAGAGCTAACCTAGAGTGGATCTAGACGCGTTTGACTCTTTGTTAGCCTATAATTTTTGTAAAGAATACACACCTCTAAACAGGTAATAATTAGAAATACATTCACTTAAATAACTTGAGGGTAATTAAATACTTGAATGAAAAAAAAAGATTAAAAAAACGAATTTATTTCTTGTTAAAAAAAGATTTTTAAAATTATTTTTAAGCAAAGATCGAAGCATTTTTTTAAATCTGGTTAATAAACTGCGTAAATTTCTTTATTCAATTGCTCTCTGATGTAACTTTTTAAATACCGATTTGGTAAACTTAATTGAATGCATTTTAAGCTGTGCTTTGAAGCTAATTTATATTCATGCAAATTTCTTTGAATTAATTATTAAAAGCCAAATAATTTCATCGGCTAGTCAAAATTCTCGGGGATTAAATGAAAAAAAATTAAAATGCATCTAATACTGACTTTATATTATTTTTATATTAAGTTGTATAATGAACTTACTCGTTAATTTCTAGGAAACAAGCATCGTTGTGACAGGCAAAGGTATCATTTTTTTATGTGATGTTTATCGCTATAACTCATCCACATTTGTGGATTAATGTGTGAATTAATTTGTTACTGTAAAGCGCGGAACTTTGGGAAAATTTGCTTTGCTTCCTATCGTGCAAAATCTTAAGTTCTTAATTGACGAAGATAAATTTAAATGAACTCTGTAGCCCTATATGATATCATGCTTCTAAATTAGTTAAACTAATTACACACCCACACTGATATATTATATATATATATATATTATATATTATATATATATATTAGTGGTGGACCGGATATCCGCATAATTTTTAACATCCGCACTTCTGACTGCGGATATTACCTCTAATAAATTATACAATTTACAATTAAATTAGCTTATACAGTAGCTTATATATATATATATATATATATATATATATATATATCCCTTCCTCGCCTGCTTTGTTCGACCTTCATCTCGTTTATCATTGAACATGGACTTCATCACTGTTGCAAACCTGCAGTCTCTTCAACCAGGTTGCGCGGGGCCCGCGGCACACTCGTAACCCTTGCCTCGGTTACGAACATGGGCGTTGTGGTTAAGAAAAATGAAAATGTAAGTCGGCCATTAGTGAAGTGAAAATTCCATTAAAAAATCGCAAAATTGCCAAAAAAATTACAAAAATTATGAATTGCAATATAAAGATCAGTGATTACGGGTTACTAGTTCGGGCGAAAGCGTCAATAATCTGCAGCGCAATCGCGATATGCATTCGCAGCGCGGAGCCCCCGAAAGCAAGGGGCCGGCGGCATATGCCGCTTTTGTCATATGGTTAATCCGGCCCTGTCTTCAACCGTCGTTCAACCTTTTCAATTGTCGTCGTAATTTCCTCGTTAGTTTCACAACCCTGATTTGTTTGCATATCACCTGTTTGTATAACCTTTGTATTATTATACCCAATTTGTCTGTGTTCATTTGATTAAATTTTATGCGCCTCGGTGGTGTAGTGGTTAGCATCGTTGACAACGAATCCATTCGTTTGGGTTCGATTCCCGTCGCGGGCAGGTGGCATGTAGCTTTCCCAGCTGTTCATCCTTTCCGTGGTTAGTAAATGAATGGGTATCAGCAAAATTCCCCGTATATATATATATATACAATACATATATACACACACACACACTCGATGCTAAATTATTTAAAGAACTTTTCTTTTCGTCAACGAATTATTTTGCAGGGCCCTTTTGCATGTTGATAACCTCTAAACAAATATATGCCAACTATGTAACGAAGATTCATTTATATTATCGTAAAACCACTTTCAGATATAATCTATGTTTTTTGGCGTTTTGTTAATTGATCTGAAAAGTTCTCTTTGTATAAACTAAGAAATGTAAAAGCGAAAAATCCATGAATAAAAATCTCGAAGGAGGAAATTCTCAAATTGATCTATTCCAATTTTAGGACATTCTTATTTTCATTCACGACTTTTCCAATTTCATACATGTTAGGTTAGGTTAAAAAAATATTAACTACTCATTTGGCGCTTTTACCGCAAATGAGAATGAAGTGATATTCTCTCCCCAATCAAGGGTATTTTCTCTTTGTGCAGCTTTATTTGCAAACCAGGAATGGAATAGGAATGATATTGAGTGGAAAGTGATCAAACACACACACACACACATATATATATATATATATATATATATATATATATATATAGTGATGGATCGAGTGGTCGGTTTTTCACAACCGCGGTTGCGGTTGTGTTTGCGGTTGTCGAATTTTTTCCAACCGCGGTTGCGGTTGCGGTTATCATATACTAGGAAAAATGCGTAATTGTTAACTGGATTTAGCCACTATAGTGCGATTTAGCCACACTTGGTACATAATATATACTAAATAGCAAAGTGGGCAGTTGCGGCGCAACATTTTTGGTTGCGCTTGCGCTTGCGGCGCAACTTTTTAAAAAGGGTTGCGCTTGCGCGTGCGGCGCAACTATTTCAGCAGAGTTGCGGTTGCGGTTGCGGCGCTACAAAAATCGTTGCGCGTGCCCACCACTGCAGATATACGTTAAATGCAAAGGTGGGCAGTTGCGCCGCAAAAAGTTGCGGCGCAACATTTTTGGTTGCGCTTGCGCTTGCGGCGCAACTTTTTGAAAAGGGTTGCGCTTGCGCGTGCGGCGCAACTATTTCAGCAGAGTTGCGGTTGCGGTTGCGGCGCTACAAAAATCGTTGCGCGTGCCCACCACTGCTAAATAGTATTTATTTAGTAAATACCTTATGTTGAACACAAGTTTTGCAATACACCGCTACCGCTATTTGTGTGTTGCAAAACTTGTGTTCAACATAAGGTATTTACTAAATAAATACTATTTAAATGAAGTATATTCTAAACTTATATAGCTATTATGAAAGAATAGGTCAAATTAATTAAAACCATATTTTGCACTAAGTGTGTTACCAGGATGAGGGACGAGGACCCATCGCACTGTTCATCCCACCTACCACTTTCCCCAGCCTCCACCCATTGGAAAGTTATGGATTATTATTCATTTGAAAAACTGATGTCAAACTTAATGACAGGCAGTGTGAATTTCAAGAATAATATTTTTGCTGCATTTTCACCTTACAACCGCAACCGCCCTTATGGAACGGCGGTTGCGGTTACGGTTGCGGTCGGTTGCGGTTGTGAATTTTTGTGCGGTTGTAGTGCGGTTGCGGTTGTGGTTATTCGATCCATCACTAATATATATATATATATATATATATATATATATATATATATATATATATGAAAATTATTTCACGAAAGTGACACGTGAAAAGTATTTATGATGAATAAAACCACGAAGGAAAAAAGAAACACAACTCAAAATGGCCCCCTGAGGTTTTTTATGATACACAAAGACCGTGCATAGAACAAGGAACTCTTCTGTGAAAATTTAATCTACTATAGTCCGAATAAGTAATGGTAAATGACAAACAACATAGTTTTTCTTTTTCATGATGTTGGCCGACGTGGGCAACGGGTCACTCGAAAAGAGCTCCCAAAAATATAGCTTCCTTCACCAGCTATCTGCAGAGCAGATAGGATCCAGCTTTGGGACAGGATCTAGGGTTTAAAGCAGCCTAGCCCCACTATATTTAGAACTTCAATATAAGCAAAAACTTGTTGCATTCACGTCGGATTGAATACCTCAAATAAAAAGGGGTAACTATTGTATTTTTAGTTACCCCTTTTTCTTTGATGTATTCAATCCGACGTGACTGCAACGAGTCTTTTGCTTATATTGAGGTTCTAAATATAGTGGGGTTAGTTTGCTTTAAACCCTAGATCCTGTCCCAAAGCTGGATCCTATCTGCTCTACAGATAGCTGGTGAGGGAAGCTATATTTTTGGGGCCTCTTTGCGAGTGACCCGTTGCCCACGTCGGGCCAACATCATGAAGAAAAAAAACTATTGTGTTTGTCATTTACCATTACTTATTCAGGATCATCTGAAGATCAGGGCCCCCAGCCTCAATTACCAAGTGATATCTTCGTTAAAACTAACGAAAATATCACGACTTCACCTAACCAATCGTCAAGAGCGTACATTAGGGTGGGGTGAAACGCAATTCCCTGTGGAATATTTATTCGCTTCACCTATAATTAGAAAGTGCCCTTTTATTATTTATTTTCTCAATTTTAAATTTTATCAAAATTTACCTCGGTAAATGATATCACAAATAAATCACTTTTTTCTAAATAAAAAAATTCTTTGATGACCGAAGTATATTATTATGATAATAGTTAATAACCTTATATAATTTTGAATATTCAAACTATAATCTACAACAACACTAATCAACGAGAGAAATTGACATTTTATTACCACAATTGCAGAAACATATAATCAATACACTTCCAAAAAGATCCCTTTTCAAAAATTGTGAAGTGTTTGCTTTTATGAAATTTTGGTGAATTATTTCAGTCTTTAATTAAAAGCTAAGTGTCAAAAAGTGAAGTCATTTCTTTCTTGGTTTCCATACATGACAGCAATGAACGAGACCTAATTCTTGCTCTTATAAATCCATCACGGGATTCTTGGGAATATACAGATGAGGCCGCATCGGTGACAAGTTTTATTGCCCTCTCGACACTTTGTGAATGAAGTGGATAATTGGGTAGGCACAGTTTTTTAACCCTAAGTGCATTGAGTTTAATATTTGTGAGCGCCATAGTGAGGGGGGGGGGGCGTCAGTCAGCATTTCTTTTGACCAGTAAATAATATCATCCCGTGCGTTTGCGTTGAAATTTATCTCAGGAACCTTAAATTCTCTGATTTTGGACAATTTTCCGTCTTTGTTCTAATGTTCATGATGAAATCAACTGCTCTGTTTCGTTTTTGTTCTGATGTATTTGATAACATTGCTATCAGAACATTTTCACAATGAGCAAAATATGCGTTTCTAGCAATGTAAGGCTTCACTACATTCTGAACATCCTTTGGAAGAAGATGAATTTTTTTAATTGCTCCAAATATGTGATGTGGTCCATTCCATATATATGGTCTACTCTTGATATCGAACCAGCTTGGTCCATAATTTGTAACAATGAAGAAAATTATTGAATAAAGAGCCAATGAAGGAGTTTTCTCTGCAATGTATAGGCGGCAGACACGATTTGTTAATGTTAGCCATCAAGAATGGTTCAGTGGTCCGGATTTTGTATTTTCCAAATCTTTTGGGACATTCTCACTTCTTATAGCCACAATAATTTTGTACAAATACTGTTGATCTTGGCTAAGATCATCGATAACCTCTTCTAATATGTGTGTTAAATCAATGCCTTCTCTAATTGGTTTGAAATTGACTGCAGGCATTTTTTCACATTCTTTCAGTGCTACTCCGATTTTTCCAGTGAAACATGTTGGACCTTTTGTTTTACCATCAAAATGTTCAAATAAGTGTCGAAGGGGAAGTTCATTTGTATGCAGCATACAAATGCTCCATTGTAAAGGTTTCTTTAGTTTTTCTTCTATGAGGTGGATGATCCCACCCTTGGCACCTGTGTTGGTATTTGTACTGTCACATCCTATGAGACGAATGCTCTCATTAATAGCTGACTCTTGAAAGAAGGAGAACAAACTATCAGCTATATCTTGAGCTTTACCAGAAGAAGGAACTACATGGATTAAAATTAAATATTCATTTCCTGGCTCAGACACCAAAACATAGTGTTCCTCTCTAATGGAGTCTCCGTACCATTTGTTTCCTTTCTTCACCTTCACCAAAGTCTTGTCCTTTCTTCCGTCAAAAAATATAGCAGATATGACAGCAGGATTAGCTTTACTCTCCATTACCAAACTCTTTCTCATTTTCTCTCTTTCCCGTCGGATTTTGTTCTTGTCAATCAAAAGCGTACTATCTTCTTTAGTGATTGCTCCATATTCAACTAAAGCAGCTGAAGCCAAAGCAGCTGCTGCTCGATCTGAAATTCCAAATCTATCGGCTTCCATCGCTACAGTAGGCAATGGAAGTCTCATTTGACCTTGTATGGCAACTGACTCATAGTCTGATTCACTCTGATGTGGGTTTAATTCATATTGTGTGGAAGTACTCTCTACATCTGAAAAAACACTATTTCGGTTAAAATATGAGAGTCCTTCATTTCTCTTCTTCTTTTAACCATTGTCCGCAATTTCCTAGACTGCATTTTTTGAATTCTTTTTGTCATGACTTTATCAACGCCCCCTATTGTCATTGTTCGCGTCGATCGCTGATCCTGTAAAAACAGAAACTCTTCTTTTGGTACCTTCAGTTCTCTTCGACAGGTGCATCTTATGTGAACATCTTCGCAGCTCTCAGGACAGCCAAAGTTTTGATGGGAGATAAAAGGGCATTTACAAGCACTGATATCGAATAATTCTTCCAAGGTGTCATTAAAATTTTCTCTCATTTTGACACTACTTTTTGATCTACTAAGATCATCGTTTGCTTTGCCGATGAACCGCTTTAATTTGACATAAACTGATTTGTCAGCTATTGCAGGAATTGAAGCTTTTCTCCAAATACGAAGTATATCTTCAGTAATTTTGTTGAAAATATCAGAGTTATGTGAAGTCACTGAAGTGGCTTCTTTTAAAAGAACATGGTATTGGCCCACCTGTTTATTTGTTGGCAATGTTGTAAAAGGAAGCTCTTGCGCGGTTCCAAATATAAAATGTGGTTTTGATTGACTCCTTGTAGCCCTAATGTTTGAAGCAGAAGCCATATTTGTTACTAATTATCAGAAATTACCAATTCCAAATCCAACAAAAACCTGAAAAATAAAAAAATTTCATTAAACATCTGAAACATTTATGAGGTAGAAAATGTGAAATAAACAATTTTTGCTACAGCAAACTTTTTTCTCATATTCTTTTATATCACCCTTCAATCCACTTTATTACCAGTGAAGCAATAGTTGAAAAAATTTTCACCCCACCCTAGCGTACATTAACCTAACCGGGCATTTAATTTAATTTATTATTATATTTGGTACTGTAAAGCAAAATACAAGAATACATGGGAGGCCTTGATCTTCAGGTGATCTCTTATTTGGACTATAGTGGATTTAATTTTCCCAGAAGAGTTCCTTGTTTAATGCACGGTCTGTGTGTAATATACAGGGTGGTGCAAAAGTCTGGACCCATAGGCAATTTACTATATAAAAAATATCTTTCGATTTTTATAATCAGTGGTTTACGTTAACAAACCAAGAACAATACAAGCGCTAAAGGATAACATCACAACAGAAATTGAAGCCATAAGAACGAATATTACTATGCTTACAAATGTGCAAAGGTCTTGTGTCAACCGAGTAGAAAAGTGTTTGGAAGAAGATGGACATCGATTCGAACACTTATTGTAAATTCTGAACTAGAACGTTAAATTTAATATAATTTAGTCACTGGTGTATGGTTAATTAAATTTCATTTCATAATAAACTTCCTGCAGGCCACACTTTTTTTCCATATAAACCGCCTATGGGTCCAGACTTTTGCACCACCCTGTATATATATATATATTAGTGGTGGACCGGATGTCAGTTTTTCAACATCTGCGGATGCGGATCTTTAATTTCAATATCCGCGGATGCGGATATTTAGTTAATCTATCAATATAATATAGAATTATGAATATATGACATAATTTTTCAAATTTCGTGATATTACTATTATGAGAGGCAATGCATAATAATTAAAATGAATATTAATGTTTTCATTATGATAAAAATAACTTTCTCAAGAGTTTCAGCCACAGAAAATTCAATGAAACAAGTTTCATTCATTCTGTTACCAGCTATTTATATTTTCAGGTTTATATATTTGTTTGTTCATTAATAATTAATACTTTACATGAAATGTGCATGACTGGGCCTTATAAGCTACTTTATAAGTTAATTTAATTGTAAATTGCATAATTTATTAGAGGTAATATCCGCATAACATCCGCAGTCAAGTGCGGATGTTAAAAATGATGCGGATATCCGGTCCACCACTAATATATATATATATATATATATATATATATATGTGTGTGGGTGTGTAATTAGTTTAACTAATTTTAGAAGCATGATATCATATAGGGCCTACAGAGTTCATTTAAATTTATCTTCGTCAATTAAGAACTTAAGATTTTGCACGATAGGAAGCAAAGCAAATTTTCCCAAAGTTCCGCGCTTTACAGTAACAAATTAATTCACACATTAATCCACAAATGTGGATGAGTTATAGCGATAAACATCACAAAAAAAATGATACCTTTGCCTGTCACAACGATGCTTGTTTCCTAGAAATTAGCGAGTAAGTTCATTATACAACTTAATATAAAAATAATATAAAGTCAGTATTAGATGCATTTTAATTTTTTTTTTCATTTAATTCCCGAGAATTTTGACTAGCCGATGAAATTATTTGGCTTTTAATAATTAATTCAAAGAAATTTGCATGAATATAAATTAGCTTCAAAGCACAGCTTAAAATGCATTCAATTAAGTTTACCAAATCGGTATTTAAAAAGTTACATCAGAGAGCAATTGAATAAAGAAATTTACGCAGTTTATTAACCAGATTTTAAAAAATGGTTCGATCTTTGCTTAAAAATAATTTTAAAAACCTTTTTTTAACAAGAAATAAATTCGTTTTTTTTTATCTTTTTTTTTCATTCAAGTATTTAATTACCCTCAAGTTATTTAAGTGAATGTATTTCTAATTATTACCTGTTTAGAGGTGTGTATTCTTTACAAAAATTATAGGCTAACAAAGAGTCAAACGCGTCTAGATCCACTCTAGGTTAGGTCTGAGAAGAGAGAAAGAGAAGAATTTCAGGAAATAAAAAAGTCACGTAAACGGGAAAAGTTTGTAAATCCTTCAAGTCGAAATACATAAATGGCGAATTTGTGACCAACGTTTCGAGTAACAAACGGTTCCTAACTATACTCAGTGTATGTCTCTTTGGTATATAAAGTTAAAAAGAAAGCCAGTAAGCCCCCGGTTAACGTCTATGCGGTCCCCAATTTGAAATCTATAATTTTATTTGTTACCGATTTCATCGGAAGACATTCAGATCGAAGATTCGAATCCCGATAGTGTTGGTAATAATAATTCAAGAGTTAAAGTAATGCGCCTCATTTACCTGTTATAAGCACTGTGCCAGCTTCTGTCTCTCCAAACTCATTACTATTTTATCGAATTAATCATTATTTTTAACTAATAATAATACTAATTTGACCGATTACAATAATAATACTAATAATAGTGATACTAGTATTATCATATTAATATTACTAGTAGTAATAGTAGTAGTAATAGACTAATAGTAGCAGTGTATTTTTGCACCCATATTTACGTCTTTTATAATAGTTTTAAAATGAGGGAAAACCTGACAAGATTTTAAAAGTACAGAATTATTAAAAAGAGAAATTACTCAAAGTGTATTTGAATAGTTTTTATAAGCGAAAAGTATTAAATTAATTTCAACTAATACACAGGGTGATCCAGAAAGGTGTGTCCCCCTCTCCAAAGAAAAAATAATTTATTGTACTTTGGGGGGGGGGGGGGGGGGGGGGGCACAGTTTTTTGGATCACCCTGTATATCAAATCATCTGAACACCCAACCTCTGAGAAACTATAGAGGTTACGTTTGACATATGATACAAAAATTACATTCAAGTTGTAGCAAAAAGCGTCTATCTTTCTTTTCTCCCCTTCAAATCACGCTGAGTGTCCCCTTTACCAACTACGACTATACCCTCTCCGTGTTCCTTTGTCAGTAGGCCAAGGGGGTTTAATGGCCGACAGCTCTTTGAAGAATTTTGCCTAGTCCAAGGAACACACATCATTTATTTCCGACCATGGAGGTAAGTCACTCACCAAGTATAAATCCCTTCTTCCGCAGACAGTTTTATTGTGACTTAAATAGCGGAATTCAAGCACACATTAAGAGTTTGGGGTAATATATTTCAGCAATTATGATCCCTTTTATTTATTGTTTCCTTCTATGGCATTTAGGTACCCCATTTAGATAATTAAGTATGAGCAAAGTTTGGTTTTAGCCTTTCTTCTAAATATTTTTTATTTCATTATTTTTAGTCAATTTTCGCGGATTGATATATTTTCGGGGGGTCTAATTTAATTTTGTTTTTAACTCCAATTTTCATTTTTTAAGGGCCGGAGGCCAGAGTGAGGGCGGGATGGGAGGTGGTTTTCCGCGTTTGCTAATAATAATAATAATAGGCTTTTAATAATTATAATAAATTCCATTTCTTTATTTTAATGTATAACTTTGGTTTTTTTTAATTAGTTGTATCGTTGACTGATTACCTTGATGGATACTGTACCTTTTCTTTTTTTTAGGTTGGGGGTATCTGTCTCCTGCCAATAACGGCATTAGTGTCCTTATCAATCATCATTTTTGTAGTCTTAACAGCGAGTAGGCTTTTTTTGCACTATTACTATTTTTTGCACTATTACTATTTTTATCTTTTTAAGTTACAGTTTTTAGTTTGTTTGTTTTCAAATGTGTTATTGCTTGATTTATCTTATCGTTTATTACCTTCAACAATACTATACTTTGTTATGGGATTTATATCCTACCAATAAAGCTTATATTATCATATCATTATCATAAAATTTGATCCGAACGTACTGTACAGTACTTACCTCTTTGAAACAATGCATGCGGGTATGATATATATATATAGTCTCTTTGAAACAGCTATTCCTATTTATCATTTCTCCCCTTGTACGATATTCGTTATCATATTTTTCTTTATTTGCGTTTCAAATCCAAGCTTAAATTTCATTTTATCTCCATTTACATCCATTCTCCCCCCCCCCCCCCCCCCCCCCCCCGGACCCTCCCCTTCCACTCCTATCTATCCCTCCTCCCCTTTTTCCTTCGCTTTCCCGGTCCTCCCTCGTATATATAGAGAAGAAGGGGGAAAAATTTAAAATGTTTCTGGATAAAATGATAAGTTGTAGTTTAGTTTCCAACTCTTCATTACAAAGCTTTTATCTGATGCTGAATTCTTGAATTATTTTAAGTCCACGGTTGAAAACCCGTTTTCTGTTGTTTTTTTTTCTTCTAAAAACTGGATTGCATTACCTCTAAAATTTTTATGTGGAATGCATTTAACTATTAATATATTTTTATATGGAATACTTTTAACTTTTACAAAAAGAATTATATGTAATTTTAAACGAGTAAGTTATAAATGTGGCTATATAGGAGTATGTATGTGTGCGTAGGAAAAGGAAAATATTTATATATAGTATACATAGGCGTACATAGCTAGCTGTGTACACGCATATTTGTGGATGTTGTTAGATTCGCATATATATAACTCGGGAATAACATGTTTTCGAAGTCAAATTGTATTACAAGCATACTTATTTCCATTAAGTTTGGAAATTATTAGACAGTTCTGAACCCAGACACTAAGTATTATTAAGACCAATTTTGATAACCGCAAAATAGTCACTAATGTAGGTGTACTTGCTTGATAATGGGTTACAGTTACAGTTACAGTTAACTGTAACTGTATTGTAGCAAGGTTCTCCACCTCGGAATTTTTAAAATTCTTAATTTTTAAAAAAGGGACGCAAAATTTAATATAATATAGTAAAAATATGCATCATTTAAAAGGTTATATTCAATATATTGCGTTACCTTAGGAAATTAATATACTATACTTTCAAAACATTTTATTTCTCAAAGAGCAAAAAAAAAATCCCCTTTTGTAACTGTCCCCTTTATATGTCAACAGAAACAGAGTTTAAATAGAGTCATATCCAATACGTAAAATGGTAACAATTTCAGAACATTAGATTCGGGACCCCATATAAAGACAGGGACCCGAATAGGAAAACGGGAAGAAGAAATGTCCTAAATTACACTATATAGGCCTATGTAATGGCCAGGGCGTATAGGCCTAAATCGATTAAAATGACAACCCTAAGAAAGAGGCTTTCCTCCACGCATCGATTTAATTGAAAGTGAACAAAATACATTCTCCTTTACGATACACTTCTACTGTAAAATAGGCAATGAAGCGGTAATCCTAATAATACCTATGTATGTATTTGGATAATTACAGCCTCTTTTACAGCACATATTCATTGTCGGCTTCCCCTCATCGCAAAATAATTCTTTTCGTTCTAATCGGAATGACCCATTCACGGAGCGGTTTATGACCTAAAATATCGGGTATTACTGTACAGTACTGTAAAATATTTTGTGTTACTATTACTATTTATTTATTATTATTTATCTATTACAATCCATTATATACCATTATATAAACCAGTATTATACCAGTGTTCAGATGATGTGAAATTATATATTTCGTAATAGGACTGAAAAATTTAAAATGTTCACTATGGAGCAGTGTATAATTGTACAGTCTACGTACTCTCAGCACATCCGCCCTGCATTTGCATGGAAAAGAGGTAAGTTTTTTCATTTTTTAAAAGGTTCCATTATAAAGAGCGTAAAATTCAATCCAAGTTTGGTGTTGCCTCCTTTTCAAATAACAAATTTAAAATAAGAATTGAAAATGCAGACCAAATTGCTATTTAATTTACATTTCTAAAAGAATTAAATCCAAAAACTGCCAAAGCCTTTTTGTATTAAGATACTTGTGTATGTAAGTTTCATAATATCCTTAACACACACACACACACACACACACACACGCACACGCTTTGTGCGCATGTGTATACTGTATTTGTGCGTGCGTGGGTGTACGCACGTTAATTATATACGATATATTGATTGTATTGTTACATAATAATCCATATACAGTATGTATATATATATATATATATATATGGTTTGTTTTAATGGGGTGGTTTAACCTCCTTCCCAACATCTAAGGTCATATGACGGATGGGGACCTACAGTTTTACGTGGGATCCGAACATGGGGGGTCGCTATATAATCTGGACGCTGCGAACGGTCTCCCATCCAACTACTACCCAGATCCAATCCCGCTTAACTTCGCCGACCTAAGTGAAGCTGCGTTACGACACTGGTCACGAGTCCCATGTATATTTACATATTTATATTTACCTATTTTTGAAACTTAAAGCTGGAGGTCGAAAAATGCATGATTCCAAATTACATAATGAATATGCCGAAGGATCTAATTGCATCTAAATCCCATATGCGTACTAATGTCTAATGACTCGTGTACGGAAGTATCAAATTGTACCATTTATCAATGAAGAATTTTTTTCTTTATTAAAATGTTACTAAATACTCATAAGTGTTTTAGCACAATCTATTTTTCGAGATGAAAATGACTGGCTTAATAAGACAAGCCCTGATAACGAGAATCATTGGTGTGTGTGTATATATATATATATTTTTTTTTTTATGTAGAAAGGATGGGCCAAGGGCGGGCACCGCAAAAATACTCCCCCTCCCGCTTTATAAGAAAATAAAAGAGTCAAAATCAAGGTCTCCGTGGCTCACGATGCCGATGTCACTTAGAGGGAATAAGCGAGGGAGAAGTGTGTTTGAGAGCATGATGGACTGTTAACAGGGTAGATGAGACACGGAAAAAGATCAACGAAAGAGGACAGTAATAGGAGAAACGGGAGTTCCAGCACGCCCTGTCTCCTGCCTAACGTCCCCCTCCCTCTCGAGTATTGTACTTCCCTGGTCGATTGGTGTCAACAATCTCCTCTTATAACGGTAAAGTTAACAGCCATGTCCCATGTCCCTCAAGGAAGTGAGAGGTAGGGCCCGGGTATGGGCTACCTTAGCCCGAGTCAATTAAAAAGGGGGGGGCCGCTTCGCTGTAACGTAAGATACAGAAAAGACAACCGCCTAGCTCTAGGTGGCACTACAGCTCGAACCCACGACTTAGCGGAGTCTCAGCACTGCCGGGCGGCGCCCCAAACCGTGGTTGGTATATGAAGTGTATTAAACTGTTAATAAAAATTTTACGTATGGACTAAAACTGGGTATTCCGTGGTTCACCACTGAAATGAAACAAATCAGTAAATGCATAAATAATCCGAAATGAAAAAGCTCCGAACGGAAAATCATCGAAAATAATTAAAACTAAATTGTTTTGTTGTTAATAAAGACCCTCTCAACTAAAATAATAAAAAACATGTTTATGGTTATTAAACCTCCTTCGTAACCTCTACCGTTATATCACGAAGGGGATCTACGGCTTAATGTGACATCGAAACCACTACCTCACGAAGGAAGACCCAAATGAAGTACCTTCATCGCTAAAATCTGAAGTCCGAGCCAAGACTCGATCCCAGGGCTTTTATATTTATTAACCAGGGTTTTTTCCATTGCGGAATCTCAACTAAAAGTATTTTTCTTAATACACAAACCCAGTATATTTAATCTAAGCTAAGAAAGAAAATACTTAACATAACACAAACATCTCCCATTTCACAATAATTGCGTGCGGCCATTTTTGAAATTTTACATTTTTAAGATGTCGTACAATGATTCTCGATATTATTTCATCTTCGTTTTGTACTGTATTAAACGTATTTAGTTTCTTGTTACAGTTAGGGTCCTGGAAACGTATTTATACTGTATAAAATTCAATTTATTTTGAATAATTAGACTTACATGAAAATGTATAAATATATTTAAAGGCTAAAAATTATTACGAATAAAAAATCGCTTCCTAAAGTCCAAAAATAGAATAATTAATATAGTGAAACAGATGGGTGATGTATCATAGTCTAAATCTCTAATTTCTCTTGGTTTCATTATCACTGTCATTTAGCCTTACTATCGCTGTTACTACTAGTTACTTACTATCAGCATTACTACTATTTATTTTCACTATTATAACTATTACTCCTTTCTTCTTTACACTAAATATTTGGTTTTTTTCCTTCGTCACAAATGTAGGTCTATCCTACATGACAAGTCAATCAGAACTTCTAGTTAATTTTCCGTTAATCTTTTGAGAATTGTGATCCTCTGCTGTAAGAAGAGATATCAGTCCACTTAATTAGCAGCCAATTTAAGTACTCCAAATTTGAAATCCTATATAGGGCCGAGGGTTGCAAACTTTTGGGGGTTTTTAATTCTTTTATCAGTTGAAATTCGTTGTTTTTTTTTGTTTTTTTAAAGAATTGTATTTTGTTTGTTATACGATTTTAAATTCGGTTGTGTGTGTGTGTGTGTGTGTGTGTGTGTGTGTGTGTGTGTGTGTAGTGAACTTTTTTTAATGTTTAGCGCGTTTAAAAGTGAAGAACCTAATTGCAGACATAGTTAAAAGTGGTCAAAAATTTTCAAGCAATGTTGTTGTACCATGTACTGTATATTGCCATTACTGGAAGGTGATACACCAAAAAGAATGTAAGTCAGAATGTAGAGAAAGGTCGCTGCGTACAAAGAAACGAAATTAACCCTCCTCGAATTTCATCTAATGATGATATTGAAGTAACGTATGTTACAAAGTTTGACCCATATACAGTAGATACAAGAGAAATATATATATATATATATATATATATATATATATATGAGTCAAAAGTCCTGCCTCAAAAAGTATTTATTGTGTAGTTATTTTTTGGAAGCAGAACTTTTGACTCACCTTGTGTGTGTGTGTGTGTGTGTGTGTGGTGTGTGTGTGGTTTGTTAAACGATGATATACAGTAGTATTGTTCTTTGGAGAGCCCGTGAAGTCTTTGTTGCTCTCTTTGTGTTATATTTCATTGCATTTGCAGCTGCAACGAACATTCAGAATACATGACTAAGCAAACAATTAGTTCCTTGTAAAAGATTTCACACGGTTTCCATCCCTCCACTGAAAAGATCTCCATCTTGGATATAATAACCCTCATCGTAAAAAAAAATAAATAACTGGCCTTTATGTAAGAGGGATACGCGCATAAGCGCAGCGCCTATTCTGACCTCTTATTTCGTTCATACTGAAGGTTTTACGAAAGGTACTTACTTACGTACGTGAATACCCTCGATAACTGCTCACAAACAACAGTCAAACTTGAAAAAGTCGTTCAGGGATATTTTTTTTTTTAGGCGATATAACACTTTCTTCTGTTATCAAACAAAATTCAAATGAATACAGATTTAAATACAGATGACGATCAAAATGCGTTTTGAGTTTTTGAGTATGGTAATAACACTTAAATGTTTTTTTTTTCCCTTGTCCATACATATGACCTTAAATTTACAAATACACATACGTATACAAACACGAGAGGTTACATTAAAACAATATATATATATATATATATATATATATATATACAAGAATAATACATCTTAAAAAAGGCTAAAATATGAGGGAAAGAATTAAAAAAAATGAAGATAAGTGAAAACCTATCCTAAAACGAGATAAGTTGACGATATCTTTGAGACTTCGAAGAGAGATAATTTGGCTTGAGGTGATGTTGTATTGAAAGAAAATAAAAATACATAAAATTACGAACGTTAAAGAAACGAATGTAACTTACGAAAAAATTTAACATATCTTCATTTCATATATACAAATTATGAAATAAAATATAATATTTGTAAGTTAAACTTTACACACACACACACACAACACACACACAACACACACACATTATTATTATTATTATTATTATGCGTGATATTTATGTAAAATCATTATGGTCATTTGCATAAAGCTGTTAAGTACTGTTTGATGGAGTTTAGGCTTTAATAAGTTTGGATAATCTTTCTTGCTCATTAAGGTTTTATAATATATATATATATATATATAATATGTGTGTGTGTGTGTGTGTGTGTGTATTACATGGATGTTCGAAGGGAAGAATCATGGGGGTAGAGACACTCGTTTTTCTCAACACTGTAACTCTAGAATTGGTACAGCTGTACAGGAGCAAGTTCCAGGTGAAGAGAACACTCGCGTGAATATATAATTTATGCCTCAGGAAAAGAGTACATACTCCACGTTTGGGGGCTCAGTCAGATATTAGTAGGTTATGAACGCGTCTTGCATCGCATCTTCGGGCGCTTCAGGAAACAAAGAATCTGCGCACGATGGATAAACCTGTTTTTATAGTTGGATCAAGCTGCCCCAATCCGAAATGTCATAATTTAACCCAAATAATTTCAGGATTTTGCCCAAACCAATTTACGAGTGGTACGAGATTTACAAAATGAAGCAACCCATCACATTTTGTATGATATGTAGGTGAAGAGGTACCCTGTGCACAGATAACATTAGGCCGGTCGAGATTTCACGTCACACAGATGGATTTTTCCCCTGAAAGCGGACATATCGACAGCGTTTGCCGTTCAATGTCCTTCGCGTAATCAAATGCTCTTTCAGTGAAGAGCATTTGATTTTTTTTATGCCTGAAGGAGGGGCCAAGGGTGCGCAGAGTGAAGATATTCCTACGCTCAACCATGAGCGAGGAGCGGTTAAGTGTCCTATGTATGACTAGTAGTCATAAATTCAGGTCAGCTGCAAGGAATAGTTTAGAGCAGTTATCGGCTCCCCTGCCAGGTGGAGGGGGGGAGGAGCAGAAACGCTGCAAAACGAGTGCGCGAAATGTTACTCAGTTTATATAAACGTGACTTATTTCAAATGGTACTGGAAACGTATTGACAAGCAGAGAGAAATTATACTTCTAATTTCAAAAGAAACGTCCTGGTCCCCATCACTACTCGTATTTGCTACTAACATGACATCACTAACTAGTAACTACCAATCTGCGCGAGGATATTCTCGTAACAACGGCCGGGGAAGGGAAGATGCACTTTTTTGTACGTAATGCTGCTGAAAAAATTTGCAGACACTGGTTTAAAGAACGGTTGGTATGTCGCTGTTCAAACAAGAGCCTCGGCGTCTCCGGAGAATTAGGTTTATGCGTCTGGTCTCACGAATGTAATTTTCTTGTCGTTCTAATGAGGAAAATTATCCATTTTTGATTTGTAATACAATAGAGATCTCTCTTATGTCTCTTATGACGTATCAGCTCCAACTTTAACAATTTGTAATATACTATAACATTTTTACACTGACCTCGCTTTGCTGTCCCCTTAAAATTCAATCTACGGAAGTCTCTATACTAATAATAATAATAATAACAACATTTCTTATAAAGTATATAGGTAGTTACGATTTGGTAGTGTACATACAATATTTTGATTAATTATCATATAAAACAAACTTTGTAGTTTGATTATGAAATACTGTGTGTATATATATGTAATATATATATATATATATGATAATTATGATTACATATAAGATAACACAAGGTTTATAGGTACATAAAGAGTAATTATTTTGGACACACAAAAAACGAACACGAAAGTTGACGGGAAAAAATCAATTGTGTATACATTAAATCTTGGTCAATATAATAGTTATTTAAATTTCGATATTGATAGTTAATAGTAACTACCACAATTAGACAAGAAAAAGTAAACACAGCAAACGGACAAGTAACGGTATTTAATCTCTGAAATCCATTTGTATGAGTTCAATATTTCTTTAAAATTGATTTCAATTTGCTTTCGAACATTAGCGACATTAAATGCAAAAAAACTTCACTTTTTTCTACGTGAAGGTCAAAATATGAAAATAAAAACCCACTCTAATTCGTTTTTCTGTATCCACCCGAGGAGGATGCCAGTGGGCGTCGAAACTGTTGTGGAAATAAACTCTGTCTATTAGAGTGGGTTTTTATTTTCATATTAGCGACATTTTTTGAAGATCCATGCTTAAATTATTCCGTATTTTTAAACTCACTAAAATAAATGAGTTTTGGGATGAAAGCAATCTAAGGTGATGAATAACGTGCCAATTTCTATGTCGAGTGTGTTGTGAGCGAGTTTCTTGGTAAGTTACCAAATATTTATTTAGTCACTTACAGTTAATAATTTTATTCATACCTTTTCTTTCAACCTTTCAAATGTTCCATGCGATGATTCCTCATTTCACGAAGGTCAAGCTTATCGCCCCTCCTCTCGAGTTGGCCTGATGAAGTAAAGAGTTCGTTTCTTGTACTCTTCACCTCACATAGCCAGGTACGCCCGGCTCATCTGGGATTGTTGTGAGCCAGGCAGGTGTCTAATGTTCTTCCGAAGATGTCCACCGCCACACCACTCGTGTTTCTTAGTTCCTTCGGCAGCTGGTTAAACAGTCTTGGTCCTCTCCTTCAGGGTTGATGATGTTCCCTGTCCAGCCTTTAATTTGGGAACACGACACATTCTTCCTTTTCTACTTTCCACTGTTGTTTGGGGGGGTTATGGGGTTCAGAGTAAGATTAGGGGCTAGTTTCTCCATTATTTTCCAAGTGTAAATGATGGCGTATTTCTCTCTTCTTCTTTCCAGTGAATCTAGGTTTAATTCGCGTAACCTTTCCCAGTAATTTAGTTCTTTGCACACCTTGATCTTGGTTGTGAAGCTTCTCTGAATTCCTTCTAGCTGACTAATGTCTTCTTTTTTATATGGGGATGTTAGGACCAAGCAGTACTCCAACTTGGCTTATGATCAGTGTTTTCAATAGAGGAATCATTATATTCCTATTCCTTCTTTTGAAGGTTCTCAGTATCTACCCAGTTATTCTCTTTGCTCTGTTTACTGTTATCTTATCTTATTTTGTGTTTCAAATTTCGCATCCGTCGCATCAACATTTATAAATAAAAATAATATATATATATATCTGGGGAGCAAGTGTAGTTTACGTCCCCCTGACGCCAAAGGGGACACAAACTACACTAGGTCAAAGTTGGGGAACGTAAACTACACTAGGATCTTTAGGAAACATTTTTTAAATGAATCCATCAAATGAAACGTTAAAACTAACGAAAATATTACGACTTAACCTAACCAATCGTGAATTTTTTATATATATATATATATATATATATATATATATATATATATATATATATAAAACTGAAATTGAAAAACAATCAAAAACTGAAATCTGAATTCGAAGAGATTAAAAATAACAGTTTTGCGTTTCAGTTTTGAGGAGCATTTCGATTGTAAAAATATATAAATAACGTGAATTATTTTCCTTTTTTTGCGACTTTACATTTGTATGGATTTAAAATATTCATTTATCCTTTAATTCGATGTAGAAAATAGCGCAGCTGAAAGTACTAGAGACAATAGTTTTAAAAAGAAGGAAACAGAATTAGGGAGGAAAATTTTTATCCCACATCAAAATATTTTTCAATAATGACTATGCTTCTTTCGTTGATCTAAGTTTAATCACTTTGTAAGGACGCCTTCAGTTTTTTTTCTGACCATTAAATTTTTCAGTTCGATAATAGCTATACTCTCTATATCTACGTAAGTGAGTGAGATATCCGTGGGAATGACCAAACTTCAACTCAAATGTTAATCCTATGGAATGTTGTGACAATAAAACCCAAACTAATAGACGGAGTTTACTTCCACAACAGTTTCGATGCCCACTGGGCCACTAACATCCTCTTCGGGTAGATACAGAAAAACGAATGAACAAAAGTGAGTAAGGAAACAATCCAGGAAAGGTAAGGAACATTATAGAAGGCCAGAGACCATTAAGAAATTCACACCTAGTTTAGATACCGTTCACCCGACACCGGAAGGGATTTTTTGACCAAGAATCTCATTAAAGGGTCTGGCTTATAAGTACCTTCGCACAAATTAAAATTATCTTCTTGTCAAGAAGGGATCAAAAAATCCTTCCGGTGTCGGGTGAATGGGATCTAACCTAGGTGTGAATTTCTTAATGGTCTCCGTAAAGTAAAAAATAGTTACTTATAAAGCAAATTCTCTCTTTGAAAACCAGAAATCGAATGCAAATACAAATATAAACAAATATGAACAAAAGTGAGTAAGGAAACAATCCAGGAAAGGTAAGGAACATTCTAGAAGGCCAGAGACCATTAAAAAATTCACACCTAGGTTAGATACCGTTCACCCGACAAACTTAACCTGAAATCGAAAAATGGAATATATATATATATATATATATATATATATATATATATATATATATATATATATATATATATACATTTAACTGCAATGACCACGCAGTATATAAATGAATAGAAACGACATAAATTAAGGAACGTTTCTGCACACGCGGAAGAGAAATAACGACTAAATGAAAAATGAGGCGAACCGCCTTGGGTTCGATTCCCGGGCGGTTCGCCTCATTTTTCATTTAGTCGTTATTTCTCTTCCGCGTGTGCAGAAACGTTCCTTAATATTATGTCGTTTCTATTCATTTATATACTGCGTGGTCATTGCAGTTAAATGCACATATTCACGATTTGCGAGGGTGCCCTCTCAGGGCATTGGTTTCTGCCCTATGTAGGAGAATTTCGATTTGTGAATGATTGAGGCCCGTGGTGTAATGGTAGCGCATCCAACCGGCAATTGGAAGGCCTTGGGTTCGATTCCCGGGCGGTTCGCCTCATTTTTCATTTAGTCGTTATTTCTCTTCCGCGTGTGCAGAAACGTTCCTTAATATTATGTCGTTTCTATTCATATATATATATATATATATATATACTGTATATAAATTGACCATTGGTTAGGTTAAGTTGTAATATTTTCGTTAGTTTTAACGTTTTATTTGATTAGGTGGTACTTGTAGGTAACCCCCCCCAAATTTTGACAGAATATTTTCGTTAAAACTAACGAAAATATCACGACTTAACCTAACCAATTATCAAAGGCATACAATTGATCTTATTAATTATAACATTGTTTGTTTCTGGAATAGTATTTACTATTTACTAATAGATCAACTGTACACCCTTGATAATTGGTTAGGTTAAGTCGTGATATTTTCGTTAGTTTTAACGAAAATATCCTGTCAAAAGTGGTGGGGGGGAGATAACCTACAAGTACCAATTAGGTATACGCGAACAAAGTTTTGGAACGCAAACTACACTAGGATAATGTAGGGGAACGTAAACTACACTTGCTCCATATCTGGAAAACCTAGTAAAATTCCATGCGTCGGTTTCTCTTCACACGAAGGTCAAGCTAGTGGCCTCACCTCTAGACCTGGCCTGATGGAGGAGCGAGCTACTTTCTTGCGATATCTATTGCACATAGCCAGGCACACCTGGTTCATCTGGTACCGTCTTGAATCAGGCATCTAGCCTTCTTTTGAAGATTTCAGTTTTGACCCCTGTGACGTTTCTGAGGTCCTTTGGAAACTGGTTAAAAAGTCTTGGCCCCCTGACAACCAAGTGTTGAGGGTGTCCCTTGTCGGGCCTTTAGTTTGGGAACACTACACATTCTACCGTTTTATTCCAGTGTTGTTTGGATGAAATTAGGTTTGTTTAAGGTTAGGTACCAGTTTTTCGATCATTTTCCATATGTAAATTATGGTGTATCTCTCTCTTCTTTCCAGTGAGTACAGATTTAATTTACCCAGTCTTTCCCAGTGTAATATATATATATATATACACATTTATTTATTTATTTATTACACGATTATATATACCTGTCAAACTTTCAGACAGTGTCAGTGCTTCTGTGAGTCGGTCTCTCTTCCCGCGGAGATTAGGCTGGTGGCCCCACCTCTAGACTTGATGTAAGGGAGAATTACTTTCTTGATTTTTTTCATTTCACATAGCCAGATACACCTAGTTCATCTGGCATACGAGCAACAAGTAGTATTCTTAGTCTTGGTCGAGGTAACATTACTCGTACTGGAACCGGAGTTAAAAGTACTCATTGACAATATGTCAAAGTATTCCCACCAGAACTCGGAAAATCGTTGTGTCCCACGTCTAGCTTTGGCTAACCACTGGCAGATAAAAATTAAAACCCAATTTTTAAGATGTGACATAATTCAAAGTGTAGACTATCGCGTAACAAATATACAAGTTATAGAAAATTCTGTTTAAATTAGCATTAACATGTGTGTGTGTATATATATATATATATATATATATATATATAGAGAGAGAGAGAGAGAGAGAGAGAGAGAGAGACATATAAAAGTACCTTATATCTTGTATCTGTGATACAATTTTATCTGCATTTTGTATCTTAAAATGGCATATTTGATACAAGTTACATTTCACAAATTTCGTTCCCCTTCGTCGTGACTTTTGAAGTGTTAATCATTAAGGATTAAGTTATCAAAGCCGAGTCGAGTTGGGATCTTTCAACTAACTCCGGGAAGCAGCTAGGAAGGCTATTGTATGTCTTCCGGAGAAGCTTCCGACCGAAAGTCGTTATCAAAGTCTTTGTTTACGTACCAAAACTAATTTTAAGGGTGTCATTTAAACTATGATGATATGAACTAGGGGTTCCCAACCACGCAGGAAATGCACTTTCTTTCAAAGGAGCAGATATATGGAATGCAATTTTCATGTATATCAGGCAGGCTTCATCACTAAATGTATTTCGCAAATCACTAAAAAAGTACTTCATTATCTCCTACTGATGTATAATTTTTACCAATAGTAATCAATTTTGTAATAAACTATTTAAAATACGCTAATTTCATTAATTACCTTTAATTTCGTAATCTATTATATTATTATTATTATTGCTATTATTATTATTATTATTATTGCTATATTATTATTATTATTATTATTGCTATTATTATTATTATTTTTATTATTATTATTTGTTGTTTCTGTTATTATTACTTGCCACTTTCATTATTTTTATGTAATAAATAAGGTGAATGCCATTAATCTTGCCTAAAAAGCTTCCATGCTTTCAACGGCATATTCAGATAAGAATACTCTGAATATATTAAAGTCATATCAAATATTTAAAAATTGTAAA
This sequence comes from Bathynomus jamesi, assembly GCA_023014485.1. NCBI lineage: Eukaryota > Metazoa > Arthropoda > Malacostraca > Isopoda > Cirolanidae > Bathynomus > Bathynomus jamesi. The sequence goes on along the minus strand of JAJOZX010000043.1, from coordinate 1,758,233 downwards.
ATTCTCAAACTTTTGTTCTTTTCTGAATAAAGTTTTTAATTTTAATTTTGTAGTGAACTTAATTTTAGGTCAACGTACCACATTTTGCTACCACGCGTTTCTAAGTACCACCATTAAGGCTGGAAGGAAGGTGCACGTACTTTCTAACCAAAAATTGTAGAGAAGGGACTGCGGTGTTTAATCTTGAATTTTCAGCTTTATCTAGAAAATTATATTGATTCTAATGATGTTTATCGTCATTTGAAACTAAATCAAAACTTTGATTTTGGCCCTGCACGTTATCATTAAATAATTTGAAATGTATCTGGACGACAAATAGGATAACATGCAAACGCGCAGACCGAAAAGTTGCCAGTTATTCATTTTCAATTAATATTACTTTTAAAAATGTTATCATGAAAGTAATTATCAAGTAGCAAAGCTGCGTATTTATATAATCCTCTTGTGGTTATCACGTAAAAAGAGCTCCGCGTATCACAGGTTGGGAATCGCTACTTTAATTAATTGATCAGAGAAATATCTTGTATCGAGGAAAAGTATCTTAGATATGTATTTTGCATTTTGTATCAAAGATAAATTTCTTAACGTATCTTTCTTCTCTCTCTCTCTCTCTCTATATATATATATATCTAACCTTTGGTAAGCTTCCGCCCGAATTGTTCATTCTGACGAAGGTCAAGCTTTTCACCCCACCTTAGACCTACAGATTAGCATCTTAACCACTAGGCCACCTTGGCGTACCAATTTATCTACCAACCACTTTCTTTATTTTGTGGAAGGATGAACATCTGAGTTTTGCTGCGTGCCGGCTGCCGTCACCGGGTCTCGAACCCAGTGCCGATGGATTCGTAGTTAGCGACGCTAACCACTACACCAAGAGGCGCATATATATATATATATATATACAGAGTGATTCAAAAGTCAGGTTACATAGGGAAATACTGTATTATGTAATGATACATCACATGTAACCTGACTTCTGAATCACCCTATATATATATATATATATATATATATATATATATCATAAAATCGTCAAATTGATGATATCTTGTACAAATTTTTATGATTCATAAATTCTCAATTGCACGTCAGTTTATTGAAAATTTCCAGAAAAAAAACGAGTAAATAAATAAATAAAACTAAAAATAAAAAAGTAAAACAAAACAATGTCCTTGTAAAAAATCAATTTTTATAGTGACTATCTTCTTTTCCAAGTTGGCGGAACTCGTAAAGCGAAATCATTTCACATCATTTGAATTATGTTCTTCGTTCAACCACTTTTTCCTGTTTCCAGGACTAGAACAAACAATTTTACATAAGCAAACACAGGGAATGATAGTTTTCTTAAAAAACAAAAAACAAACAAAAAAAAAAAGTTTACTTTAAATTTTTTTTCTTTCTTTTATAAGTTTCCCCTTTAACATTTGTTCTCTTATTTAATTTTCACCTCGTAGAAAACGAGATAATGTAAACATATGAAACAAAAGTTGCCATATATATACATATATACTGTATATGTAATTTAATATTTAAATTATTATTTTTAATTTTGGAGCAAGTGGTTTACGCCCCCCCTGACGTAAAAGGGGACACAAACTACACCAGGTCAAAGTTGGGGAACGTAAACTACAATAGGATCTTTAGGAGACATTTTTTAAATGAATCTATCAAATATAACGTTAAAACTAACGAAAATATTACGACTTAACCCAACTAATCGTCTATATATATATATATATATATTGACGATTGGTTAGGTTAAGGGATCACCTGAAGATCAGGGCCCCCAGCCTTCTTTAGTTAGCCTTATAAGGTTCACTAACGAAAATATCACGACTTAACCTAGCCAGTCGTTAGGTCAACTGTACGCCCTTGACGAGTGGTTAGGTTAAGTCGTGATATTTTCGTTAATTAGTCTGATAAGGCTAACTAACGACGGCTGGGGGCTCTGGATCCTCAGGTGATCCAGTTAAGTCGTAATATTTTCGTTAGTTTTAACGTTTTATTTGATTAGGTATGCGCGGACAAAGTTGGGGAACGCAAACTACACTAGGATAATGTAGGGCAACGTAAACTACACTAGGATAATGTAGGGCAACGTAAACTACACTAGGCACCACAGGGGGACGTAAATTTTAATTTTACTTGTAAACACAGACCGTGCATGAAACAAGAAACGCTTCAGGGAAAATTAAATCCACGATAGTCCGAATAAGTAATGGTAAATGAAAAACAACATAGTTTTTTCTTTTTCATGATGTTAGTCCGATGTGAGCAACGGGTCACTCGCAAAGAGGCCCCAAAATATAACTTCCCTCACCAGGTATCTGCAAAGCAGATAGGATCCAGCTTTGGGACAGGATCTAGGGTTTAAAGCAACCTAGCCCCACTATATTTAGAACTTCAATATAAACAAAAGACTCGTTACATTCACGTCAGATTGAATACACCAAGGAAAAAGGGGTAACTAAAAATACAATCGTTACCCCTTTGTCTTTGATGTATTCAATCCGAGGTGTTTGCAACGAATTTTTTGTTTATCTTGCGGTTCTAAATATAGTGGGGCTAGGTTGCTTTAAACCCTAGATCCTGTCACAAAGCTGGATCCTATCTGCTTTGCAGATACCTGGTGAGGGAAGCTATATTTTGGGACCTTTTTGCGAGTGACCCGTTGCTCACATCGGACCAACATCATGAAAAAGAAAAACTATGTTGTTTTTCATTTACCATTACTTATTCGGACTATCGTGGATTTAATTTTCCCAGAAGAGTTCCTTGTTTCATGCACGGTCTGTGTTTACAATTAAAATTAAGGAGCAAGTGTAGTTTACGTTCCCCTTTTTTTCAAATTTACAGTATCCATTTTTGTAATGAAAGTGGGATGTGCATAGATGCATTGCCCCTTCCGGTACCTGCAGTGCCCTTTTGCATAATATTTGCAGACGATATTTTCTACGTTTTCAGTTTTTATCGCCTTTTTATCATTATCTTCGTTTGGTAGTTTCACCACATCACATATTGTACTTATTCGTTTTCTTCCTTCTACAATAGTGTCTTCTTTTCGTGTTATCTTTTCATTTGTTTCTCTCTCATCCATACCGTTTACCTTCGGGACATTCTGGTCATCTTTTCCTCCCATTTATTCTCTCTGTCTCTGTCGCAATCATATCCGTATTCTCCATTTCTTTAATGCCGCAAACACGTTTACAATCTCCTTACACGAGTCACAGAAAGTTGATGCCCGTAATTTGTTTCGCGTTCGATACAAGGGATATTTTCCTATCGTCCCAATTCATACGGTTAAAGTCATATATTTTTTGGCAAAAATCACACCTAATTGTTTCGTTTTCAGTTGTTGCTAGACTACATAAGTTGCAAATTAGGTGAGAATTTGGACCCATGGCCGTGTTAGTTATTACTGTAATCGCTCAATACACACACACACACACACACACACACAACTTTTTCCTTTCTTTTCGTTTGGGTGGGAATCAGTCATGAGGGTTTGGTTTTATGACCTTTTTCCTGCCTTGTTCCAAGCTTTTCTCAGGTGACCACCGTATTTCGATTGAATATATATTTTAACTTGTGATAATTTGTATAAACTATATTGCACTGTTTTACATTCAATGAATTCCACTTTATAATTGATATGCATAGATTTACTGATACTTTATATACACTTTCGGGTGCAAATAGAATAAACCGCCGAGAAGTTATTCCCCCTTACATATTTTGATATTAATGCAGAGAGACAAACAAAGCGTCCATTGCCCATGAGATATAAACAAACTCTCTCTCTCTCTCTCTCTCTCTCTCTCTATATATATATATATATAATATATATATATATATATATATACATGGGTGTGTGTGTGTGTGTGTGGGGTGGGTGTAAACTGTGATTTCTGCTTCAAATATAAATTTCCAATAATAAACAAAATTCCATTTCAGCTTTTCATCCCTACTTTAATCGTGTTGTGTTAGAAATATCTATAGAAGTTTAGCAACGTAAGAAACTGAATTCTTTAGCATGATCAGCTCATACAAACTTAGATTAGGTTAAGTTAGATTTACTTGAATTAAAATTATCAGTGACAGCGAGTTTTCAATGAACGTCGGGCAACTTGGTTGGCATCCTCGATCTCGCAACAGTTGAGATTCTTAAAGAGAAACTTCTCAAATGGATACGAAAGCAGAGACCGAAGTAAATTTGTTGAAGCTCAAATCTTGAATGAGTGCTGGTTAACTTTTTTGATAATAATCGATGCTTGAACTATTGTTTAGAAAGCTTTCCTCGTTAAAATTGTTAATATTACTAATATCCAATGAAACCTGCAATATATATATATATATATAATATATATATATATATATATGAGAGAGAGAGAGAGAAAAATGAAAGATCTTTTATAAAGTCAAAGAAACCGCGACACATATTTGAAGTTTACATTAAAGTAAAAATAAAAAAATGGGGGCGAAGGGGGTATGGGGGGAAGGTCCAACTTTAGAATTTTTTTCTAAACTTTTTAAAAAAGACGAATAATTAAAAAAAAAAGAAGTTTAATATAAAAAAACAAATTAAATTAAAATGAAAACAAGTGTTTTTGAATGACGTTTTCTATTAATTTTTTTCCTATTTACAACTTAATTAAGATCATACGAAATTTATTTGTAAAGACAAACACATGATTGGGGTGGGGGGAAATGTCTTCGTTTCTTTTCTATATTATAAATGAGGAGAAAAGTATAAGGGGATGTCGTTTTGGTGGCAGTAACGTCATATCGTTATTTTCGTCAATGTTATTCATGTTGCCGTTGACATTGTCATCCTCGTTATTGACACCATCGTCCTTACTGACGCCATTCGTCGTATCTTAACGTCATCGTCGTTACTAACGTTATCGTCGATACTAACGCCATCGTCGTATCTTAACGTCATCGTCGTTACTGGCGTCATCACAGTAATTTGTCGTTGCGTATTCACTTCTAATCGTATTATCATCACTGTTCCTGACAGAGCTGGGCACTTGCGGTTTTTTGCCCGTTTGTTTGCGGTACTGCGGTACTGCGGTACTACCGTGTTGGTCGGTACCGCGGAAAGTACCGCGGGAAATTTGAATGCGGTAGCGGTACTGCTGTACTTTCAGCGATCCTTTGCGGTACTGCGTTATGCGGTACCGGTTTGGTAGTGCGGTAGTAGTACCGCAGTACCGCAGTACCGCAAACAAACGGGCAAAAAACCGCAAGTGCCCAGCTCTGGAACTTCCTGTTACCGTCGTGTTCGTCGCTGCATTTTTATCTTATCATTGTCATCGTCTTTGTTTATTCTCGTCGTCATCGTCATGAGAGTCGTCATACGATATCGTCGATGAATGTAATGGAATTTTGTTCCTTCGGTAACAAAGTTTTCGTTATAAAAATTTAATTAAAATACCTTATTATTTCCGATAAATGTAAACAATAAAAACGGAGCAATTATCTTTTCTAAATGTAGCCAAAACGGTTTCTCGTCTTTGAAATACGTCCAGCAAAATTCAAGGTCAAGTTTAAATAAACAAAAACCTTTAACTAATTTCATTTACGTCATTTTATGAGTATTTTTATTTCAGAGGAATGTTTCAGCCTATCATAAATGGTTGTCAAATTATATTATGAACATTAAAAATACATTATTTCTGTACCCGGACAGGGTCATGATGCAACCAACCTTGTGATAACCTCCAAAAATACATTTTCTCGTGAAGAAATATGCAATACTCGTATACATCATATATTATGGCTTTAATAAACGAGGAAATCGCTGAAGGTATACAATATACGGTACAGTCAATTAGAAAAATCCTGTGGTGAAATTTCATGTTTTTTATTAATTAGTATCGGTGAAAATATGGAGTTCCACAATAGGACTTTTTGGCCGGAATGTATATTCGTGTTTATCCAAGATGAAGGAAATACTAATTCTAGATGAGATTATATTCATGGATTTCCTGGTCTGGGTAAAACCCCCAAGATATCAAAATTCATTGAAATCTTAACCTGTCTATATATATATATATATATATATATATATATATATATATATATATATATACACTCGTATATACGAGTATATTTATATATTTCCGATTTTAAGTACAAATGAACTAACCTAACCTAACCTAGCGTAGCGAGGCGTAACCTAACCAAACCGAACTAAACCGAACCAAATTTGAACTACTGTAACATAAATATACCTTCGTAAAATTGAATTATCGCAGCCCCAACGCATGGTTCCCAAATTTTTTGGCGTTCGACGTCATAACTGCAGTTCAATTTTGTTTCTCTATAAAGTCTAAACCATTTAGAAATTATTCGTATCGTTAATTCTCTCTCATATTTAATACAATGTACGAAATATAACAATGTAATTATATATATATATATATATATATATATATATATATAGAGAGAGAGAGAGAGAGAGAGAGAGAGAGAGAGAGAGAGTCACTTTTTTCGATATCAATTTTATATCGATATTTCAAAAATCATCCACAGGTATTTATTTACGGATGTTGGTTCGATAAGCGAGGTTAATCCCGACCTGACCTGACCTTTATAATCGTGTAAAAGTACGGAGTAGCCAGTTGTTAAAATAATAAAAATGACCCGCGCGTCTGTCTGCCAATCATAAAATTAATCCTTTAATTTAAAGGGGGTGTACGTCATTCCTTTATTTTAAGACGTAATTCTATATCTTTCATTAGAGGCTTATCAGTTAAAATTTGTATATAGGGAGGAATTTCACGTCATATTGGTCTTAGGCTTATTCAAAAATTTTACATTTAGAAAAAATTTCATATATATATATATATATATATATACAGGGTGGGCCGTAAGTTTCCATACATAGGAAAAATTAAACGTTTGTTTTTATGTTTCAGATACCCTAAGAATATGCGTTTGACGAAAGAGCAACGAATTGAATTGGTCCTGTGGAGTGGCCTCCCAGATCCCCAGATCTCACCCCCCTTGATTTCTATCTTTGGGGGCACTTGAAGGCCATGGTGTATCAGGAAAAGATACGAGACATAAATCATCTAAAGGAACGTATCACCAACGCCATTACAAGCATAACGTCAACTGTGCTAATGCGTGTTCATCAACAGTGGGGAACACGTATTGAAATGTGTTTTCAAAACAATGGCAACCATGTAGAGCATATTATATAAATAAAAATGGTTGTCCATAAAAAAATGTTTATTTTTCCTATGTATGGAAACTTACGGCCCACCCTGTATATATATATATATATATATATATATATATATATATATTTTTGTTTTTCTTTGCTTGTTCTGTAAAACAGATGTTTCTATTTTATGTGTTGTTGTTGTTTGTTGTTTTAAATAAAATTAGTAAGACGTAAATTAAAGTTAAATAAAAACTTAGTTCAATTTCGATTTCGATAAAGATTTTCAGTTTTTTATTTCATCTTATTTTTCAGTTTCGATTTAGATCAGTGATGCACAAACCCCCAAATGTGGCCCCCACGGGTCTTTTCAGTGGCCCCACGGGTCTTTTCAATTCAATGAAAAAGTTAGCTACCCAAAGAAAAATCTGAAATATTACCCCTGGTTATTATAAAAAATAGAATATCTATATATCTGGCCCCTACATATAAAACAGATGGTTGGTTTGGCCCTCACATCAAAAAAGTTTGTGCACCACTGATTTAGATCATCGAGTTTCAGTTTTTCGATTTTGGTTTTTTTTTTCTTTCAATTTCAGTTTTTTTTCATATATTTTCGATTTTTTTCAATTTCGTTTTTATGGGTTTATCGATTCCAGTATGTATTGATTCCCTATCCCTTTCCTGATATATATATATATATATATATATATATATACCTTGTTAACCTTGTTTGGGTTCCGTGCGTCGGTCTTTCTTCAGACGAAGGTCAAGCTGGTGGCCCCACCTCTAGTCCTCGCTTGGTGGAGGAGCGAGTTGCTCTCTTGCGTTCTCCATCGTACATAGCCAGGTACACCCGGCTCATCTGGTACCGTCCTGAGCCAGGCATCTAGTCTTCTCTTGAAGACTTCCACTTTGACCCCTGTAATGTTTCTGAGGTCCTTTGGAAGCTGGTTGAAAATTTTTGGCCCCCTGACAACCAAGCTATTTTCCTTCAGAGTTGAGGAGGTCCCTTGTCGGGCCTTTAATTTAGGAACACTACACATTCTGCCTTTTCTATTTTTCAGCGTTGTCTGGATGGTAATTGGATTTTGTTTGAGGTTTGGTACCAGTTTTTCGATAATTTTCCATATGTAGATTATGGTATACCTCTCTCTTCTTCTTTCCAGGGAGTACAGATTTAGTTTGCGTAGTCTTTCCCAGTAGTTGAGTTCTTTGCAGCCATCAATCTTGGATGTGAAACGTCTCTGCGTTTCTTCTAGTTTATTAATTTCTCCCTTTTTATATGGGGACGTCAAAACTGAGCAGTATTCAAGTTTTGATATGATCAGTGTTCTCAGCAGGGGAATCATTACTGGCTTGTCCCTCCTTTTGAACGTTCTTAGTACCTGTCCCGCGACTCTTTTTGTTTTGTTTATTACTATCTGATTTTGTGTCTCGAATTTGGCATCATCGGTCATTATTACCCACAAGTCGACCGCTTTCGTGCTTCTCTGAATTTCTTGCCTATCTGGAACATAATATGCAGTCTTTTTAAGGTCCTCATTTCTACCATATCTTAAGAGCTGAAATTTCTCGGTGTTAAATGTCATATTGTTGTCTTCTGACCATTTGTATATTTTGTTTGTGTCTCTCTGCAAGGCCTCTACTTCGTTTGCATCGCTGATTTTTCTGCTGATCTTTGTATCGTCCGCAAATGATGTTATTATACTGTTGCTGTTTACTCCACTGTCTATGTCTGTTAGCATGATAATGAACAGGAGTGGGGCCAGCACTGTACCTTGTGGTACTGAGCTGCGTACTTCTGATTCTGATGATGATACACCTTGAATTTTGACCACCTGTAGTCGATTTTTGAGGAAGTTGTAAATCCGTTTTCCCACTTTGCCTGTTATTCCCATATGTTTCATTTTATGTGCTATTATACCATGATCGCATTTGTCGAAAGCTTTATTATATATATATATATATATATATATATATATATTATATATATATATATACAGTGAAACCGGCCGTTCGACGCAGGTTTTGGGGGTTGGTGTGAGTGTGTAACCATGGCCACTAAACGTAAATAAAATGACAATGAAGACAGCGCCAAGCCAAGAAACAACGCAAAGCAATGGCATTGACTGAAAAGATTGATATTGTTGGCAAACTTAGAGGTGCAAGCGTTGTGGCTGTCAGCAAGCATTATGGGGGTTAATGATTCAACCATACGGTACATTATAAAAAGTGAGGACAAAATAAGGGGGAGTGTCAGTGCTGGTGCACTAATAAGTGTCAAAGTGTCATACTTTAGCAGGCGCGACTCTATGTTAGAAAAAATGTAAAAACACTTAAACGTTCTTTCAGGACTAACTACCCCTTCCACACTGTTTTTGAGTCGCCAAAATTGATCTCCAAACATAAAAATTGAGGGCCATTCTGCGACCCATTTACCTAATCCCCTCTTCCCGTTGAATTAAAAGTTTGCCGTTCGCGACGCTTATTCTTAACGTAACCCTCGCGAACGGCATGGTTCATTGTATATATATATATATATATATATATATGCAAAACCCACAAAAGAAGAAAAAATGATTCCAAGGCCTTTCGTATATTCAGCAATACTCCTCATCGACGAGGTGTGTTGCTGAATACACGAAAGGCCTCGGCATCATTTTTTTCTCTTGCATCATTCATTCATTTCACGCGTTTAAGTGTGAAATTCATCCCATATTGATTCTGCCTTCGGAAATCGAAGTTTTATGCGGATAAGCAATACAGTCAACGTTTCGACAGATACAACTCCATCTTCAATGTTTATAACTTGAAGAGTAATATTAATTTTAACGCAAAAACAACATATTATAATTACGATGAAAATATTACGATTATTTTATAATTAAAATTACGAATTTTAAAGTGTTTTATATGTAACAAATAAAAATTATATTTTTAAAAGCTGATCACGGTTAACCATATCAGGGCAGTTCCCAAATCGTGAGACGCTGCTCCTTCTCCCCCCACCCCTACCTCACATGGGGATTGAAAGGCCTATTGAAGGGTTTTGTAAGGAGGTTAGTAAAGGAAAAGTGAAATATTTAAAAACGTAGTATTTTCAATTAATTTTATTCACTCTTACTGTACCCGGAGTGTGTGTGTATATATATATAATATATATGTGGGACCTGTATGATACCTAGAAATATTAAATGTAACATAACTAGTGTAATTTGCGCGCGCGCGTAATCATAAATGAAACTATTTTTAATGCTACCTCTCACTGACTATGGTACCACTAAATTCCATTACATAAATACCATTTGCAGTTTGAATAAAGGGGGCGCGAAGGATTGACTTCAGTTCGAAAGGGCGTTGCGTGGATATAGTTTGGAAAACGGTGCTTGAACTTTAAATTTGTATATATTTACCATTAAAACTTAATATCTTTTTAACTTAAAAGTCATTAAAATAATTTTTAATTTTAAGGTACATAAAATTTTTAAAATATTAATGAAATTTTAAAAATAGAAATTCCATTTCTAAACTGTTTTAATTCAATTTAACTTTTTTATTTCATTTTTTTTTTTTTTTAATTCAAGTGATTAAACCGACTTTATTCGACAATCTTTTTCACTTTAGCTATTTTGAACTTTAGTGGATCTAATTGATGGTTGGTTGTCTTGCTGAATAGTTTGGGTTAGTCAGGGTGAACACACTCTCGATGAAACCCTTTCCTTTCTCCTCCGCCCCCCCCCACACACACACACACCCTCCTAGCCATTTGGGTGTTGATCCACACTTAGGGCAAATTGAAGCTGAAAACCATGTACCATGCGATACGCGTTACAGCTGTCATATGTCTATTTGTAATTATTAATGGGAGATCTGTTTTCATCCAGACATTTGGGTTTTCTTTTCAATTTTAAAATGAAAGAAAGCGAGTCAAGCATCAACTTGGGGGGGACCCTTTTTTTCTCAGTTGTAGACAATTGCTATCTACTACTATAGTACCATAATCTAATACCATAAACTGAAAACAAAAGTGGTTGAGGTACTAATCATGGCATGGTTGAATATGTCTTATTTGGTGAACAAACTCGAAGGAGTTTTTTAGCGATTGACGTTAACATCGGTACAAAGAATTTACTCCATTTATATATATATAAAAGGTATTATTACCTACGAGCTGTAAGGACGAAACTGACGAGTCGAACTGGGTTTCCTTCTTTATGAATTTTTGGTAGAACGCGTAATATTGCCGGTGCCGAAATCGAAGAATATAATCTACAGGGTGATATAAAAAAAAGATGTTCCCAGGAATAACTTGTTACATAAATAATTTCGGGAACACCTTTATTGGATCACCTTGTATTTGAAACTTTTTCACCAGTAACAGAACCTTTACTTGGGCAAAGAATTCAATCTATTTCTTTAAATTTACTAACATCTGATAAAAGTAATTCCATATCTTGTTTACATGATCAGCCTATTTCGTATGATTATATCCATTGGTATAATTTATACCCATCCTCCGTAGCTCAGTAGGTAACACGTTCCCTTATAAACGAAGTGAAAACGCTAGGCTACCACGGTAGGTTCAACTTCTCAAAAAGCTATTATAGTCAGTGTTGGAAGTAACGGCGTTACTTTTTTAGTAGTTGTAGCGGTAACGCCGTTACTTTTGAAATATTGTAACGAAAATGGTAACGGCACTATTTTATAGAGCGATTTCAATCGTTACTCACTACTCGTTACTTTCAAACTGGTGATTTAACTAGTGTCATTTATTAGCTGGTAATTAGCTGTTAGTTCCACCAAACGAGGAGGACTATCAGATGCCAATTTTCAAAAACTAGTGTCCCTGAAATTGAACAACAACTCCTAAAAAATCTGCAAGATTAGTTGTTGTTTTTTATTGTTTTTTGAGAGGCCATTTTTTTATTTGTTCATGTTTTGATTTTTGTTATATATAATTTGGCATTATTAAAGCTTTTTTTACTCTTTAGTCTTTTTTTCAAAGTAACGGTAGCGGTAACGGCAACGCGTTACTTTTTCATAGAAGTAACTGAAGCGGTAACGACGTTACTTTTTTATCAATGTAACGCCGTTACTTATAGAAAGTAACGCGCACATCACTGATTATACCCACTAAATATGAATTGGACATTGTGAAACATTTGGTAGTCTGGAGAATGACTGATGATCAAAGCTTCACAGTTTTTTGGCACTCTTCCCTATTATATATATATATATATGTGTGTGTGTGTGTGTGTGTGTGGCTAATATGGCAATGAGTTACACTCCTGAGAAAAAGGCTGAGGAGTGTAACTCACTTTCATATTAGCCATTGAGTGTTATTCTACCCGCAACAAATAAAAAAGCTCCCAAAACAAGACATCAATTTGAACATTTGTTTTAGTTGTAATGTATTAATTTTGTAAACTTAATTTAAAAATAAATTTTCCTATGAGACCGGACTTATGGGACACCCTGTATATAAAACCTACTGTCTATGGAACGATAAAAACAAAATTGTTTTCGCAACGAGTTGGTGCGATTAGTAATTCAAATGATGTAAAATTATACTTTGAAAATAAAAAGAGAAAAACAAATTCAAAAAATAGTTTGATTTATCACAAGACATTCAAAGTAAATACATTGATAAATTGTCTTCTTACGTTTGATTAATTATATTTTTTCCAGTTTTATTATTATTTTCTGTAGTACAAATTACTTGGTGTAATGTTCGATACATTTCTAGAGAGAGAGAGAGAGAGAGAGAGAGTTACGTACAAGGAGTTACAAGAACAAGAGGAAGCCTCAAAGATCTTTCGGTTCGCTCGGGAATGTTCCTGTTATTAAACTGGTTCCTTTTTTAACTAATTTAGTAGTCGTAGAAAACTGTGTAAAAAATTGATAAGGCTCTCTCCCCACCACAGGCGGGTACGGAAAAAGGTTGAAAAAATAACTTGATCTTGGAAAAGTAGCCAAGGAAATTTTACGGGAAAAAGGAGAATATATAAGCTAACTCTACAATTACGCTATGCGCACATAGAGAGCGTACACTACATAACACCGCTGTATAAGCTAACCAATAATATACTTGTACCGATCACACATCAACCACTTGGTATCGTCATAAAAACCTCGAACATATGGGATTTTTTATACAAAATATTTACACCTCTATTTACTGGGGTATCGGTCCAACAAAGAGGCCATGACCCACCTCAGGCTAGCCCAAAAAGGACTAAGAGAGAAGTAAAGGTTAAATTTTCCCTGTTTATACCCATGTACAGTTGTACACGCAAAGAGAGAGAGAGAGAGAAAGAGAGAGAATAATATATATATATATATAGTATATTATGCCCAATTCGCAATGCAAAGCTTTGACTGCGGGTTTTTTTAAATTTTTGTAGCGAAACCAATGATTAAATTCTTTCTCTGAAGTTTTTCTTGGTTCTGGAACCGGAAACAGATTCAGATATTTATTAGTGACACATATTCTGAACAAGATTTTAGATAAGAATAAAAAATGTCCATCAGGAGTGTAACTTATCTTTTTTAATTTTGAACAATGCTGATAAAATGTCTATCACTAGGATTCCTATTCGTATCTGTGACGTCCTGAGCACACTATAGTCATTTAACACTGATATTAAAAGACGAATTGATTTAAGTAAAAGCATAGGTCGTTAAGAATAAGCCTATGGGGCTGAGAGCATTAATAAGGTTAATAACATTCACTGAGGTTTTAGTTTATATTGGGGTGATTTTTTATACACCTGACACTTTAAAGGGTTTGTATTTTTTTTTGTTAATTGAAATAAAAGGAGGAAATTTTTACTGTACCTTCTCTGCACATGGGAATTTGTTCCAGAGCGCAAAACGTGTTTTATCCGATGCCTTCTCAGTTCACGATACTTATGTATACATTACTTTCGAAGGAAGAGTTCTGTCCAACAGGTTTCGCGCGGTTTATGCACCAGATCTAAACCCCTGTGACTTTTGTTTGTGGGGTTATTTAAAAGATAGTGTGTTTACGCAGAATCCACACACAATTGAAGAACTGAAAGCAACATCTGAACAAGAAATTTCTCAAATTTCAACGAACACTCTTTCCAGAGTACTGCAAAATTTTGTTGTTCGTGTACTGAGTTAATGAACTGAGAGGACATCACATAGAGCGTGTTTTGCACTAGGGAACTAAATTCTCCATGTGTAGAGAAGGTACAGTAAAAATTTCATGTTTATACTTCAGTTAATAAAAAAATTATAAACCTTTTAAAGTGTCAGATGTTTAGAAAAATCACCCGAATATGAAACACAAGTTTAAAAAAATCCAAGCTCGATGATCAAAAGTTTTGTTCCGATTACGGAGATCACCTCGCCTCAAAATGTTCAAAATAGGAATTTCTAAGGTGCTCTTCCAATATGTGCTCTACCGCGAAACTGTGATCTACCATATTCCAATACGTGCTCTACCGTGAAACTAGCCTTATAAGGCTAACTAACGAAAATATCATGACTTAACCTACCAATCGTTAGGTCAACTATACGCCCTTGACGATTGGTTAGGTTAAGTCGTGATATTTTCGTTAGTTAGCCTGGAATATGGAATATTAGTTGGAATATGGTAGATCACAGTTTCGCGGTAGAGCACATATTGGAAGAGCACCATTTCTAAAATAATTTAATCTCGAATGGGTTTTCCAGAACTACTGTAAATTCCGCTTCGTTTGCGCATATACATTCAGGGAGCCGTGCGCAATTTATCGAGTAAACTAAAATATATTGTTTCTGTAAAAAATAATGCGTTACATTCCAGACACATGGCCCAAAATATATTCAACACTGACCCATGGTCAATGTTCATAGTATTTTGTATAAAAATATTAAAAAAAAATACATATGAAAACATTAATTATACATAAAAATAATAATAATCATTAGTAATAATAAAATTTGACGCCGGAGACGTTGAGCAGAAAGGTAAGTCTGTATGGATTGCTGGAACACCAACCTCACCTGAACAAAGCACGTGGATACCAGGTTTTTGTAGAAGGTAAGCTGTTCAACTGTTCATATACGAACTTCACATGATACACTACGTTTTTACAGTATCTATACCATTTCAAGTAACCTCTGACTGAAATTGACATTCATTGAAATGTCTGATTGTGAAAATTAAATTTGTAAGAAATACCAAACAAAAGCCATAACTGCCATTAATCTCGGAATTATCTGAAATAAACTAATAAGCCATACTACAACTCCCTTAAATTCGACATATAGCAATGGCTACTGCAATATTAAAAAGATAGATTATGTAATTCAATGAGTACATTAAACATTTGAAATGCACACTTAATTTTGAGTAAATCAATTTTCTTCCAACTTCATTGTTTTTCTGGAAGCTTAGACAGTGTTGCCATTTCAAAGGCGATGACGTCCTACTTTGGTTCTGTATTGTTATAATGTTATAATGTTTCAGACCAACAAAGACCCTAGGATCCACTCGTGGCTGGTCTACCTAACTGTGTTCGTAATCGTGTATTTTGTATGTCCTCCGTGGTGGCGGAGGGGACCTACAATTTTACGTGGGTTTCGAACCACAAGAACATAAGAAATTTATGTAACAACTGCCTGTACATTGGCAACGACCAATTTTTGCAAAAATTAAATAATTATCAATTAAAAACTAATTAATTATCGATTTAAAACTAAGGATAGAATCTCTGGATCCAGAGGATCAAGTCATAATAGACTACTATCCACAAATATATTACACTCTATATCTATTTATAACCGACATGCAAATATATCAGATCCAAAGAATCCAGTCAATTTCATTACGGTATCCATCAATACTCATTACGGTATCCATCAATTGTAATTTAATTAGCTCTTGTTTTTAATCAAAGATGTGGCATCATCTCAATGAGTTATTAAATTGGCAACTTTGCGGTTATGAAGTGACTGTGAACTCTCCTGTCAATGATACCAACATCTTTTAAAATTAGTGTGTGTGTGTGTGTGTGTGTGTGTGTGAACTACAACTGGGGTAAGTGAGGTCGAGTGTGTGGCCATTTTTTTGTGTGAGGTAACACTTTTGGTACTTCGGGACATTAAACGATTTATATAAAAAGTCTAAAAACATTTTTATTTGCAGTAAAAAGATATGTTGCTGCTGAGTAGGTAAGGTTAGTTAAGATTTGGTTATATTAGGTTAAGTTAGGCTTGATTAGCGACTACCTCGCTGTTAATGACTGAACAGAAAATACCGTTCGAGCCCTCAGTTGCGTCCAAAACATTTATCACGCCCTTCTCGGTTCAATAGCACTAAGGTTAGGTTAGGTCAAATTAGGTTTGGTTAACTAGCTTTTTAAATGATATGAGTGTACCTGGCTATGTGAGATAGAGAGCCCAGAAAAACAATTCTATAGAACACCAATCCAGGGATAGAAGAGGGGTCACCAGTTTGACCATAGTCTACTAAGGAGTCTTATCATAAAGTTTCATTTCAATGATAAATGTTCATACAAAAATTGACTCGCAGCGCTCTCTGAAGTGAGATATATAAAATGCAAATCCCACTGACAAAATTGTTGGCTATTGTGTTTCATGTAACTAGCGGGTTTGCCTTAGGTCTGAAATGGCTCCTAATCTTTTCTCCTAATTTTGGCCTCATGTTTTCCAAATGAAATGTAAATCTAAATAACGTTCTTAAAAAAAAAAAATCCTCACTATAACTTTCCACAAGATAAATCTTTAGTACGTAATAATAGTTGTAGTAAGTTGTAGATGTCATTTTGTATGGCATCTCATGAATGACACGAAAAGACTCTGTAGCAGGCTTTGGTCTGACGTTCGCTGGTAGAGAGATCGACGCGCGTACATATTCTATATACAGAATACAGTATATGGATTTACGAAAGTTATCCACACCTCTTGCTTATGCAGAGATGCGCATATATACAGTAATATGTATAGTCGATTTCACTATATATACTATAATATATGAATCTAATATATGTAATTTTACACAAACATATTTTGAAGTGTAGTGGATGTGTTGTTTTGTAATATATTATGAAAGCGAGTGTATTAGATTGTTTTCTCTAGTTAATTTTCAGTTTACGCATAATTTAAGTGTAAATATACTTACAAAATATTATACTTTTATTAATCTATACATTTCTATAAACTTCCAGCAAGGAATATACGTCTCAATGCCGTGATTCAGTTTCAACTTGAGAGAAGCGTTTTGAATTCAATTTACATTTGATTTTACTTACAGTTAATAAGAGTTAATTCGTTTTAATTAATTCTTAACTTAAATTAACTAACTTCCTGTTTAGTTGCGAATTCATTGGCATCGTTCTGCTTATTCAGAACGAATTTCTTAGCAAATCAGATACGAAGAATATTTTTATATAGGATTCTATGTTATATATATATATATATATATATATATATATATATATATATATATATATATATATATATATATATATGGAGGACTGTAGACACCAATCGATCAGGGAAGTACTTCGGGAGGGACGTTAATTAAGCAGGAGACAGGGGAGTGCTGGAATTCCCGTTTCTCCTGTCACTGTTCTCCTTAGCTGATCTTTTTCCGTGTCTCATCGACCCTGTGAGTAGTCCAGCATGCTCTCAAACACACTATTCCCTCTCCCCCAGTAATTGGGGGGCCTGCGGGTCCCCCAATTACTGGGGGTTCAATTATTTGGCCAATAAAACTATAGAAAAGAATGCAGCCATGAAATTACTCGGGGGTTCAATTATTTGGTCAATAAAATTAGTCATGAAAATTTTAAGCTTCATAAATCTTGACACAATGTGAAGCTCAAGATTTTCATTGCTGCGTTCTTTTCTATAGTTTTATTGATCGAATAATTGATACACCCAATTACTGAGGGTTCAATTATTCGATCGACAAAACTATACTGTAGAAAAGAACGCAGTAATGAAAATCTTAAGCTTCACATCCGAACCCATTGCATCAAGATTTGTGGAACTTAAGATTTTCATGGCTGCATTCTTTTCTATAATTTTATTGACCGAATAATTGACTCCCCAGTAATTGGGGGGGGGGGGGTGCCGCAGGCACCCCAATTACTGAGGCTGAAGGCCCCAGTACCGCAGGTCTAACTAAATGGGCTCGTAGGGCCCATTTTTGCTAGTATATATAAGAATGGCATCGTCAGTTTCGGAGACCTTAATTTTGGCTCTCTCTTTCTTATAAAGGGGGGCATTTTTGCGGGCGCCTGCCGTTGGCTCCTCTTTTCTACATATATAATAAATCCTACGAAATAATTTGGTCACACTG
This sequence comes from Bathynomus jamesi, assembly GCA_023014485.1. Classification (NCBI taxonomy): domain Eukaryota; kingdom Metazoa; phylum Arthropoda; class Malacostraca; order Isopoda; family Cirolanidae; genus Bathynomus; species Bathynomus jamesi. The sequence goes on along the minus strand of JAJOZX010000043.1, from coordinate 1,739,718 downwards.
ATAAACCGTAATACTAAAAGAAATAGTGTAGTATAAAAAGGTCGTCATTTCAGTACCTGATGGCATCACTCTTCGCATTGACAAATTCCTGAACCATGTGTGCCATAGAATCTATAAGCTTTTGAGTGACACTTTAGTACAGGTTGCATCGCATATTTTCTGAGAACTTCCTTCAACTGCTCCACATCAGAATGACATAGACAATATACTTTCATCTTCCCATTTAGATTTTCCCACGGAGTTTCATTTCTATTTTGAAAGTATGATACATAAGTCATAATTTAGGATGCCTTTCTGGTATAGAGGACATAGACAGTCCTTCAAGATTTCCACACGTGTGTAACCGAATTTAAGTCCCTTCTTCGAACACAACCTTCATTTAATCGTCTTACCAAATTGCCGCCCCCTTTTCTGACATATTTCACAGTAGCCTGAAGAGAATGAATTGTAACAAAAACCAGGGTAGGATTGGCCCAGTAGAGCATGATAATAGGATATTTGAAAATTATCAGGATATTGTCGGTATTTTTAATGATTATTTTAGCTGTTTTTACTGAAGAAAATTTGAATAATTTTGATTGTAATTTTTTAGATGCTCCAAACTCTGATATTCTCGATAAGATCCATATAAGGAAAGATGATGTTTGTCTGAAATTAATGGATTTAGATCAGGAAGGGCTCGTCCGTCTAATCTCTTAAACTTTTTAGAGTTTGTAACTGATCAGGTAGATGATGGACATGATGTAGATATTATTTATTTGGATTTTAGTAAAGTATCTGCCAAGGTTCCACTTAGGAGACTTCTGTACAAATCAAAGGTTCATGGAATATCGGAGTCAGTCATAAATTGGGTAGAGAAAGGGTTAGAAGATAAAGAACAAAGAATAATTTTAAATTATCATGAATCAGGTGGCAGAAAATGAAAAATGGGGTACCACAGGGATCAGTGTTAGGTTCATTACTTTTTATTGTATATCTAAATGATTTAGGGAAAGGCTTAGGTAGTTAAGTACATAAATTTTTAGATGACACGAAAGTAGTTGCTCCAGTTACAAATATAGAAAATTCCTATAAGCTACAAAAAGATCTTGATAGATTAGTCACCTGGGCTAGTAAATGGTAGATGGAAATCAATGTTAAAAAATGAGAAGTCCTCCATTTTGGCAGAAATAATGGAAATTTTAAATACGAGATGCAAGGAAACAGGTTAAAGAACGTCAGTCAAGAAAGATCTTGGCATACTGGGATTAGTGATCTAAAGTTTTCTAAGCAGTGCTTAGGGGTTAGTAATAAGGCAAATAGAATGTTAAGTATTAGTTACAGTAGTAAGGAAGTCATCTGTAGATTACATAATTCTTACGTTAGGCCTCAATTCGAATACCATATTCAAGTTTGGTCACCTCACCAAAGACACGATATAAATATGCTTGAAGGTGTGCAACGTAGGGCAACCAAACTTATTCCTGGCTTAAGAGCCCAGTAAAGCCTAAAGCATAAAGGCCAAATTAAATTAAATAAATAGTCCAGCTTCACAATTACTTATAACATTGTAAATTGTAAAACCAATGGATTTATTTTATTATTAATAAAGTTATTCAATTCAATTCAATTAAAAAAAAGATTGAAATACAGTGAAAGATTAAAGAAATTGGGTATATTTAGTTTTGAGAGACGTTGTTTGAGGGAAAATATGATACAGCTGTTCAAAATGTTTTCAGATTTAGACAATTTAGATGCAACTTTTTCTTATCAGAGTTTGACGGAAGAACTCCAGGACTTAATAAAAAAAAAATGGAAAACTGACTTGTAGACTAGACTTACAAAAATACTTTTTTAGTTATAGAGTAGTAGATTTTTGGGATGATTTGCCATATGGGAAAAAATTGGACGCTTTCATGAGTGAAAGAGACAGTTTGTAAATTTAGGCCCGTAGTCAGGGGGTTTCGCGGGGTCGAACGACCCCCCCCCCCCTTGACAGGAAAGGCCCACTTTTGTAACCGTAGTTATAACTTATGATATGATATTATAATATATAACATCGTCTAGTAAATAAACGCTTGCACCTTTTTTTTAAACTTCACAAACTACTATAAACTACTCTAAACTATAAGTAAACTTAACTACTCTAAGCCCCCTCTGCAGTGACTAGGTCGTTGCACCAAAAGGTCCGCCTTTCTACAATTTGAACGCCCCCCCCCCCCCCCCCCCGCCTCTTGGGAAGTCCTGGCTATGAGACTGAAATTGTGTAAATAACATATATTTTAGCTCAAGTTATGTAGGCTACTTCGGTAGCACTCCAAATACTGTAGTTTTATGTTAATAATTATTTATCAGTCTTGAAATTAACATTTTGCAAAATCTTATTAAAAAATATAGACTTAGATTATTTATGACTTCAATGATCTCGATAAGCTCGGGTGGCTTCATGTTTTCCAAATGTAATGTAATGTAATGGATTTCTCCATATCCTCATTCGACTCCAGATGTAAACCGCCGAAATTGAGATTTATCAGAGACAACGATATGCGTCTCCAAAAATCAGCCATCATACACTTCTGCAGAACTCTCGTTTCCACCCTATTTATAGCTTTCAGTAAATATGAAGTTTTTACATGGTCGACGCCTTCTAAAGCTGACTCATTTCAATCTCAAGCGATGTCAGTAGCAGAGTCCCGACAGTTAGTTCGGGCATGACGATTACTGCACGCTCTTTTCGGATGTCATAACTATGCTCTTTCTGGTCGGTTCTCTGTTTTCTCCGTATTAAATTTTGGAAAGTACTTCGGTTACATTCTAAATTATGCTAACCCCCTATCGACGGCTAGGTTGAACACGTAGTTTCAAACGCCTTTAGACTTTACCCTACAAAATCTTCTAGCGTTAAAGGGTTAAAGAACCGCTTGTCTCGCGTGACGATGATGCAAACCCACATTTCATGCACGTGTCCTTTGTCAACATGTATATAAACACTTGGTTTCTAGAATATTCGATGATGTTGAACTGCCCAGAGTCCAGAGTGACCAAATTATTTTGATAAGGCAGTAACAGTAATAGTAGTAGTAGCAGTAGTAGTAATAGACAGGGGTCAGTGTACTAACGTGATCTACGCACATAGCTCATCACCAGCAACAGTACCACTACTATAAGAACAGCATTAAATTATATATATTTATATATATATATATATAAACCAATGAACATAGGCTAAACAATGCTCAGCCACTGAGAAAGCTTCCCGCCTAAATGACGTCATCACCCAAATAACAACAGACTGATTAACAACTTATCGATCCGACTGCAAGAGGCTAGTGCAGGTAAGGGGAGGGAAAGGAGGTTATACAAGAGGGGTAAAAGGGGGGGATAAAGGGTAAAGGGACTCTATAGAAGTCTTGTTGAAGGTTGGAGAGAGAGAGAGAAAGTGGGGGAATGGGTGGCTGAGAGGGAAAGGGATAGGGGGACTTATTTAAAGTAAAAAGTGCGTAAGGGGGGGTTTGGAGGTATATAGGAATAGATGTTAGATACATACAATTAAAATTTATTAAACAAATTGGAGTTGTAGCTATAGTAAGAGAAAGAGTAAAGAAACTTATTAAAGTTGTCCTTTTTTTATTTTACAAAAACAGAAGGATTAAGGGTGTATTTTTTGTTTTTATGTTTCCCTACTGAAGAGGGGAAAATACAGACCATAACATGGAGCATAACGTAATTTCTGAGGGCACTTTTTCGGTTCGAGGTGTGTAGCTCGTAGATAAAAGGGAATATGATTCCTAGGACAAGGTTTAAAATTTCCTTAATGTTTTCAAACCGAAGTTATAATCTCGACGGTAAAGTGAAGTAGTAAGGGGCGGAACACTATAACATGACTTTAGTTTGTTTAGACGTGTATCTATAAAAGCAGTTTTAAAGAGAAATTCGTTTGGAACGTGGATCGTAAAGGATTTTATGGGCTATGTCGAATAAGTATATTTTCACCTTAAAAAGTGAGTATATTGTACAATATATATAAATTATGGACTCGCGGTATAATAAATGCATATCATAAATACAAGAAAACAAAAAAAAACAACAAATATTATACGCAGTTTATAAAATGGAATGGTTTTTAAGCATGTGACACGGACAAAGCAAAATATACACAAAACGCTGAAAAATGGTTATTTATCGTTATTTTCCGTCTTACTTCTTTAGTGGAAATTCAGTAAACAGTTTATCTACAACAAAGTGTACAAAATCGTACCTTCAAACAAGGACCTCAAAGTTTCTTAAGGTTCTGCTTGTTTTTGTTTTTGTTTTACGTGTCAAAGAGCTCCAACAATTTTGTAGGATATTTTTTCTCTTTTCACATCAAAGGAAACACCTATTTTCTCCTACGGGGTGGTGCCAAATATACTTAAACAATACTATATCTAGGTTTGGTTGAGTTAGATCACATTCTTTTAGGTTAGGTTAAGCTTCGCAAGGTCGCAGTAGGGGTTAATGGACAACACAAATTTATATATATATATATATAATATATAAGGATGAACAGCTGTGTTTTCCTGGGGCCGGTGGATTCATAATCAGCGACGCTAACCACTACACCACCGAGGCACATAATATATATATATACACTGTGTAAATGTGTGTGTGTGTGTGTGTGTGTGTGTGTGTGTATATAAGCCAGTTTTAGTCTCATCCCAAATAGTAGCTTCAAGTAATTTGTATTTTTAAGATTATTATTATTAATAACGTTTTTCACTGACATATGTCCGTGCGCGCACGTGTGCGCGTGTGTGCGTGTGCGTGTGCATAACTGAACGAGTCTTTAAGGCTCTATATTGGGGTGACCTACATTCTGTAAGGTTACCCATCACATTGATTGACACAGTCGGTATGTATACTCGTGTACGTATAACTACTAAATACGTACACCTTATGAATTCGTGTGTAATATCTTTGCCTTACCAGATTCAAAGTAATTTTGCTCGCAAAGAAATGGCGAATATTTTAAAGAAAAACTCTACGGAGGTGTCTCGTCCTAATTGAAAAATATCATTGATGTCCTCCACTTGACATACAAAAATGTAGGATGAAAAATATATTTTTGAATTTTGTAATAATTAATTAAAAAAAAATACAGTAATTATAAATTTGTTGGTAATTTATTAGTAGTATACGTTATATTTACAAAGCTGGGCACTTGCGTTTTTTTTTGCGGTACTGCGGTACTGCGGTACTACCGCACTACCAAACCGGTACCGCATAACGCAGTACCGCAAAGGATCGCTGAAAGTACAAGCTGTACTTTCAGCGATCCTTTGCGGTACTGCGTTATGCGGTACCGGTTTGGTAGTGCGGTAGTACCGCAGTACCGCAGTACCGCAAAAAAAAACGCAAGTGCCCAGCTTTGGACTTATATATGGTGTTGTCGTTTCACGAAGATCCAGTATTTATATAGTGTATTTTTTTTATGCAGGAAGGAGGAGCCAAGAGCAGCGCCCCCAAAAATGTCCCCCACCCCCATAGAAGGAGAAGTGAGAGAGTCAAAATCAAGGTGCAGTTGTCTGGACACTCTACGTTTGAAAGATGGGGAAAGATGGATTGAGGAAGATTGTTCCAGAGTTAACGGTTGAGTAGATGAAAGATTGAACATACCAAATTAACCCTTGCGTTAGAGAGTTGGACAGAAAAGGAATGAGAAAGTGTCGAAAGTCTGGTACTGCGTGATCTGCTTAAATGAGAAGGCATAAAGCTAGAGAGTTCAGAAGAACAGTGTCCGTTCAATAGAACTCAACCATGGACGATTTCGGTGCTGTTCCTCCATCTCCTACCCCCTCTGACTTAACTATGTCTAAAATCAGAATCTCTTCCAAAGATATCTTTTCTGCGCTATCTGGGTTCAACTCTAGGAAGGCATACGATCCTGATGAAGTCCCCTCCTGTTGTTCTCAAGAACTTGCGTCTGTACTGACACCCTGCCTAGGCGAACTCTTTCGTCTTTGCCTTTCATCTGGTATTTTTCCTTCCTGCTGGAAGTTCGTTTTCATTCAGTCTGTCCAAAAGAAGGATGACATCTCTCCAAGCTGCCCTCCTTCGGTTTCTATGTTTTTATCCTTCTATCTGTGTCTTCGTCTCTGATTTCCTTTCTGGACGATCTATAGTTGCGGTTGCAGATGGCCACTACTTTTCTCCTAAAGCTATTAACAGTGGTGTTCCTCAGGGCTGTCTCCTGTCACCCAATCTTTTCCTTTTATTTATCAATGATCTCTTAAGTTGCACTTCCTGTCCAATTCACTCCTTTGCCGTTGAATCCACTCTTCGATAATAAAGAGAGAGTGAGGCAACATTGCGGCGAAGAGAGAGGAATTGAAGACACTCAGTAAAAGGCCGGGAATTGATGAAACGAAAAGAAAATCCTTTGATTCCACCCATTCAAGTGGAGCTGTGTGGGTTTAGCCATCCCACACATGAGAAACGTACTCTATACAGGGGCGGACAAGACCCCTGGACAAACACAGCAACTAAGTGGGGGTGAAGAAACTGCGGAGCCGGTACAACACACCTAACATCGTAGAAGCTGATTTAGAAAGAGAATATATGTGATCTTTCCAAGAAAGATCTCACGAGAAAAGGAAACACCAAAGAACGTTTAAGGAAAGAGGAATGATTGAATTGTGTATTGTTGAAGATAAGTGGATAGTCGTGTGCATGATTATGGCAAGTAGAGAGATAAAGGAACTGGGTTTTTGAGACACTGAAAGCCACAAAGTTTTCTCTGTCCCAATCAAAGATAGTAGAAAGATCAAATCAGGTGCGCCCTAGCCGTCTCACGCGAAGCATCGAGTGACTGTTGAGGACGCTTTGTGAAGCGGGTGAAGTGAAGAGTGGATTCAACGGCAAAGGAGTGAATTGGACAGGAAGTGCAACTTAAGAGATCATTGATAAATAAAAGGAAAAGATTGGGTGACAGGAGACAGCCCTGAGGAACACCACTATTAATAGCTTTAGGAGAAAAATAGTGGCCAACTACAACCGCAACTATAGATCGTCCAGAAAGGAAATCAGAGACGAAGACACAGATAGAAGGATAAAAACATAGAAACCGAAGGAGAGCAGCTTGGAGAGATGTCATCCTTCTTTGGGACAGACTGAATGAAAACGAACTTCCAGCAGGAAGGAAAAATACCAGATGAAAGGCAAAGACGAAAGAGTTCGCCTAGGCAGGGTGTCAGTACAGACGCAAGTTCTTGAGAACAACAGGAGGGGACTTCATCAGGATCGTATGCCTTCCTAGAGTTGAACCCAGATAGGGCAGAAAAAATATCTTTGGAAGAGATTCTGATTTTAGACATAGTTAAGTCAGAGGGGGTAGGAGATGGAGGAACAGCACCGAAATCGTCCATGGTTGAGTTGAAGCGAAAATTTAAGCGAAGAGTTCAGCTTTATCAGGATAAGAGACGGCAATTGAGCCGTCGGAATGGAAAAGAGGAGGGAAAGCAAAAGTAACGTTGTTGGAGAGGTTCTTGGTTAGGTACCAGAAAGAGCAAGAGAAATTAGAATAATATAGATTTTCACATTTTCGTTTGATGAAGGGATTTTTGGTGAGTCGAAGGACAGATTTTGCACGATTCCAGGCATAAATATAAGCAGAGTGAGATTCAGGAGTTGAATGGTGACGGTGCCTTCTGAAAGCCTTCTCTCTGTTGCGGATAGCGTTAGAACAAGCAAAGTTAAACGAAGGTGTCTTTTTTTTTATTAGTAGTTGGAGGAACCCCGGTCATGGAAGCAGTAATCATTCCATGGGAAATCAGAGAAGTACCCCTTAAGGTAAAGTCCTTCTAATCGGCGGTACCGAAGTGCCAAAGGCGCCTCCTCTTGGGAGGATCCAAAGGCCGAATTGGAGCGATAGGACAGGAAACAGATAGAAGAGTGTGGTCGGAGGAGTCCAATGAAGAAAAAAAAGTTTCACAGAGCAAGAAGAAGGATGACTGGTGAGAAATAGATCAAGAATGTTGGGCCTATCTCCAGGGCGATCGGGCATACGAGTAGGGCGCTGTACAATCTGTTTTTGGTTAGTCAGGATAGAGAAGTTGTAAGCTAGTTTACCAGGGATGTCAGTGAAATGGGAAAAGAACCAAAAGTGGTGGTGAATATTAAAATCCCCTAAAATGAAAATTTCGACGAAATGAAGGTGGGATAGAATGTGTTTCACTTTGGAAGTGAGGTTGTCAAAGAGTTTTGGGGCTTGTAAGCCGTAGCCAGATGGTATACAATTCAGAATATTTAAGTTCGAAAATACGAGAGCAAGTTAGTTTGCGTACATATACGCAACATCCACCTTTGGAATGAAATTGAGTATAGAGAAAGTAGGAGGGAACAGAAAGGGGTTGCTGTCAGTCGTCTCAAACACCCGAGTTTCAGTGAGGAAGAGAAGGTGAGGTTTAGAGGTGGTGTTCAACAGAGTGGAAATTTGAGGAAAGGCCACGAATGTTGCAGAAGTTTATGAAAAGTGAATCAGGCAGAGGTCCAGGTAGGAAGATAATCATAGAATGAAAAAAAATTAAAGAATTTCCGATGCATATGGTGGAGGGAAGCAGAACCAGCCCCGCTACCCGGTTCTGCATTCCCGATACCAGCAGCAGGGGGCCCAGAAGTGGGAACATTTATGGTTTCCTCCCCAGCGGAAAATAGTGTGTAGTGTGTAAGGAGGAGGAAGAAAGGAATAGGGAGAGAAGTGGATGTGTGAGAGCATGTTGGACTGATCACAGGGTAAATGAGACATGGTAAAAGATCAGTTAAGGAGGACAACGACAGGAGGAACGGGAGTTCCAGCATTCCCTGTCTGCTGTCTAACATCCCCCTCGGAGTACTCCCTAGTCGATTCGTCTCTCTCTCTCTCTCTCTCTCTCTCTCTCTCTATATATATATATATTATATATATATATATATAATCATCGATTAGCAAAGTCGGAATACACTTTGCCGGAAGTTAAAGGTGTGGCTCAACGGAACCCACCTTTTTTAATCGACTGTACCATATAATACATTATGCAGTTAAATTTATTTATCAAATGAAAGCCAGAAGGGTTGTTGATCTTTGAGAGTGACTTACAATAGGGTTAAATTAAGTTTGCAAACTGCTTGGCATTGATTTTGCATTAATACATTGTTACAAAGACTTTAATTGCTTAGCTGTGACTACAAGCTATTTAACATTTCTATACGGGCTTCCTTACAGCATGCATACGTGCATACATACATACATACGACACTTTGCAGTAATGCTACGAATTGCTCATGCCCTGAATGGGTATATGGGTAGAGGGATGCTTTATAAAATGCTAAAGCTTTAACTTTCTACGCAGGACAAATGCAAATTTGATTAAACAAGTCTTTCTTAATAAATAAGTATTCACTTATCGTCTCGTATATACTCTTCACGTTAAGTTAAATACTTTTATTCATTCTCTCTTACTTACGTTCTGACAAGCATTAGTTTTTCCAATAATCAATTATATACAATTTATATACATGTATTATATCTCTTATATACACGTATTATAAAAAGGTTATTTTCCTAATTAAAATTTAATTCGTTTACTTTTTATAAATTATCTTGTAATGAAAGTGATAAATTATTAATTATCTTGTAATGAAAGTGATAAATTATTAATTATCTTGTAATGAAAGTGATAAATTATTAATTATCTTGTAATGGAAGTGATAAATTATTAATTATCTTGTAATGAAAGTGATAAATTATTAATTATCTTGTAATGAAAGTGATAAATTATTAATTAAGTAGGTCACAGTTTGATACATGACATCGACAAAACTCACCGATGAAGAATTTTAGTTTTTTGTTTTGTTTTTCATCGTAGCTAAATTTTGTAGCTAACTTTCGTGGAGCTATGCGGATATTTCCTCAAACTGAAAGGAAGATAATCATAGAATGAAAGACAATTAAAGAATTTCCGATGCATATGGTGGAGGGAACCGGGGGGTAGGGGCGTTTTATGAGGTAAATAACTAATGTAAAATAGGCCCCGTATTGATTTTGATTGAACTTAGAGAATTTTATCGAATTTTAGACAGTTTAGTGCGTTCATCGGTTTTCATTCTATAGAGAAATTATACGTACATACATACATGCATCTTACATATATATATATATTTCCTCTTTCCATTATGTAAAGGTAACACACGTTCTCGCATTCAGTTGAAGAGCTTTACCATTTGAGGCGCTCTGGACCACAAGCTGCCGAGCGCCAAAATTAAAAAATGGAGAAAAATGCAGTTAAAATTTGTCAACTTACAAAATGCCATAACTTTTGAACCAATAACGATATTTGATTGGTTTTGACCATACGTACAGGTCCACAATCTGCTCCCTAACTCACCACGGGATAGAGGAAGGGTGGGGGAATATAGTGGTATAAATAACTCAATTCTAACTCTACTGGCGCTTGGCAGGTTGCGGTCCGCAGCGCCTCATTTTTTTCTTGAGGGCAATCATCGTGGTGTCTATTTACTTTTGTCAATCCTCTGTATATAAGCTTAGAACCCACTTCCCATTTTTCTTTTTTAACGAACAAAAATCACTTTGTCCTTCTATATTAAGAAAGTAAATACAATAAGAAGTTATACACGAGATGTCCATAAAAGAATGAAATCAAACATGATAAAGAATGAATAGATGGTCGAATAAAGTCATAAAAATCAATTAATAAACCCATAAATCAGCATCAACATATATATATATATATATATATATGTGTGTGTGTGTGTGTGTGTGTATGTGTGTGCGTGTGTGTGTGTGTGTGTGTGTATTGGAATTTGTAGAGAAATACTGGATAAATATAAAATCAGTTTTTATCTTTAAAATGTATTATAAAACTAAGTGAATTTTATGCGCAAACTTAGCTTTTAAAATTAAATCATATAATTTTTAATTAAAAATTACAAATATGTATGACAACATATATCTGGTATATTCGATCTCAAATACGGTACATACATATAAATACATGTGAACATACATACAGTACATACAGTACATACACACATACATACATACATACGAATATGCTCTAAAATTATAATGTATTTCTAAAGTGGTTACACGATAGAAGACTATGTCCAATATATACGTAGTAATACGAAAGTATTGGAGATTACACCGTTGCCGCTTTAGGATTTGGGAATGTGCTGCAATTACCAAAGATGACTTTTTAAGCGAGATTTGAGAGTGGAATGGGATGATGCTTGTTTAATCAGAGAAGGAAGGTTATTCCATAGTGAAAGAACGACCCGTGACACTGCCATTCTACCAGTATGAGATCGCCTCATGGTTGTTTGTAGGTGGTCATTATTTCTGAGACTCGTGTACAGGATGATGTTGATGGTATGAAGGAACTTGTAACACCCAGCGAGAAAGGTAGTAGTGCATAACCTTGTATGCAGATGTGCAGATATTAAGTTGTAGTTTCAAGTTTATATTTAGCCAGCCTAACTTTTCTCTAGAAGGTGTTGTATGAACATTTCTCTTCCTACACCTACTTGCTCCTTGGGCTGCCAAATTTGGCCATTTCTTAACCTCTTTCAGTAAAGTTGAGGAACATTTAATCAAAATGAGAGGACAGTATGATAAGTGAATCATTACCAGACTATTTACAATAAATGTTTTCGTTTTTATAATGAAACTGTGTTCCATTTTTTTGCAAATAAATTAAGGTACCCTTCGCTTTTCTACACATTTAAATATATATGTTCCTCAAAAGACATTTGTTTATCAAAGATGATACCCAGATTTTTGACTGATTTAGAAATTGGTATGTCAAAAGTGTCAAATTTTATTTAAGTTTCTTCATTTATCTTGTTCAGGTCTCGTTTTGATCCTGTAAATATTCATTGCATTTTATTTGGGTTTATTTCCAAGACTTTATTTTCACAATGTCGTCCAGGTTAGAGAAGTCTGTCTCTGTTTTCATTATTAATATTATTTCATTCAATCCATTTATTTTGCCTCGGTGTAAATGATAAACATTATCAGCATACATAACAATTGCACATCCGCTCCTAAACTTCGTAATATCATAAATAAAAACAATAAAAAAGACAGGACCCAAGATTGAACCTTGTGAAATGCCAGTTGGGGATAGAATTTTTTATTTTAAAGGATTGGCATCTTTCTGTAAAATAGGCTTCGAACCAAAATCTATTTACATTAACTGTATTCAGTTTTAAGTATTTTATAATAACTTACTAAAAGTTTTAGAGAGATCTAACAGGGTAAGTAATATTATTTCATTGTTCTTCATTGCTGCATAAATTCCTTCATTTACTAAGAGTAGAGTAGATAGACGTTTTCTGTATCTGTGTTGATATTGTGAAATGAGTTATTTGAGTCAAAATGATCTATTAGCTGGCTTACTACAGTTTTTTCTGAAATTTAGAGAGAATCAAGTCTGAAGTTTGGAGGATCATCATCTTTTCCATTTTTATTTATTAGTGTTACAGTTGCATGTTTCCACTGTTTAGGAAATGCACCAGTAACGATCGATCGGGAAATTGATAACACTGGTATGCATATGAAATTTTTTTGTCTGCTGTGAGGGTTTTTTCAACTCATATTATATAATTCGACCATGCTGAATTCGAAAATGACATTGGTTTTCCTCAATCAGGTCAGGTTTTTTCTCTATTGGCCATTTATTATAAGTCCAATTTTATCCCCAAATTTATTGATTTTTTTAGCTTAAACACTGTAGATACGAGTAATATTATAAGAACACTCGTGAAAAATGAAAACATTGTGTGAATAAATACTTTTATTCATACAATGAATATGGAAAAAAGTTTATTGAGGAAGGAATGAAGTTTTTTTGGCTTTCCGTCTGTGTTTTTCTTCGGGCACGTCTCGCTTCAAACACCAGCAATAGTCCGCCAGCATATTGATATCCCAGTTTCCCTGGTACCTCTCTTCCATTATTTTGATATCTTGGTGAAATCGTTCACCCTGTTCCTCACTATAATCCCCGCAATTTTAAGGAAAATAGTCCAAGTGGGACCACAAAAAGTGCATTTTTATGGACATGCGCGACCCATGAGCTTTGAAAGCTTCCATCAAGTTTTCGACAACGGACTCGTATTCTGGACTTCTACGCTTGCCAAGAAAATCAGTGACAACTGATTTGAATGCCTGCCAGGCATTCTTCTCAGTTGGAGTCATTGCGTTTTCGAACTGAGTATCCTTGATCAAAGTTCGAATTTGAGGACCATCAAAAACCCCAGCATTTAGTTTAGCATCAGATATATGAGGAAATTTACTCTCGAGATATCGGAATGCTGAACCCTCCTTATTCATTGATTTGATGAAATTTTTCATCAAGCCCAGCTTAATATGAAGTGGTGGGAGCAAAATTTTGTTGGTGGTACAAGGGGCACTGAAACGACATTATGCGACCCAGGTTCAAAATTCTCTCTGGATGCCCATTCACGCTGTGCATAGTGCTTCTCATCCGCTCGGCTATCCCATTTGCAGAGGAAACATGGGTATTTCGTGTATCCCCCTTGCATTCCCAATACAAATGCCACAATCTGAAAAAAAAATGAAAATATTTAAAGAATTTAGAGAATTTGTCTATCAGATAAAAAAATCTATGCATTGGACTGTATCACTTCTGTGGGGAAGTTAAGTGTTCTTATACGCTCTCAAATAACCTTTGGAAAAACAACATAGTCAATAGCAATAGTTTACTTATGATATTAGTATTACCTTCAAATCTCCACAGATCCTCCAGTTATGTTGGTCGTATACGAGAGCATCCAGTAAAATTTTCATGTTATCGTAGCTCTCAGTAAGTTGTACGGAATGTGCTACAGGGACTGATGCAACCCTATTCCCAATGTTGAGAAGTACTGCTTTCAAACTTCGTTTAGACGAGTCTATAAATAGCCTCCATTCTGATGCGTTATATGGCAGGCCCAAGGATTCGATTAGCCCGTCAACATTGCAGCAGTACACTAAGGAATAGGTATTTTCGTGCACTGCAAAAAACTTGCGGAATTCTTCCTCTCGTTTCCTATACCAGGAGAATGTTGTTCCCGGAGCCAGCAAGTTGTCCTCTCGAAGTCGTGAGCCCAAGATCTCGGCAGCTAATTTGGAAAGTCCTAAATCCCTGGTAAGATCATTAAGTTTTGGCCTGGTTGAGAGGCCTCGGCTCATTTGAAGCGGTATTTTGAGGTATATACGACTGGGACTGGTCATTGGCATTGGTCATTGATTCATCATCAGAATCATCGAAGTCCAGGGTTTGAGGTGGGTCGGGTATTGGAATTCCAGGACCATGGGGTACAGGTCTCATAGCAGAAGGAATGTCAGGGTATACAACAATGTGTTTATTCTTCTTGTTAACTCCTGAAAATAGAAACACAGAAACATGGATATAAAACTCGCATATGAAATAGAAGAAGCATTCAGACAGTGGCGGCTCGTGAGGGAAGGCTACGGTCTGTAAGATATGAAATAGGTCGATGGAGTCTGTATATTTTCTTTCTTTTTCATTCATATTGTCCCTTCGGGGACAATATGAATGAAAAAGAAAGAAAATATACAATCATTGTATATGTAAATGTAACTTGTATAACAATATGTATGTGTAAATGTATTTTCTATAACAATATGTATATGTAAATGTATGATTACCGTTATGGTGAATATTATGCTATATATGGTGAATATTACATTTTGGTGAATATTATGTCAAGTTTCATACGAGGATTTCAAAATATTTAAGAAAAATAAATTTATAAGCCCACCTTGGAGGTTTGTCATGCAGAAATAGCAATCTGTCACGTGATCCTTTCCTTCTCTCCAAATCATGGGAATTCCAAAAGGCAAAGATTTCGCTCTGCCTTTGCTCCATCTTCTCAAATTTTCAATGCACGTCTTGCAGCACATATGAGGGGCGAAATTTTTGTCCTGGTCCCCTAGCTTAATTCCAAAGTATGCTCTATACATTGTCTTCACAAATTTAGTGATTTGGGACTGGTTATTTGGCATGGTAACCGTCCCACATATGTAGCAGAATCTATTGGGATCATTTTTACACGCTCTATTCATTATGAAATATTTTATCTATATGCCTGAAAAGTAAAAAAAGATATTATACAAGTGAAAACAAGTGATGATAGATGTTACTGTTCCAATTCCGCTTTGACAAAATCACGAAAAATTCTATTTTACTTATGAGGCCATAGCCGGATAACCTGAGCTGATTGAGAAAAACGGATTGCAGATTCGAAATCAGCAGGAAAAACTCTATAAGAATCACTTACAAAAACCCTTGACAGCAAAATTGATGCATACCAGTGTAATCGCTAATAGATATACAAAAATTATTTCAGTGAATCCTTTACGTAATGTAGAGATATTTGATCGATTCCCACCGAGTTAGTATTCTTTAAGTTTCTAACTATATTTTGAGAAGTTCTACACGTGTGACTGGTTCTGGTCGAAAGAATTTTTCTTCCGAAGTCTGTTCTTCGTTTTCAGTTAAACACTTTTTTGTTTTTACCTCTGCAGTTTTCCCTTGGACCTCTTCAAGTGTTCCCTTTGCGATGAACGAAAAAAGTAATTGAATCGTTCATCACTTTCTGGGATGCCATTAATGTTCAGGTGGAATTTATTTACCATCTTTCCAAGTATAATTTCCCCAACTCTGAGTAGGGTGAGCAAAACGATTGTGCTCTAAACTGAAAAAACTAAAATCAATTAAAGAGATGCCTCTAACAATCCACACTGCCATACGAGCTTGCGAAAAGTTCCGAGGCAGAGCCGGATTAAGCTGTACGCCAAACACTCACCTGCGGTGCATGGGACCCAGACAAAAAAGGAGCCCATGAGGGCAACATAATGAATGAGGGTAACGTATTATATTCTCAAGCTTTTATATAAATTTAAACTATAACAATTAATTAGATTGTCCACGTTATGTTTTAGGTCTCCTCTGTCAACGACTGTGGAAAATATCTTCCACAAAAATAGTACATTAATATAAAATAAAATGGCGCCCACCTCTCACATAACACGGCTAAAAACGTAGAAAAATGCATAAAATGTATAAAATTTTAAAACAATTCAACTTTCGAAAAATTCAAACCACATTCCGCTGCCGTTGCGGGATAATTGCAACGCCATATGTAAGGTTGTATAATAAGTGATACAGTTGGCCTTCGTAGTTCATCGTTACATTACGTCCGGTCAATCTTTACTTCTGTTGTAATTGAATTTTATTCTGTATTAACAAATCAATCATTATCATTTGTTTCACATTTCCAATTGATTTTGAAATAATTTCATCGTATAACAGAAAGAACATCGAAGCTGGCTTAATTTTAACATCGTTTACACATTTAGTTTAGAGAGTGTTTGCGTCAGGAAGTGAGGGTAACATTTAGAATTTCCTACCTACTTCTTAATTATGCATCTCCATCGGTTTAATTATTAAGTCCGCTGAATTTCTAAGTGTTATTCTGAAATTAGGCTTATCACCCTCTTCTCTTTAATTTATAGGTACACATTGCAGGATGATACTAATTTAGGCTTCGTACTTGTTATAATGTTATAATGTTTCAGACCAACAAAGACCCTAGGATCCACTCATGGCTGGTCTACCTAACTGTGTTCGTAATTGTGTATTGTGCATATCCTCCGTGGTGGCGGAGAGACCTACAATTTTACGTGGATTCCGAACCACTAAACCTTAATTTCTCTACCTTAAACTATACCCAATCTATCAACATATGCGTCTAATCGATTTTTAAACATGTTTATAGACGTGCTACTAATTACTTCTACCGGCAAACTATTCCACCTATTTACTATTCTATGCGTAAAAAAGTTTTTGGCAACTGCTGTCTCGAACCTTCTACTTGTCAACTTACACCCGTTATTTCTAGTCCTATTATATTGAGATATTTCGAAAAAGCTATCTCTATCTACGTTATCGAACCTATTCATAATTTTAAAAACCTGAATTATATCACCCCTTAGCCTCCTAGTCTCGAGTGTAGTCAATTTTAACTCCTTAAGCGTATCCTCGTACGACTTTGACCTAAGCGACGGAATCATCTTTGAACTCTTTCGATTTTGTCTATATCTTTTCGCATATGCGGATTCCAAAATTGGATCGCGTACTCCAAATGGGGTCTAACTAATGATTTATAAAGAGGAACAATAATATCGCGCGATTTGTGCTCAAAATTCCGAGCTATAAAACCTAGCACTTTGTTCGCTTTATTGACAGCTGCTGTACTTTGTTTCGCCACTTTTAAATCACCAGTAACGATAACTCCTAAATCTTTTTCCCGATCTACGCTTGCCAACTCCTTCCCTGACATACTATACGCAAAATTACCGTTACGCGAACCTATATGTAAAATTTTGCAATTATCGATGTTAAATTTCATTTGCCATAAGACTGACCAATCAACGATTTTATTCAGATCTTCCTGGATTTTGCCTCTATCTTCGTCATTAATCGCCCTACCACCCAACTTCGTGTCATCCGCAAACTTTGAAACTGTACTGACTAGGTCGACATCTAAATCGTTAATATATATAAGAAAAAGCAAGGGGCCCAATACAGAACCCTGAGAAACCCCGCTCGCTACATTAGCCCAAGACGACTCAGCTCCATCAACGACCACCCTCTGTTTCCCACCTCGCAACCACTCTTCTATCCAATTCATTACTACACCCCTGATTCCATGAGCCTTAGTTTTTTTCAATGAGTCTTTTGTGCGGTACGGTGTCAACGCTTTTTAAAATCTAAATACACTACATCAACCGCCAGATGACTATCGAAACTTCAACCACGCTTTGAAAAAATTCTAAAAGATTAGTTAAGCAAGATTTGTTTCGCCTAAAACTGTGCTGCTTATTTCTAACCAAGTTATGTAATTCTAAGTGTTCGACTATACGATCCCTAACTATTGATTCCAGTAGCGCATTACCTCCCTTTCACTAACCACAATATTATCCAAAGTATTGCCATTATCAAAAGGTATTATATCTATGACCGTAGGGATATTCGCTACATCTTCTATTGTAAAAACTAACGTAAAAAATCCGTTTAGCAGGGTAGCCATTTGCTTGTTTTCAGAAACTAGCTCTCCATCAAAATTTTTCAACGACCCCAAGACACTCTTTACTGGATTCCTATTGTTGACGTATTGAAAGAATCGCTTGGGATTTTCTTTGCCGTCACGAGCTATGGAGATTTCAAATTCGCGCTTGGACTTTTTTATTACACTTTTCGCTTCACGCCTTAGAGATATGTAGTTGTTTCGTAACCACAAATTGTCTTTATCGCACTTATGTAGCCTATAACCCCTATCTCTATTCTTTATAATATCTCTATCTCTACTCTTTATAATATATCTACTCTGGAAGTAAACCGCAAGGGCTTGTTGTTTACTTTCGCACGCTTAATCTTGTACGGTACACATTCCTCATTTATAATCCTAAATACTGTTTCAAACGATTCTCACATTAGTTTTGCGTTGGAGATCCCCATTACGTTTTCCCAATTGACGTGTGACAATTTATTTCGAAATTTACAAACGTCTGCGTGCTGGAAGTTGGGAATTTTAGTCGAGTTAGCTGGTTTCGAGTGACTTACTGAGAGGACAAACTCTACCATATTGTGATCGCTATTGCTTAACGGTTCTATTACTTGAAGATCCGTGATTAGCCTATCATCCGTAGTTATTACTAAATCTAAAATACTGTCTAACCTCGTAGGTTCCCCAACCTTTTGAAAAGAAAGCTATCCTCGAGAAAATTAACTAAACGATTACCTTCCGCGTCTCCCTGCATTGTATCGTAATTCACGTTGGCGCAATTAAAGTCACCCATAACTAAGGCCTGCTCACTACCTATTATTCTCTTTAGTTCACGATATAACGCTTGGTCCGTATCAGCTGTTTGATTAGGGGGCCTATATATAACCGCAACAACAAGTTTGAAATCCTTCAATTTAAGTTCTGCTATAGTCGAATCTATCGGTTCTGGAATTGTGTGCTTTACTTCTATAACGTTCGCAATATTATCTTTGATATACAACATAACACCGCCTCCTCGCCTACCTATTCTGTTTTTAACAAAAGGTCTATAAGCTAATTTGATACTACCCTACAAAGTCACGTGTTTCAGTGCTAAGCCACGATTCATTTATCGCAATTAAATCAGTCTTTACAAGCAATTAAAGAAAAAAAATCGTTTATTTTATTTCGTAGGCTACGAGCATTTAAGGATAGAACCTTCAAATTGTTTGTAATTGCGACACCTTCGCGAACGCAGAGGAAATTTGAGGAAATTACGCCGGGACCGTTCGAATCACGGCAGCCTGAAAAGAAGAGACAGCATTATGAAATAGGCTTCCTAAACGCGCAGCTCCAACGTCATTAAGATAAATTCCATCTCCGAGGAACAAGTCCCTCCTGCCGTAGAAACTGTCCCAAAAATTCGCAAAATGCACTCCTTCCTGTTGGCAAAGAGACTTTAGGTTATTGCTGATATAGGTCGCCTTGCTGTAGAAATCGCTACGTTGGATAATTCGAGGAAGTATACCTGTTAAAACAATCTTACTAGTTTTTCCTTTAGTCGCTCTAGTAAGTCCCTGTACCTAGCCAGCAACTCTTCCGATCTAGAATTTAAAACGTTATTAGTACCGACATGAATAACATACGTTGTGTCCTCAGAGGTTCCGTCTGTAAAATGGTCAACACTATTAGTTATATCCTCCACCCTTGCACCAGGGTAGCAGTAACGGCGCCTACGACGAGGATTTCTCCCACAAAATTCCTCGAGCTGCCCTCGAACAATGGAATCACCAACGAGTCGTATTTCCGGTTCATCAGCATCTTCGAAACCTAAAACAGAAAACTTATTGTTTGTTATTATTGGTAGATAAGTTTTAGGTTTTCTCAATGGGGCTCCATTACGCACTTGAACGAAGGGTTGGGAACTAGGGGAAGAGAGACGGCTATTAGTACTATTTATATTATTAGTAGAAACTGAGGCAGGAGGGGTCGTAACTGGAGTCTCAAAGGATTCTAATTTTGCCGTCAGGAGCATCATCCTTTCTTCAAGCCTCACTCTGGCCTTCCTCTCACGTTCTAACTCGTTTCTCAGCACTTCCATGCTTGAGCACCACCTGCAAACTAACTGGTCATTATTATTAGCCATTATAAACGCGTAAGCAGCAAATTTCCCTTCACAGTGACTGCAAGTACTTGACGGGGGTGCCATGCTATTAAAAAAAAAACTGAGCGTTTGGAAATTAATAAATTACAACGTAGGTCTACCGCTTGCTTATTGTGCCGTCACCTGCGCAAGCCCGCAAAAATGATCTTGAAACGTAGAAACAGGTTCTTGTAACACAAATTTATACTAAATGAATATATACTTAATTAAGCTACCGACGAAAGATCTGTAAAAGAAAAAGTATGAATAAAACTTATCTGTCTGCTATTCGACCGACTTTTTTCTTTCCTTTTTTCCTTTTTCCCACGGTGAGTGACCACACCCGACTTGATCCCCGTAGCAAGGGAAAATGAACCTTATGAAACCTCGTTTTCTAATAGATTTGAAAAACAAACAAGGGAAATTCAACCTTATGAAACCTCGTTTTCTAATAGATTCGGAAAACAAACAAGGCAAGCCACGTGCACTAGCCTTGTTTAATTGAATAATATAGTAATGAACAAAGTCAATAAATGAAATATATTCGTTAATGAATGATTAGTAACACGAAGTAATTTAGTTAAGAATGCTCCAAACACTATTTTTTTAAAAACACTTCAACGAAACCACTTATTCACTTGGTAACACTGGACACTCGCTAAAACACGTCTGTTCACAATGGCTTCGAAACAAAATTCAGGTGCCCGAAAGCTACAAGAACGCTTAGAGAACATTGAGAAAGAGAAAAAATCTCCATAGATAAAGACATTTTTTACAATTTAACGTCAGCAATTTTGGGAAGCAATGGAAAAGTGAAGGAAAAGCAAGCAGAAGCCCTTCAGAAGGGACCAAGAGTGTCAGTATTGCACCACCGATACTGATACTGAAAGACATAGAACTTTTTGAGTCATCTATCCCAGTTACATATAAAAAGTGTCAAAGTATTCTAATGATTCCACTGATTGGGTAGTAAATAATGAATCTCTAGAATTTCTAGAGTTCATCTCACGAGTGTCCGAACTTCCTCAACAGAATGACGGTGGGAATTTTAAGAAGTTTGAAGAGATTAATGTATGGGAAGAAGAGAAGACTGACTCATCCTCTTTTTTATTCCATCAAATCTAACCTCGAGAAAAAAAGAAAAAAGAAACTGGCTTATTTATCCCCCCAAAAGTGAAAAGTGTACTGCTTATACTGCAAACTTTTGGAAATCCAGAAACACGAACCAGCGCTTTGGTGGTAAGTTTCAATGACTGGAGCAATGCTGCTCAGCATCTGAGTGACCTTGAACAAAGTGCCACATATATTACTGCGGGTATTACATTTTTTAATCGAAGAAAAGATAAAAGCAGATTGGACAAAGACTCAAAGAAACAACTTAAAGAAGAAAGAATTATTGGAAGAAAGTGGTGCAAACGATAATTGAAGCGATTAAGTTTTTGAGGAAAAATAACACCTTTTTGTGGAAATTTAGAAAACATTGAGCACAAAGACTGTGGCCTGGTTTTAGCTACTTTGCGACTGATCGGAAAACTTGGCCTATTCATGAACAACACGTAAAAACTAAAGTAAATCCAGGGATAGGAAATGTTTCTTATTTGTCCAAAACTGTGTATGAAGAATTGATAAACATGTTGCTGGAAAAACTAACGGAGAGAATATAAATATATATATATATATAGTAGTAAAAAGAATAAATATATATGTAGTAAAAAGAATAAATATTGCTCCATTATAGTAGATTCAGATTCAGAGAGTTGAAGACCAACTTTGCTTTAGTGATTCAATATTATACTGAAGACGGTAAGCCAGCAATGACATTTTTAGGTTACATTGCCTTAGAAGAAAGACACACAGACACAGACAAATTTATAGAAAACTCAACGATGTGTTCGCTTTCTTATGGGATAGACAGGTCTCAACAGCTGAGTTTGTTGAAATATATGGAAAAAATACTGACAATGACAGCCTCAAAGAAGAATTATTGCAGTTCCATTTGTATAGGGACACTTTTTTTTCAAAGATGGCAACTTTGATCCAATTACTTGTCAGCAAATGTGAAAGAAACTCGACTTTTTCCGAATGTTGAGATTGCACTACGAATATTCTCACGTTTACCCATACTTAATGCGAAGGAAGAGAGGTCATTTTCCAAACTAAAATTAATTAAAAACTACCTAAGGACAACAGTAGCGCAAAACAGGCTCTCGAACCTGGCAATGCTAAATATTGAAGCCGATATGGTCGAAACTTTAGATACAGCAGAAGTGATTGATAAATTTACTGCAACCAGAGCTTGTAAAGTATTATTTTAAAAAGTACGTTATGTACAGTGTAAACCAAACGTAATGAACATGATTGTAGTTTGTAAGTTACAAAAGAGATACTGTGATAATACTTTATAAATCATACAGTCATACTTGTTTAAAATAGTACTATTAGTTTGGTTTCAATAATTTTTTATAAAAAGGTAAAAATAATTATTTATTTTGTTATAAAAGGAATAAATATTTTTGATGTACTCATATGGAACTTGTTTGAGTTTTCCTTGGAAGTTGGGTCATGGGTGAGGGCCCATAATATTTGCTGTGCGTGGGGCCCAAGTATACACTTAATCCGGCTCTGTTTCGAGGACATCATTAGCGGCCTCGCTGCCCAACTCTGAAGGATCGATGGTCACCCATGGAATAGTACTTTTCCAGAAATGGGACCGCAGCCCAATCTCGAACCCTGTTACTCAGAGCGAGGTAAAGAATAAACCCCATCCCCTGAAGGTTCCCTTGGGCCCGCACAGTTGCCTTTTACGGCACGCACGCACGAGGAATAGCATGATTGAGATGTAACAGAAGTAATATATACTGTTATAATGTTTCAGACCAACAAAGACCCTAGGACCCACTCATATAACAATTAACCAGTTATAGCTTCAAAAGTAAGCTCGTGATTGAGAAATTGGGACATTGATAAACACTAAATAAGGATAGGCTTTTAGTTCTTTTCTCTTACCTTCAATATAAGTGAAAGTAAACAAAAAATTATTGACCAAAATCAAGTTTACTTCATTTACGGGTTACTTACTTATGGTACAATGACGATCTTCAAGTTACGGTACACTGCTTTGTAGGTTTGTAAGTTTTATCTATTTTGAAAATTTTTCCAAATTTCATGTTTTTTCTAAAGATTCTGTGACTTGGTTTTCTCAATTCTTAGAAGTTTGGTTTACAACTTCTTCAATTAAGAGGTATTACTCATTCAACGGGAGGGAAGTCGAGCAATGAACCCCGCTAGTATGATAGGCGAGACCCACTGTTCTACCTTACCTCTCGGTAGAGTTGTAATTACAGGTGATTGAGCGGGATACCCACAAGCCTTTACATTGACTTACAACTTCATTCCGACTGTAGGCCTACTTATAAAAAATTAAACCCCATTAAAGTTAACGGTTATCCCAGTCTTTTTTATCGACACAGTGGTGAACCAAAATGTTTATCTCCACACCTTCTAAGAATAGTTCATCTCGTGGTCTTGCATGGCCTTATTTGTCAGTTGACTTTAATTTCTGTGATTTATTTTTTATTGTGATATCTGAAGGACAGAGCTCTAAAAGAAAATTATATGACACTGGAAACTCTAAAAGCGGAGGTTGAACGTGAAACCCAATCCATTTCCACCAAAACGCTGGAGGCTTTGATAAGAAATTACAAAGCTCAGATTCATGTGGTGTAATTAATTATTATTTTTCTTCTAACGTAATTGGCTTCTTGCTGTTACTATACAACGTGACTTCTATACATACTGAAATACAGTAGTAACAATTTCCGTATGGATTCCATCATGTGCGAACACAGGTTTAAATTTAAAGTTTTCCACGTTACAATCTACGTTAGAACAAAGCCGAGCTGATCTTCACTTTTGGACCACCTCGTACGAGAGTTATTAATTGTGAAGGGGATAAAACTCTAAGGACAAATCAAGACGAATTTCATTGTATGAAATAATACAATCAATGAGGAGGGCCAGAAACTGGCACGGCGCTCAGGCCAACTAACACGAATCATTGCGCTAACTCCCATATTATTTTTAGTAGCACCATCGGAGGTCGAACCTACGACCTCAATGTCTTCACCTCGTTTGTACAGTGAAATAATGTTACCTATTGAGCCACGGACGTCGCTAATAAATTATCATAACATATGATATACGAACGTATATATACAGTGGTGTAGTGCTAAATAAAGAAGTGAGGGAACGCATTTTGAAAGTGTTACTCAGATGCGGGGGGGGACAATGGCGAGCGTGGCGAGCCCATACAGCTGGGGGTCCGGGGGCACTGTAAGCCCCCGGGAAATCTTTTGAAATCTGACCAATTTCAGGGATATTTTGAGGTCATATGCACTGGATATTAGGATATATTCCAAGGTTGAAGATGCAGTATTTCCAGTGTCATTAGATATACGACATCCAATACGATCAATAAAAATAGCTAACAACTGGAATGATTAACTAAAAAAAAGTTAACAACTGGTACGCCGTGGTAACTGTTTCACCAGATCTTTATAGGCTAGCATTTCCTCAGTCGAAGCTAAAAGAAATGAAACAGTTAATGATTCTTTCTCATATTTCTTCTAGGGGTGGGAATTAAAATTTCATGACGTTAGAGATTTGTAAGTTCGGATTTATTTGAAATAGTGAGGGAACGCCGTTCCGTCTACCAAAAAAAGTAAGGGAACGCCGTTCCCACAGCACTACAACATGTGTGTATATATATATAAATAAAATACTTTAAAATATAAGTAAATAGAAATATTTTTACGCATACAAATATTAAATATCCGCTAAAGTAAAATGTAAACGAAAAATACTATTTTTTTTTTTTTACCAAGGCTTTTCCCTGACATGCAAAAACAAATTTTATTTCCTCGACATTTATTTTTTCTTTCCTGAAAGGAATGAGCACGTTTTGATGCACATTTCTAGGAACGCGCGCCTCAAGTACCACGTTTTTTATACAGTAGTATGCTCAATGCGTCTTATATATATTATGTATACAGTGTGTGTGTGTGTGTGTGTGTATGTATATATATATATATGTGTGTGTGTGTGTGTAGTGTTCATTTTATCAGTTAACCCAAAGTTATGCAAATAAAAACTAAATAATAAGTAATTATATTTGAGAGATGCCCGAAACTTTTTGATATGAGAAACAATAACAGTAGTAGTCGAACCACGTCATAACAAATGTTGAAAGTGTTCACCACCATGTTCCCTGCACAAAAATGTATGGGGAAGCGTGTTGCTGGACACACTATAACTTACACCTCTGGCTGAAAGTTGGCAATGATGTTGGTAATGTTTTGTCGCAACTCTTTCAGAGTGTGGGGATTGTTCGCGTGTACTTGGTAATCCGGTGATGCTGGTAATGATAATCAGGTGGTGAGCGATCACCGAAAATGAATTCAAACTCTGCCATTGTCCGACGAGACGTGTGGCTCTTTGCATAGTCTTGCTGGAACAAGCTATTGTGGATATCATCCCCTGATAGGCAGCCCATGAACTTATGAATAGTATGTGGGTTATCAGTGGAACATGTAAATGTGTTTTGTGTATTCGCAAATCCGGTGAGATGACAGAAACAACCATGCTTCATCTGAAATAAACATAATAACATCCAAGATGTCAGGTTGATGTACCACATGAACCTTATACGGGTACAACCAGTGGCGTATTAAGAATTTTTCGGCCCTGGGACCAAAATATTCTTGGGCCCTCAACAAGACAAATTTCGAGTCGTAAATTAATAAAACCATTTCTAAATAAAACCATTTATTTCTAAATCAAATAATGCATGTTTTACATATATATATACACACCAAGTTGCTACAATTACACCAAACCAATTACACGACTACCAGTCCACTACTAATCTACAAAAGTTGATCACAAAATCAATAATCCACCACCAGTCTACAAAAGTTTTTTGCGCGGCTTCATATCACTAAATTTTCCTATCACAAGCTCCATATTTAAATTCTGCAAAATATCGTTTTCTACGCATAACAGTGACAGACTTTGCAATTTCTTTTGGGTTAGCATTTGACGTTTAACATTTTTAATCATGCTCAAATGAGAAAAAGAACGCTCCGCACGCAGTTGCATTTGACATCATCAAACACAAATAAATGCGATAAGCGATGAAAGCATTTGGGAAAACAGCCTCAATTTGTGAATTTCCTGCAGTACTCTTAATGGGCGAGTGTCAGCTAAAGCGTTTTGTTTGACAAACAGTACAAAATGCTGAAACTCAAATGGGAAGCTGTCCTCAAAATCATTTGGGTAATGGACTAGCCAGATTTTTTTGTTGCTTTTGATGCTTCCTCTGAAGTTAGTTGAGAGATATTGTTGAGCATTCCAAATTTATCACTGATATCATTATAAACATCGGCCCCTAAAACAGCTGGGCCCTGGGGCCTGGCCCCCCCTGCACCCCCTTAATACGCCACTGGGTACAACTTCAATGGTTTTGCTTTGGCATGATTTCCCACTACCATTCCTGTTTCCTGTGACAGTTTGCGGAAAGATTTAGAAGGAGAGCGTTGCATTATGTCCTGCACGTTACGGGCCGTCTCTTTCGTACCCACGGTTGATGTTCGTTCGCCCTTTTGCTTCATAAAAATGCGTTTTTAGGAACCGCTGAACAATTTTCTAATTCCAAGTTTAGTGGGAACGTTTCCTGCTCCAAAGTGCTCACTAAATTCACGCTGGCAATTTAAAGAATATAGTTTTCACGTAAGTTTCCAGGACGAATACACGATGTTCCAAGCTCAATGCTATCTTCACAAACCTAAGCCTAGACCTAGCCAAGGATGGCCTAGTGCTGGCCTAGCCGAGGCTAGACCAGCACTTTAAGATGTCCTCGTTCTCATATCACTAAGTTTTGTGTATCTTTGAATTATACTTCATTTTTAGTTAGTATTTATTTGCATATTTTTGGTTAGCTGATAAAATGACTAATATATAGGCTATATATAGACAGTATATATAAAATGAACACCATATATACTTGTATAGATAATAATTACACGTCAGTAACATCTTAACATCGTGGCATAACTGGAGTCTAGAGGTTACATCCTACAATGAAAATGGTATACCAAAATTAAAAATCCATAAATAACGTAACTTTCTGAAACTTTCGTTCAAAAGTGTGACACTTCAAATTGGACTTCAAGTCATTCTTTCAACAGAAAATCGGGAAACGTTGCAGTCAAGGAAGGACTTCGAACCAGTGTTGCCAGATTTCAAGATGAGAATTATCGTACACATACCCCAAAATTATCGTTTTTTCAACAATATTATCGTACATTATTATCGTACACTTCAATACTCTGAGACGAATTAAAATCCAAATATATTACTAAACCATGACTGATGTTTCGAAATAAAGATTAAAAGTTCATATTATGATACTTTTAAAGGAGGTAATAGGTAATATGCACAGTTTTTTGAAAAATAGTATCTTATCAGTGGCAAAGTAAGGAAAAATATAAACACAAATGTCATAATGCAAACATATATTTGTAACGTTTTATTACAAACATATTACAAATTATTTACAAATTTTATTACAAATTATTAAATTTTATTACAAACATATATTTGATACGTTTTCATACAATTGTGCATTAGACATGCGAGCCAGCATATCATTAGATGGGACAAATTTTACATATGACCCTGACCTCTTTAAACACTCAGATGAGAGGATAGCTCCGTTAACAGTAACAGTTTTCAATTTATTTCTTTGCTTAGTTTTGAAGAGATTAACTTTGCTGAATACTCTCTCACACTCGGCATTTGAATGTAGTGAACTGAGTGTGGTCAATGCAAACTTTGCCAGATCTACTAAATATGGCTCTTTATGCAACACTGCAGCCCAGAATTTATCAGGTGACTCTACTTCATCAAAGGTTAATTTCTCACAATACATTGGCATCATTCGCCACTGGTCATCTAACTGTATTAATGACATATCATTTGGTGACACGATCAAAGGAAGTTCAGCAGTGAGGGACAATAAAGAAGGTGATACTTTCCTAAAATCTGATGACATGGCATTTTTTGGTGTAAGATAGCACAGTTTTGAGATTACACTCACTGAAATCATATCTTTTCTATATTTCACTACATCCTACTACTAAGAAGTTTCGACATCGCTGAAAAAAAATCCCGTAGCTGAGTTTTGTTGTCATTTACACTAGGGTCTTTAAGTGTTTGTAACACTTTAACACCTAAGTACATTTCATTGTCCCTAAGATGTTTATCATGCCTAGCAGGATCTATGCCACTGTACTGTATAATGTACATCCACACTTCTCCACACTTCACACCTCCCAACTGGATAATGAACCAAGGAAATTATGTGAATATATATTAACACTTTGCTACAACTGCACAATTTAGGGTGGATCGATTTTACATTTTTTTTCGATTTCCATATTCTAATAGAGACAAAAACTTGCGCATGCATGAGAAAATAGCCTCTGCAAAATCTTAGCTTAATAGGTAATCATCTTCTGCCCCCGGCAGAGCGATGAAAATCATATTTTAGTAGTCAAAAACGTATTTTTAAACCCTAGCCTAGAGTCATAAAATTTTGCGTGTGTTATTTCATGCCTAAGCAACGATATAAATGCTATTGGAAATATATAAATGCATTATTTAAGACAAAGAGCCGATCTGAAAATATGTATATACATATTTTCAGATCGGCTCTTTGTCTTAAATAATGCATTTATATATTTCCCATAGCATTTATATCGTTGCTTAGGCATGAAATAACACACACGCAAAATTTTATGACTCTAGGCTAGGGTTTAAAAATACGTTTTTGACTACTAAAATATGATTTTTTTCATCGCTCTGCCGGGGGCAGAAGATGATTACCTATTAAGCTAAGATTTTGCAGAGGCTATTTCTCATGCATGCGCAAGTTTTTGTCTCTATTAGAATATGAAATCGAAAAAAATGTAAAATCGATCCACCCTACAGTGCACATGCTACAACATTAGGGGTGCAGATTTTTATTTATATTTTTCAAAATATATATTATTACAAAATATAAATTTTATTTTCACAAATTTAGTATAGCTTTATAATATATAAACAAAATAAAGGGGAGAATTGTTATTATTATTATTAGAATTATTATTAATTAATTTCAAAATATTAGTTTTTATAGAATATCAAGTTGACAAATTTCCAACCCAAAATTATCGTACAAACCGTACGATAATGAAAAATGTATTGTACATCGATTTGAGGGTGAAATTATCGTACATGTACGATAATTATCGTACGTCTGGCAACGCTGCTTCGAACTTGTGTTTGGATTCTCTCTCTCTCTCTCTCTCTCTCTCTCTCTCTCTCTCTCTCTCAGTTATCGGAATAAGCGAAAAACAGTCATAGCAAGGTATTCTGATACCAAAACGGTTGAATAAATAATTAATTCACCGTTTCATAAAAAAAAATTCAAATCTTTTTTTGTTTGACACTTTTTTAAGAAAGATACAATTTTGATGACGTCATAAATTTTTACCGCCGTTGGACTTTATAATCAGATATGTCTTGAAAATTTTTCTTCGTTTGGCCTTGAAAAAGTTTGTGTGTGTGTGTGTGTGTGTGTGTGTGTGAGAGAGAGAGAGAGAGAGGGAGAAAAAAAATCTAATTTAAAAATGTCGTTCTGATCATAAGTGAAGAAAATCTTTGAGTTGATCTTACAACACGTGATGTAAAAGGTAAATGTAAATTTAATAATAAGAGAGAGTTTCTTACCTTCTATACTGACCTTGAAACCAATATAGCTATATTTAAACAGAATTATACCCTAAATTGAAATCTATGCAGACTTACTCTCATCTCGATGTTTGAAAGGTTTGCCCCAAATTTCAAATTGTCCATATCCGTATATTTTGTTGATCGAGGAACTCCATGTTTTTGTTTTCTGAAGGAGGAAAAACCACGCCTTCCGCCACGTTTGACTCATTCAAAACAAATAAATAATGGTCAGCATTGTTCTCTCCACGTGTATGTGTCACATTCAAAAGCCGAAATCAGTCAATACGGGTACAATGACTGGTCAATATGAGTACTGATAAGTCATTAACCCGTATTGACTGATTTCGGCTTTTGACTGCAGGTTAGGTTTAGGTCATTATTATTATATTTCGACCCTAGAAATATGGAAATTGGCGGAATTTGTAGTTTGTATTTGGTGTTTGGTATATGAAGTTTGTCATAGTAATTCCATAGCTAATATGAATTTCCATATTTCTAGGGTCGACCTGAAACACCCTGTATGTGTGTGTGTGTGTGTTAGTCAAAAGCCGAAATCATTCAATACGCGTATTGACTGATTTCGGCTTTTGACTAATATATATATATGCGCGTGATTAAATTTTTATAAGATTTATAGTACGGATATAAGAGGTTGCCAACTCTTCGGTTTTCGTTATCAGTCTCTGGTTTTATTTTCAAAGTAAAACCGTAGCGCGTAGATGAACCCTCTGGATTTCATTTCAAATAAAAAAAATTTGAAATTTTTTTTTTAATTAAATTTCATATATTTAGTAAGGATGTTATTCAGGGGCCAAAATTGCAGGTAATAAGTGCAAATAATAAAACGGCACTCCTTAATTGCTACCAGTCGGGTCGACTCCGCGGTCGAACCTAACTCGACAATTTTTTTAAAATTTATAAGTTGGCAACCCTAAGGTATACAATTACAGCACCCCCGTATACAGAAATTTTAAAATGTCTGTTCTAAAGGTAAATACTCTGCTCAATAATAACTCAAACTACGAAGTTATAATAATGAGAAGAGCCAGAAACTGGCACAGCGCTCCGGCCAAACGAATGTGGCCCATTGCGCCAACTCCAGAATTATTATTACCAGCATCATAGGGAGTTGAACGACACCCCCCCCCCCCAGCGACCTCAGCGTCTTCACATCGCTAATAGGGAAACTGTATTACCCGGTGTTACCCAGTGTTACCCACTGAGCAACGGGGGCTGGCAACTATGACTGGTTATACCCCTTTCGATGTTAAAGAATAAAATCTATTGACTATACTATCTCTGCGAAACAATTTGGAAAGGATATTCACTAATCGTATCTTAGAGTTACGAAACACTTTCAGTTTGGGTAATATTTCATTTAAAACTATGTTGCGCACTATTTTTTAATGTTTCAAAAACAAATGTGTAAATAGAGAAGTGATGTACAAAAACACGAGACATTGGTTGTTCTTCAAGGATTGGAACTAGTTCCTTCAATTTTCTCCAGTTTATAACGGTAATATATAATGTTTGATGGGGGTTGTTTCACGGCAATTGCCATATGACGGGGAAGACCTAAAGCTTTACGTGGGATTCGAACCAGCTACGGGTCGTTACATCACCTGAACCCATCCAACTACTGAAGAAACCCACCGTCGCTTAACCTCGCCGACCTAACGAGAACTGGTGTTGCATCGTAGCCACGATGTAGCCCTCAATGTATTACAGTTAACTATATTTTCTAAACTGTTGCTCTAGATATGTGCCAACCCCAAGCACATACAGTATACTCGTAAGTTGGGTTTTCTTTACTGTAGCTTCAATGCTGTATGTAAAGTTTAATTAATATAGATCTTGAAAGATTATGTATATTCATTTTATTCCTCTTACTCATCAATGTTTGGAGAATTTTCTAAATGAAATCAAATTATTCTCCAAATGATCTTGTAAAATTGTCAGATAAATCAGGATAAGTTTAACTGACATTTTTTAATACTGAAATATACGTATATATGTCGACAGTGATTTTCCAGTGATTTGCAGCATTTACCCTTGGCCCCGCCTTCCTGTATTAAAAAAAACTATGTAAGAGTTACATCTTCAAAATTTGTTTTTATTTTTCGTTTTAACCCTTTCGCCCCGGTTTCGTCGTACCTACAATAATGGCCGGCAATACAGTTTTTGAGCAGTCCTGGATTACCCAATAGGCAGACTAAGCACGTGCTTAGGGCACCGGCAAGGCAGGGGCACCAAAAAAAAATAAGAAATTTTTTTTGAAAGAATTTGATATTTGATATTTCAAAGAAAGCATAGAAGTAGTCATAGTACTCATAGTAGTATAGCTGAAGACCAATCACAAAAGGGAGAAACTATAAGAGAGGCAGAAAACATTGCAAACAAGATGCGAGAACTAGAGTTTGTATTCATGTTGGCCATGTGGAATGAAATTTTACAACACTTTCACAGCACAAGTCAAGCTCTCCAAGAAAAGGAATTGGATTTGAAAACATGTGCAGACCTATGCTTTGTTGATCCAATACCACGACGATAATAGTGAGTGCTGAGGACGATATTATTATCAAATAAGTTAATAGGTTTGTTTATATATTGTAAAACTGCTGAAAAGAAGTAAGCTGAGCTAACAGAAGGAGAGAGGGACTAGATTCAGCTCCTACTTTCCAAACTTCTCAGCCAAGTTGCTGATGTGAATAAATTCAAATGTTCTCGATGTTTGGTCTAAATCACCCTGAAACGGTTCCAAGTAGCAAAATCGTATACGAGCAAGAGTCGTAGCGGTGATAAAAAGGGGTTATAACCTCTCCTAAAGACAGGCATCTTAGAATTCTGTCGGTTAAAGATCATACGGATCAATGAAAGCAAAAACCACCCCCAGCCTTCTTTAGTTAGTTTAATAAGGCTAACTAACGAAAATATAACGACCTAACCTAACCAATCGTCAAGGGCGTACATTTAACCTAACGACTGGTTAGGTTAGGCCGTGATATTTTCGTTAGTTAGCCTTATAAAGCTAACTAAAGAAGGCTGGGGTTGGCTTTCTTTCATTGATCCGATCGTAAAAAAAAAAAAAACCTTATAAGCTCTCTAACGACCTACGAACAACAACTGAAACCACTATCTCGGAGCGAATCGTAAGGAAGCTAAACTAAAGTAGTCTGAAAGAATGCAAGGTCAGGAAGAAGCCTTGGCTCTTGAAGGCCAATAGGAAGAAGAGGCTTCAATAGCAAAAGATCACAAAACTTGGACCTCTGACGATTGGTCAAAAGTGCTTTGGTCCAACGAAAGCAATTATATAAGCTTTAAAAGCCGAGCTAAGAGACCATTACGAGTCGAATTACTGTCATTTTAATGTGATAAATAACGTAGAAGGTTGTCGTACTTCTTTGAAATTACAATATTTTAAATTGTTTTAGAATTATAATTTTACTTTTCCACAGGTGTGTGGAGCAGGAGCATCTGAAGCCATTTATGCGAAAACGATTGTTGGGTAAAGCCAACATCCGTAATTCAGTGGGCAACACAGTTTCCTCGTAAACAAAGTGAAGACAATGAGGGCAGAGGATCGACTTCCTATGGTACTTGTAATAATAATCTGAAAGTTAGCATAA
The DNA here is from genome assembly GCA_023014485.1 of Bathynomus jamesi. Classification (NCBI taxonomy): domain Eukaryota; kingdom Metazoa; phylum Arthropoda; class Malacostraca; order Isopoda; family Cirolanidae; genus Bathynomus; species Bathynomus jamesi. Next base: position 1,706,028 of record JAJOZX010000043.1, on the reverse strand, counting down.
AAGACCGTATTAGTCGGCCTGAGTGTTGCGTCAGTTTCTGGCCCTACCAACTGATTATATTATTATTGTTGGAGAAATTTATCACCATTCTTGCGTGGTTCCAACAGTAAAACTTGGATGTGGAAGCTTTATAGCTTGAATTACCTATCATCCGCAGGAATAGAGAAAACTATTTTCGCATGACCACAAAATAAAGTTCCCAGACACATACAAATATGTTGGATAAGGTTTTGAAGTCACCCATGGAAAATTTTGTTAACTTCTTCTCAAATTAGGCGTTAGTCAGATTTTATAAACCTGAAGATGTCTCAATTTGTGCATATGTTTTCCAGCATCATAGGTAAATTATTATTATTATTATTATTATTATTATTATTATTATTTTGTTGTCTCTATTACTATCACTTGCCACTTTCACTATCTTTATGTAATAAATAAACTAAATGCCATTAATTTTGCCTAAAAGCTACCCATGATTCCAGGATCATATTCAGATAAGAGTACTGTGAATATATTAATGTAGGTGGTGTAGTGGTTAGCGTCGCTGACTACGAATCCATCGGCCCCGGGTTCGAGATCCGACGGCAGCCGGCGCGCAGCAAACCCAGCTCTTCATCCTTCCACACAATAAAGAAAGTGGTTGGTAGATAAATGGGTACCCTAGGTGGCCTAGTGGTTAAGACGTTGGGCTGCTGATGGGGCGTGGTTCGGATTCCACGTTAAACTGTAGGTCTAAGGTGGAGTGAAAAGCTTGACCTTCGTCAGAATGAACAATTCGGGCAGAATCTAACCAAAGGTTACCAACGGTTACTTATACATACACAGGTAAAGTTTCGGAAAAAGTTCGCCTAGAACCAAAATTTTAAAAAGTATACAAAATTACTAATTAGTAATGATATCTGAGCGAACTTTTTCCAAAACTTTACCTCCCTCTTTATATATTATATATATATATATATATTATAATATATATATATATATATATATATATATAAACTCAGAATGGTCCCCTGCGAAACTTATATGTTAAACACAGACCGTGCATGGAACAAGGAACTCTTCTGGAAATTACATCCACTATAGTTCGAATAAGTAATGATAAATGACAAATACTATAGTTTTTCTTTTTCATGATGGAAAGCCCAACGTGGGCACCGGGTTACTCACAAAGAGGCCCAAAATATAGCTTCCCTCACCAGCTATCTGCAAAGCAGATAGGATCCAGCTTTGGGACAGGATCTAAGGTTTACAACTTATACCTAACCTACTACATTCAGAACCTCAATATACACAAGAAACTCGTTGCATTCACGTCGGATTGAATACATCAAAGAAAAAGGGGTAACTATTGTATTTTTAGCCAAAAAACAAAACTTAAACCTCAACCGGGACATTGAGCGTCTACTTTTCAAGGCACATAACACGTCCGTTATATATATATATATATATATATATATATTGTCTGTTATTTGCATAAAATATACAAAAATTTTCGAAGTCTTTGTGTGTGTTTTATTTCGCCGAGTGAAGCCGTTTTCGGTAAAAAAGGGTTTATCTTCGGGGGGGAGGGGGGAGAACTCATCTGCTCATTTGAACCCTGACGGGATTTCGAACCACTTTCCAATTTCCTTACCAAATTTTCGATGCTTGCGTTGTTCTACGGAAGTACTTTCAGAAGAGATAAAATACCAATCGGGCATCAATCAGGATTAATTATACCCAAGAAATTAGGTCGTAAAGTACGTAGATAATAAGTTGCCATTTATAAGAGGATTGGGGTCAGGAATTCGGAAATGGAGTCTTGAAGATTTGGAGGAAATTTTCTACATTCCATTTGGCCAAAATGGGAACTTTTAAAGGCACAAAAATATGTGATATTACACATGGTGAGGAACTGTATATATATATATAATATATATATATATATATATATATATATATATATACAGGGTGTCCGAGAATTATCTGTACAAGTTTTGGCTGTTATTAAAAGTCAACCATGAAGTGTAGAAATTCCAGTTTGTTGTCCCATTTTACAGAGAATCTCATTAAGTTTTTTCTGATACCAATTTTTGACAAGTTTTTTAGAAATTCCAGCGTGTCCGAAAATTATCTGTACAATTTCATCTTTTAATAAAATTCTTGATAACACAAGTAAAATTCTTAAACAAGATTATTTAGAATCTGTATTTTCAAAAGTTTCTTTTATTAGAGTAACGTTGTTACAAACATTCGATATGTGCACCATCAGTGATTCGCAAAACATCCAATCGATAATCCAAATGTTGCCATGTACGCTGCAGCATATCCACATCAATTCGCTCAATAGCAGCTGTGATTCTTGCTTTTAAATCATCAATGTCTGTCACCCGCGTACAAAAAGAAAAAAACTTGTCAAAACTTGTTATCAGAAAAAACTTAATGAGTTTCTCTGTAAAATGGACAACACTGAAATTTCTACACTTCATGGTTGACTTAATAACAGCCAAAAATTGTACAGATAATTCTCGGACACCCGGTATATATATATATATATATATATATATATATATATATATATATATATATATATATATATATATATATATATATATTGTAAATTTCAAATACTGGAGTAAATATTAAATTCTGAATTTCATATACTCGTATTTCTTAAAAAGCTTCATTTAGAGCGAGTGGATCCCATTTTCAATGCCATAACATAGGCGTTTCGGGTGTTTTAAGATTAGCCAAATGAGTAAGAAAGAAAATTTACTGAGCTCAGAAATATTACTGGAACATTTCGTAAACTCGTCAAAGAGTGACAAAGTCTTTAATAATCTTGAGTGAAAACTAAAATTATCTTTTTTTAGAGATAATTTCATTTTAGTCGTAAATATAACTTTATCTTAATCCAGAAATGATTAATTAAAAGTGTAAGGCGCACGCACACACACACACACACACGCACACACACATTACATATATATATAATGTTTAACAATACATCTCGTTAGGGATTCCCTGACGAGGTGTATTGGTGAATACACGAAAATACTTCAACTCGCTTTCTATTTTTACTTGTGCATTATATATATAATAATGTTATAATAATAATATAATAATAATAATAATGTTACAGACCAACAAAGACCCTAGGATCCACTCATGGTTGGTCCACCTAACTGTGTTCGTAATTGTGTATGTCCTCCGTGGTGGCGGAGGGGACCTACAATTTTACGTGGGTTCCGAACCACAAGAACATAAGAAATTTATGCAAAAACTGCCTGTACATTGGCAACGACCAATTTTTGCATAACTAATTATCGATTTAAAACTAATTAATTATCGATTTAAAACTAATTAATTATCGATTTAAAACTAAAGATAGAATCTCTGGATCCAGAGGATCAAGTCATAATAGACTACTATCCACAAATATGTTACACTATATATCTATTTATAACCAACATGCAAATATATCGGATCCAAAGAATCCAGTCAATTTCATTACGGTATCCATCAATACTAGTACCTTGCCAACGAAAA